>JXCR01149144.1:0-64094 GCA_002079205.1 Phalaenopsis hybrid cultivar
AATTGAATTGTTGAAAAAAATGAGATATAAGTTAAATGAAAGATTAAATAATTTATGGGCTCAAGTAGAAATTAGGGTTTGTGCTATGTCATCTTAAATGTGTTTTGGTGGATAGAGAATAATTGGATCGACAACATCCGTTTCAAATCAGAATCAGGCATCTATAGAGAATGTTCAACTCTTGGTGTATGCACTATTGCAACAAGAAGTAAAGGATTCACTTAAAATTATCACATGCATTGTTTTACATTTAAAAGATTAAATTGATTGAAATTTTAATATGGAATATAGTATTTTTTTTATTCTATTTTATAATATCATAATCATAAATTTATGCTAAATTATTCATTATTAGATATTCATGCATCTTTATCTTATTATAAGTATTATATCTCTTAGAATAGACGAATATAAATCTTTTTTTTCTACAGGGGGCATTTTACTCATTCATTACAAAATATTTAGTTAAGTGATGGGTTTGTATACTTCAAAGATGTTCATTGTGCTATCAATTAAATTATCAAATGGAAATTATGTGAATGCTAGCCAAATGTGAGGTAAATTTAAGAATTCGTGGAGAATATTTTAAAGCCTAGGTGATTGTATATATTTGACTAAATATGTTGTAATATTTTGTATGGATTTATCATCTGACCATTTCATTAGGATGCAATCCTAGGTATGGAACTTTTATTCAAAATGTACATTACCTTTAAGAGCTCCAATATTACTTGGAAAGAAAAAAAGGAGAGAAGTTTTGATATGTGTATTGACTTCAAAAAATTTAATAAGCACTTTTAAGAATAAATTATCCACCGTTGAAAATTGACGTCTTATTTTATCAATTGAAAGAGGGTTTTATATTTTCAAAATCGATATTCAATTAAGTTATCATTAGTTGAGGATTAAAGAAGACATGTCCAGGATATCATTCAGATATAGATATGAATATAATGAATTTGTGGTGATTGCATTTGAATTTTCACATGTTCCATCAATCTTTATGGATTTAATGAGTTGGATTTTTAAGTCATTTTGGATATATTCGTGATAGTATCCATAATTGATATCATTGTTTATTCAACTGGTGAGGTTATCATTCTTATCATCGTTATGCAGTTTTGCAAGTTTTATAAGATAATAAGTTTTATGCTAAATTGTTTAAATGTAAACTTTAAGTAATGAATGTCACATTTTTGGGCATGTGATGAGTCGAGAGAGTATATTAGTAGATCAAAATAAAATTAAGAGAATTACAAATTGTGAAGGTCGAGTGGAGTTGTAGAAGTTAATGGCTTAATTTCTAGGCATTGCAGATTACTATAGCATATTTACTGAAGGGTTTTTTTAGATTGTTATGCCATCATCTTGTTTAACTGTCAATAATAAAATCTGAGTGGACTGATCATTGTGGTGATGCATTCCAGAAGCTAAAACTTTACTTAATGATTGTCCCAAATTTGATTATTCGCTCATGATCAAATGAATTTCAATTTTATAGTGATGCATCATTATAAGGATTAGGATATGTTCTTATACAACATGAAAAAACTATTGTTTATTCCTCTAGAAATTAAAAAAAAATCATGAAAAAAAATTATCTCACTTATGAGGTTGTATCAATTGTGCTTGCGTCATTATGTGGATTATGTGTTCTTATGAAACATAAAAAATTCAATTTTTTTTGCTTGTAGGCAATGAAAGGATCATGAAAGAAATTATCCTACCCATGATGTAAAGCAGGCAACAATTTTGTTTGTATTTGAGATTTGGATCCATTATTTCTATTTATGCAGATGTGAAGTTGTTATTGACCATTAGCATTTGAAATGCATATATTTACTCAAAATGAAATGAATTTTAGACAGAAAATATTCATCGAGGAAAAACAAATATTTTTTGTAGGTACAGTAAGCATCAAATAGTTCAAATTAGCTGATTAGTCAACAAAAATAATTGAGTAAAGACAAAAGACTAAAATTATCAATGATTAGCTTAAAATGACGGGAATGATGTTCAATTGAATCATTTGACAGTTCAGACTATCTTAAATGAAAATACTAGTTCATTGGCTAGGGATATTACCATGTAGAAAATCATAAATGAAATAAATACAAGTAGTCTAGTGGCATGCATGATAGATGAATCGTTGAAATAAAAATGTGAGATTTATCTTGCAGATGTTGATCATTTGAGAAAGGAGAATAAACCCATCTATCAGACTATAAAATATATTCAGGAAAGAATAAAATATATCAGGAGCTTAGAACAATATTGTTGTGGTCAGGTTTGAATAGAAGTGTTGCATAATTTGTGGCCAAATGTCTTAAATGTTACAAACATTGCAAATGCTAGGGTGAAAATGGGACGAGATGGTGATTGATGTTGTGATTAGTTTGCCTAGAGTAAAACAAGGACTTGATAGTGTATGGGTTATTATGGATAGATTGACTAAGTTCGCACATCTCTTTCCAATTTGGTTGACATGTATTAAAAAAATTAGTAAAGTTATATGTGAACGAGATTGTATGATTATAAGGTATAAAATTTTATTTTTAGATATTGTTGATAGATTTAAATCCAAATCTTGGAATAAAATTCAATAGGCTTTGGACACAAGATCGACTTTTAGTGTTGCATTTCACTAATAAATAGAAGGCCAATCAGTGAGAAAAATTCAAACTTTGCGGATTTACTCCATTTATTTATTCTTGATTTTAGTAGGAGGATGGGAGTCGCGGACATCATAAATTGAATTTGTGTATAACAACAGTTTTTTGTTAAGCATCAAAATGACTCCATATGAAGCTCTTTATGAAAAAAATGCGTGACACTGTTGTGGTGGGCTAAAATTAGGGAAATTCATTTGCACAAATTTCGTTGATGATGTTATTTAGAAGATCCGACTGATTAAAAATAGATTAATTGTTGCTCAAGATAAAGAACAAAAATGCTATGATGTTAATGCAAGCATCTTAGCCTAGTGGTTTAAATCCTGGTCTTCCAACTAAAAGGTCCTAGATTCAAGGCCTTGAATATTCAGTCTGTGTTGATTTACGTGTGTGTGGGGAAAAAATAAAAATGATATGATGATAGACACAAGCCAATGAAATTTGATTTTGTGATGTTTGTTTTTATCAAGGCTAACTCAATAAAAGGTGTGCAATAATTTCGAAAGATAGAAAAATTGAGTCCACAATACATAAGGCTATATGAAATTACCGACAAAATTGGGATGGTGGTTTACACATTTATTGTACCAACACCGATGTAGGGAGTATACAATGTATTCCATTTCTCTACACTTCAAAATTTTTTTATTGATAAATTCAATGAATTTATGGTAGATGTAATTGATATGCAACTTGATTTGACCTTTAGAGACGAATTCAATAAATTTGTTATCGTTAATAGACATAGAAATCATAAAAAAAGTCATAACAAAATAACCGACTATAGAGTAGATTAGTGCGTAAATACACGGTGGAGGGTAGATGTTTTTCAGCTAGGCTAAGTTCAGGTTGGTGAATTCCACAAACATTCATCATTTATCATTCGACTTCGACACCATTACTACGTTGGTGATCCTTTTGGGTTGTTGTACTTCTCGAATGTAGCCAATGTCCATGTTGAACTATTTCTGTTGAGGTTATCTACACTGTGTGCATCTTCCGCTTCGTTGCCCAAGCTCTAGGGTTGACGTTTAATCTGTGGCTTGTTACGTCAATATCTACCTCTAATTTTTCTTCAATTTAGGTCATTTATGAGCCTTAAGTTGAACATTGCACTTAGTTTGAAAACTTTACGTGATTTTCCTTGACGAAGACAACTTGCTCAACTGCTCGTTGGTTCTTAAATTAATTTCTCATTGTGTATTGAGTTTCAGGATCTCCCTTTGCATGCTCCTCACCATGCACAGATAGTGTGGGGCTCATCCAAGTCTCCCATAGTAGTAATTATTTATTTAATCTTCTGTGAATTTTATGGTGATGTGATGCACGAAGAGAACTGCCTTGATGGTATCGAGCAACTGATGACCAAAAATGGTGTTTTATGTTATTGTGGAGTTGACCATAAGTGTGAATTGTGTCTTTCTTGCCCCATGTGGGCAAGGCTAGGATCTTTAGTTCCTCCTAGCAAGAGAATCCATATAATGGTCTTGAGGTAGATGATAATTGTGAAGTACAAAAATTTTTTTTGTCAAACACAGATTTAAATAAAATTTTGATAGAACTCTCTATATCAATAAGGATACTATTAATTTGTGCTAATTGGGGGTTAATGTGGTGATCACTAATGTGTTGCTGTAGTGGTTCTCATTGGCTGACAAATCTTCAATGAAATTGATGGGTGTTAATAGACAACTCATTGTCGAGATGAGATCTCTAGGTACATCTCTCCTGAGGAGAGTCTTGTGAGGCTTGTTTGCGGATACCTTTACCCACCGTCGTAAGACACTGTTAAAGGGTTGCATGTAACAACACTAGTCCCTTTTTCTGCGACAGCCTTCTTGGTGGAAGACGATTTAAGAGTAACTATAGGAACGAGATAGGTGTAGAAGAGTAGAGGAGTTTATAAAGGATTGGTTTGGAAATTGCAGAATATTCAAGAGGGAGACAAGATAGGGGTACTTCGTAGTATCCTTAATATGTGCAAAACCTTGGTGTCAGCGGATCTGTCAAAGGTGACAACTATAATGGAGTGACCATTACCTAAGACCTTGAAAACGATTGAGAGGATTTCTAGGACTTAAAGGATATTATTGGGAATTCATGAAGGTTTGTAATTTGATTGTGTGATCATTAATGAAGAAACTGAAAAATGATAACTTTTAGTAGGAGAATGTGGAGACCTAGACATTTGATAAGTTAAAAAAAGCCCCGACATGTGCACTTGTCCGGGCATTATCTGATTTCATCTATCCTTCATTTTTAGAGACGAATGCTTTAGGATTTGGATTACGTGCAGTTCTCATGCAGTGCCAACGATCCATCACTTATTCGATAAAGTGTCGATGACAAGAGCCAAACTCAAGTTAGTTTACGAGTTAGAGCCATAAGATTTGATCCAACAACTGTTTTTTTTCCCACTTCAAGGACAATGTCCTTTGGGAGGGGAGTAATATGACACCGGCGCCCAATGCCGATTTAGTCTTATATTATTTATTATTGTGGGGTATAAATAATACTAATATGTTTATGGTTAGGGTTATGATGAGATTGTTGTCTTGAGTCTTACAGTTAGGGTTTGGGAGAGATTGTTTTCCTATCGAGTTGTAGGTGCTAGGGTTAGGGTTTAGGAGAGATCGCCTACCTCTCTAATTATAGGTGTTTATCTTTTATGCATTTTAGTTGTGTTGTTTGGAGTTCTTGAAATAATTTGTTTGCCCTAATTTCTGTTGAAAATTTTTCTGGTTTGTAGCACAATATCTCTTGACAGTGCCTCCTTTCACGTCGTGTCATCTGCACACTTCGTCTTATCACATCTTTCGGCTTATTCGGCCTATTGGTTTAGATTTTGCTCTAAAGGCTGTTCACCTCCGGAGCGGATAAGTTTATGTTATGTTGGATGAGGAAGGATTGCAGGGCAACCTTTGGCGAGATCTCGAGATCATAGGATTGATTACACTCCCTTTTTTCCTTGCAAGAAAAATAACCGTCAATTGGTCAACTTAGATTCAGCCACTCGTACTTAACTACTTGTCTTTGATCGTTTGTAGTCGGTTGTTCGTCTCCCTAGGTCTTTGATGGATTGGGCCGAAAGACCCATTTAACTTGTATGAACCCTTACTGGCCCAATATAGCTACTTTTTGTCATAACTAAAAGTTTTAAGTTTGTCATTTAAAACGTCTATAAAACAAATACTTGACATCCCCTGATAAAAATAGTTGTATCATCGAAATGTCTGTGAACCAAACTGCCCTAAATTACCTCAATATTAGTGACTATGTTATTCAATCTGTCTTATTGTCATGTAATGTATAACCAAATGCCTCTTATGATAAATTACATAATATCACATCATAAAAAATGTTGAACCAAACAACCCGGTCTTACCTGTTCATGAACTTGATTTCAGTACCTTACCTTCAACTATATACACCATTAGGCCTTGTCTTGAGGGCATGTTCTTAAAATTAAGTCGAAATTGGGAGAGACATTGACATATTATTTCTTTTCCTTTTAGGATCATTGCTTTAGGAAAGGGAATGACCTTTTGGCTTCTGTAAGAATTGTTGGAAGGTGCGTTGATGTTCCATTGCTTTTTTATATTGATTTAGCAACACATGCTTTCATAACTTCTATTTTTTTAATTGTTTCCTCTTTGATTTGCTTAAAGTTGAACAAATTTTACACAAATTGTTGGTTTTTTATTATAATAAAGCCCAAGTGGAATATTTATAGTCGAATTGATGGAGAGTTCATTCATTAGGAAAATATTGCAAGCATCCACATTTATTTGAAGATTCTGACAATTTATTGGAAAATTAATTACCTTTCGAAATTATGTTGCTATTTGTATTGCATGCAATTTTAATTTTACAAGAAATGATGTTGTATTGAAACTCTTAGTTGGCTATTGCTAAAATTATTTTTTCGAGTACAACAAGACATTATCATTTTGCGAGAAGTGCACAATGCATAGCAATTGCTAAGCATTGTTAGATGAAAAGAACTAAAAAACAAAATTCAATGATAACACCAAAAGAAGCACAAGGGCAATTAAAATTGTCTAACTTCAAGCTTGTATATTGGAGGATGGCATGTACTTGCTATTTGTCTCTTTGAAGTAATTACAATTGAAGTTTCTTTTTCAAAATTTTCTTTGTTTTTGAAGTGTTAATAGTAGGGGTAATAGAAAGAGAGTTTAGATTCTTCTTCTCTCTAGCATTGAGGAGAACAATAGATGCCATAAAAGGGTTATAATATCTAATTGCATGAATAGGTGTGGTGGCTGGGTTAGCTTCTCATGAATTCATTGGTTGAAAGGCAGGATCCAAAGTTGATTTAAGTTTTGAAGCAAGGCATGTCAAAATTATGGAATTTCTACTGTTGCGTTAGAAGATGGAACTTTTTTAGATTTTAGATCCTCAATCCCATTATTGATAGGTTTTTGCAGCTCTTGGTGTGCTCTGAGGCATTTAAAAGGTTGTGGATAAATATTTGGCAAGACAAGGAAATATGGGGGAATGCCTTTTAAACTTAAATATTTCCTAGTACTTGGTTGCCATTACTTGTAGAGCCAATCCAAATGTCTTTCTCAAGAAGAGAACTATTCAAACTGTCTGATCCTAGCTACTGTTTGCTTAGAAAGCTAAGCGTTGGCAGCATCCGCTCGAAATGATTTGCCAAAAGTTGATCCAAGTGAGTACCAATTAGATTGATTGAAAAACTGAGTCCATAACTAAAGGAAAATGATCCCAATTGATGTAGGAGGAGGATTCATAGAACAGTCAAACTGAGGTGCCTTCTAAGAATACACAATTAATTTTTTTTTCTAAGAGAGAAGGCTCGTGTTCATATTCTTAGGGTAACTTGTTTAGAATATGGGAAAAATCAATAAGTTCAACATTGTAACCCCAACCAAATGCAGATGAACCATGAGTTCGCAAATAATCTCCATATTAGGTTGATATTGGGAAAAATAGCTCAACAAAGAGGGGGAGAAAGGCAATATCAACTTGCAGGTTTTCTCATCTAATAAAATGAGTATTGGTTTATCTTAGAATGTGGTAGATAGCTTGTGATTAAGAGTTGAAGTGTTGAAACTGAGTGCAGAACAAGAATTATTGGACAAAGGGCCATGACCATTTACCCCTTAAAAGCCTCAGTAAAATAACATGGAGCAAAAGGCAAAAAGCAAAAGAGGTATCTGGAAGACAATGGTCCTAATTATTGTCAGCCATGAGAAAGGTATCACAATTCAAGCGAACTAAAGGAACAACTGGTGAAATATGGAAGGGATATTGAAGGAAGAATTTGGGCTAGAGGGAGTGAGAATCCATGATTCATAGCATGAGACATATAATTGAAATTTATTAAGGGTGGTGACACTGTTCTAGGCTCCTAGAAGGTGTTTGAGATATGAATTTAGTAGGGGGTCGACGATATTTTGAAGGGGATAGGAGGCATTTGGTGATTGTTTGGTCTGAAAATAGTGGAGAGAAGCACAAACAACAAGGTATGAACAATGAGAAGGTTATAACACCTATTCCTGAACAAGCTAAAGACACATCACTTATAAAATGAAGATGATAAGATACACCATAAAGCAAAAATTAGAGATTATAATATTCAAATTAAATGAAACAAACCTAAAGTTTGCAAACTAGAAAATAACAACATATAAATTATTCCCTCTCAAAGAAACCCTAATTCTAATTAAAAATAACATAAAAGGTAGGCCCATAAAGGCCTGGTGACGGCAGATTGGTGGGAGAATCCTATTACCTCAATTACGACATAAGAAATCACATCTCCAATTCATTCCCTGTAATTGGGATGCCACAATACGCAGAATTAAGGAATCTCGCTGAATTAGGATTGTAAAATCCAGTGCATGATGCTTCAACGCCGTTGTTTTCGACTAGGAGAGGCTCATTCTTCTTATTTGTAAATAATCGGATTCCAAATTTTGATGTTCCTTCCCACGAATATCTAAGAAGATTTTCAAACCTACGGTTCAACACTTTTATCTTTCCATCATCTATCTATAGATGTGTTTTTGAATTGAACTAAAACTTAATACACAACTTACCCTATGTTCTTCTAGAAATATCTAGAAATATCTACAAAATTTCTCATTGTTGTTTGAAGTGATGATATACTGGACATCACTCATTAGTGGTAGCCTAGAAGGTAGATTATAGGCATAAAGTTCCAAAACCCTCTTAGCAGCGACTGCCTTATGTCAGGTATCAATTCTTCCATGTCACGTTTTTCTAGCATCATCAAAGCCAATCCCTCTGGTCCCTTTTTTATGGATTATAGAATTTTTATAGCGCACTAAAGTTGTTGTCTTTGTTTGAGTAACCATCACTATTAACTCTTTTAACAACAAAAGTAAAATATGTTTCCCTCGATAAATGAGTAAGTGTTTTTGTGCCATCATGAAGTGTACCCCTGTAATGCTGTCACGGTCGCCCTAAAAGAATATGACATGCATCTGCACGATATCACACAACCTAATTTTGTCACTCGTCTCTAATTGAAAATTCTATTTGTCTATACTTTTTTTTGTTAATCTTTTTCAATCAAGTTAGAGAATATGATTAAGAATGCTAGCCAATAATGAAGCTCATCTTGCCCATCATTTTTGTAGTTATTACAGTTTCACAGCTATCTTCATCAATAATGAGACTGCATTTGCATCTCTTTCCCTTCATGGTGCAATGAGTAAGAAAGATGTTGTGGTGGAGCTATTGTTGCTCTCTCATAAGCTTAGCTTGAAGGACCCTTTGAATTAACATTTCTTCCTCTTTAGCTGCAATTATCAAGTTGATACTACTCCCTTACATCTTCATTCTGTCTTGCGTTATTGTTCATTTATTCAATGGTTCTTTGGCCAGTGAAAGAGATCAACTTTTTATTTGGGCAATCAGACACAATGTGCCTAAAATCATGGTTTTTAAAGTACTTTTTGACTGGGATAGATTTGAGAGTGCTAGTGGTCTCCATCTTTTCTCCGCTATGAATTATTTTCTTCTTAGGATGGGTCATTTTGGGTGCTGTAATGGGTGTGATCTTGTTGTTTGATCTCGGGGTTGAATTTTGTCTATAAACTGTGGTGATCATTTGGTGACGTTGCTTCTCCACTTTCAAAGTTAGGGTATGTATATCGCGTAGGGACCAATACGACTGCATCTACACGACACTATTTATTTATGACCTCAATACTCAAATGCCTCACCACTGTCTGCTCCTTGGATTCCATCAACTCCAATTTTTGCAAGAGCTGATAATTGATTTTGTTGTATGCGCCTCCACAGAAGAATCCCTTAAGCACAAATTGTAGAGTTTTATGAATGTATCCTATAGGTAATGCAGGAGAAGATATTTGCGTTGTATTTCTCTTTTCATCTTAGACCATGCGATGTTCTTACTCTTCTCTTTTTACATTAGATTCCCCAACCACAAAAAAATATTCTTCTTTAATTTAATAGCCGCTAGTTTATCAGGTGGAAAATTCTTGTCTTCAATGTTTTGTTCAACTATTGGGAGCCACTCGTATACGATTGTCAAAATCCAGAAAGTCAATCATCACTTTAAAATTTTCTTTTATCTTTTGATTTTGCATGCCGAATCTTTGGTGTATTAGTTCTTCATCATTGGTAAATTGATCAGAGCACCTTACCTTCGGGTGCTCCAGTATTATTTGTGAAGAGGAAGGATGAGAGCTTCAGGATGTGTATTGACTATAGGGAGTTGAATAAACTCACAGTTTAAAACAAATATCTACTCTCGGGGATTGACAACATGCTTGATCATTGTGAGGAGGTTTTTTAGAAAACTTGCTTAATATTTGCTTCAGTTTTGACCTTTTTTCAGGTCCAAATGATCTTTCAGGTTTTCAACAATGTATCTTTGAGGGATTTAGACTGTGTACTTATGCAACATGATAGAGTCATTGCATATGCATCATGACAATTGAAATTTCATGAAAGGAACTGCCCCACATGATTTGGAGCTTGTTGCAGTTGTATTTATACTTAATATTTGGAGACATTATCAATACGGAGTTAGATGTGAAGTTTTTACTGATTGTTAGAGTTTGAAAAGTATATCCTTACTCGGAGTGAATTGAACTTGAGGCAAAGGAGATAACTGAAATTTATTAAAGATTATATTTCAAATATTCAGTATCATCTAGGGAAGGTGAATGTGGTTGCAGATGAGTGAAGTAGGAAAGCTTCAGGTAGTTTGACTTATTTATTTTCTCAGCAGGAGCAGTTACTTGAAGTATTAAAGAAGTTGAAGCTATATATAGTTGATTGTGGTGATGATAGTATGGTTTAACCATATTAGTTGACGGTGCAATCAACGTTGAAGGGCGGAATTGAAGATTCTTTAGCCAAAGATAGGTGTTTATAAAATCCTGAAACAGGTTAAGACAGGTTGTTTTTAGAGGTATTCGCTAGATCAGGGTGGTTTACTGGTTATACTGTTCACCCAGGGAGCAATACTATTTATTTCTAGATATTGGTCTAAGGAAAGAATTTTTAGAGGAAACTCATTTATCTGGCTATACTGTTCACTCAGGGAGCAATAAAATGCATCAGACTTTTAAAGATGCATTTCAGTGGTCAGGATTGAAGAAGAATGTAACAAAATTTATGGCTAAGCGTTGTTCATGTCAGTTAGTGAAGGCAAAACATCAACATCCTGGAGGTTAGTTGGAACTTTACGAATTCCAAAGTTGGAATTAGTGGAGATTTTGATGGATTTTGTGGTTGGGTTGCCTAGATCACATCAGCGTCATGATGATATATGGGTAATCATCGACAAATTGACTAAGTCTGTCTATTTCTTGTCTATTAGACTGTCGGTTAACTTTTTGATGTGAAAATTTAATTTAAATATAAAGTATATAGTATATTATGAAAGTAGTGTTTTAATTTTTTAGAAAATGTGAACGAATGAATTGCATTAGTCCAATAATTTGCATAATCGGGTCTTACACTCTAAATGCTATGCATTTCAAGAGATAAGTGTAAACCCCGACGATAGACCAAATCCTGTAAACTAAGAGATTTGTGACATTCATATGGTTTACGAACCTTTTGTATGTGACCAACTAATTTCTCTATTTAATACAAATATTAAATAGGGTTTATTTTATCTGGGTTCCAAGTTTCCTATAAGGCAAACCCCTATAGTTAATTACATCTTAAATGACGGGAGTCACTTGAGAAAACTCTCGATAATGATCAGTGGTTCTAGTCTTCAAGAATTCAAGATTTAAGTTTTCACGATAGGACGTGGAAAAACAAGTGGGAGTGGCTCAAGTAGGAACAGTTTTTTCAGGAGTCTAAAGGAAGTAAAAGGTAGGGGACGTCACAGATCCTGAGGAGGAACCTCAGTGACTTCTTAAACTATCCTACTGTGCAGCTATGTTTTAGAGATGATGTTATTTGAATGTTTAATACTGTCAATTTTATTTTTTGGGACTTACACTTACATAGTAACTGGTTATGCAAATAGCCTGTAGAGATAAGTGGTTTTACGTCGTTCTTGACGACAACCTCGGAATCTAAGGTGAATTAGGACTTACACTGCACAACATGGTTGTGCAGGGGTTTCAAGGAGGGTGAGGATTTACATCGCGCTAGGCGAGCTACCTCGAAATCCTATGGGTTGTTTAAACTAAGAAAATTTAGCTGGTATAGACTTGTTTTGCTGTTGTAGAATGACGACCACCTCCACTTGTAGTTTGCTCCATGCTCCTTGCTGTGCTGCCCACGAAGCTGCTCCAAACTCCTCGTTGAAGCGGGTTTAAGTTTTCTAATGTGTAAAGTCATGATGTCAATTCAAATGATTTCTAAGGTTATGATTATTTAAATATTTTGGGGGGTGTTAAAGTTGATTAGCGTGACATCGGTTAGGATCCCACAGTTCCCTCGTTCTAACATCACTATTTTCTTTTGAATTTACTTAGCTTAAATGAATTGTGAAATCTATTTAAGCCGAGGAGATTCCGTTAGCAACCGTAGGTTACCTCCTCCGAGGGACTCCCGTAAATTCTAAAGAACGTGTTATGTTGTTTTTTTTATTATGTTTTGAAAATATTGTTTAATTTTAAAAAATCGTTTTGTTAGGAAAGTGAAATTATATTCAGTACATGCATAATGTGTTAGAGTAAGAATAAATTGCAATGAAGAAACAACAACAAATAAAATGTATCTGCGTACGTGGCGTATCTGCTGTTGTTATCCCTGTTGCATGTCTAACTCACAAAGCACAATATAATTTGCAGGAAATTTAAATAAATTGCAGAGAAAAGAAGAAAACAGTAAGCAGTAGAACAAGTGGTAACAACAGCTAGGAACCTCAAACAGGTGATCATAAGGTTTCCTACAACTCCTGACTGCAACTAGCGAGCTAGTACGGCGATCCTACGACCTCGTATGGCCCCGAGCAATAACTAGCAAGTGTGTACGGTGATCCTACGATTCCGGACGACAGCTAGGAACTAGTACGGCGATCCTACGACCTCCTACGACTCCGAGCAACAACTAGCAAGTGCGTACGGTGATTCTTATGACTCCGGATAGCAACTAGGAACTTCGAACAACACATGTATGGCTTCCTATGAATCCAAACAACAATGGGCAGCACCTATGCGGCTTCTTACGAACCCAAACAGCGGTGGACAACGCCTAGATTGCTCCCTACAAACCCAAATAGCGGTGGGCAGCACCTAGATGACTTCCTACGAACCAAAACAGTGGTGGACAGCTTCTAGGTGGCTTCCTACGAATCCAAATAGTGGTGGGCAGCACCTAGATGGCTTCTTACGAACCCAAACAGTGGTGGACAGAACCTAGATGACTTCCTACAAATCCAAATTGTATTGGACAACACCTAGATGGCTTCCTACGAACCCAAACAGTGGTGGATAGCTTCTAGGTGGCTTCCTACAAACCCAACTACGAACCCAAATAGTGGTGGACAACTCCTAGGTGGCTTCCTACAAACCCAACTACGAACCCAAATAATGGTGGACATCACCTAAATGGCTTCCTACGAACTCAAACAACGGTGGACAACACCCAGATGACTTCCTACAAACCCAAACAGTGGTGGACAGCACCGGATGACTTCTACGACACCGGGCAGCGGCTTTGGGGCCTTGGACAGCACCCTACAGTGCCCTATACTCCAAACAGTGGCTTTGGAGTCTTGGACAGCAGCCTACAACGCTTCTACGACACCGTGCAGCGGCTTTGGAGCCATGGACAGCACCCTACAGCGCCCCTATACTCCAAACAGGAGCTTTGGAGCTCTGGACAACAGCCTACAACGCTTCCATACTCCAAACAGTGGCTTTGGAGCATTTGGACAGCAGCTTACAGCACTTCTACGATACCGGGAAGCGGTTTTGGAGCTTTAGGTAGTGGTCCTATAGCTGTCACGATCCAAGGCAGACGCACTTGAAGGCTCCAAAATCAGTGGAAAGTGCAGCCCTTACATACTTCTCCAAATAATATATGTATTGAGCTAAGATCATGAAGGTGCTGACAAACTTTAAGCCTTCCCATAGGTTGTCTAACAGCGGGATCTATGAAGGCAAAACTCATCAAAACAATGATACATAGTGCTCAAAATCAACTCTTATGGCTCGTCCAAAATCAACGTACTTAAGAGCTCTAAAACACCCTATGCAGCCCCAAAACCATGGTCGAACAGGCCACCCAACAGTCCTAAAGCTACGCTCAAAACAACCATAAAATAGTCCCAAAATCATAATTTTAAAAGCTCCAAGACTGCAACCAAATAAGCCATGAAAATCATCCAAGAATGCTTTATAAATAATGCCCCCAAATCCCTCACCAAAACTATGTAAAAGTGCAACTAGGGCAGCAGAGGAAATACTTAAGAGCAAAACTCTCCAAAAATAGTAAACGAATGGGCCTGAAAATCTGCATTTAAATGCTCCAAAACAACATACAAATCATCACTTAAATGGTGCACAAAACTCCCAAAATCTGGAATTAAAGTTTAAGGTGTTAGAAATGCAAATTCATGAGAATCATGTGGTATGTGTGTAATTCTTTCTAACTTTTAGATGACCAGTGACATATAAATAACATGAGCAAGCATAGGACCAAGACAAGACTTTGTTACCCAATCACTGCAATTATTAAGGTTCTGTTATCCAAGTATTTTGGAAGCTCGAAGAAGTCCAGGTTCAGTGTTCCAAGTATTTCGGAAGCTCGAAGAAGTCCTCTGCTCCTTCCTTTTCTACCCCTGCTGCCTCCGATACGAGCAAGGAAGAGGGTTCAGAATCTGGTTGTGGGGAAGGTCTGACTGTAGGAGGGAATACCTGGAAAAAAGCCTGCAGAGAAGAACAACGAAGAAAGGAGACTGCTCTGCTTAGGGCTGGAGTTTCCTACGGACAGATGCAAGTTGGGTTGCTCTGCTTGAAAGACATCAAATAGAGGATGTTTGGGATGCCTGGAAGTCGTAAGGAGGGAATGTCGAAAACTTGCAGTGATTAACACCTGTAGCAGGGTGCGGCTGTAGGGAAGTGTTCAGCCACTTGGAAAGGAAGTCCGAATTCCTCGATGGTTTCGAGTAGAAGCCTCAACTCGGGGGATGGAGATTGGCGGGGTTTCACACAGTTGAAGCAAAAACGCAGGGAAGAGGAAACGAGGCAGGCAGTTTGTTTGGCCAGGAGGGATGCCGAAGCAGGCGAGTCGAACGGGAAGAAGAAAGGAGGTGAGCGAGTGCGGGAGAGGATTCTGGTGTCGAACAGAGGAGCCGAATAGTAGCTAGGAGAAGAGCGGGAGAGCTGAGAATAATCCCCAAGGAGCGAGATTGAGCCAGGAGAGTCGAATCGAGTAAAGAGCTGGCGAGTGGGGTCGGTGCGGAGGCGAGTAGAGGAGGAAAAAAGTGAAGCGGATAGACGAGAAGGTTTCGAACTGGAGGAGTGGCTTCAATTCAGAGGAGTCTCAGGAGAGGAAGAAGACGAGTGGGAGAAGGCTGGCGAGTAGGGGGTCTTCGGTCGAAAGGGAGTTAATGAGGCGAGGGGCTTCGAACTGGAGGAGCGGGAGGCTGGTATTGAGCAGGTGGGGTTCGACACAGAGGAAGAAGGAATCCAGTGGGATTTCTCGAGAGCGGGGCTACTGCGAGGGGATGATCCAATCCAGCTATCTGCCAAAGGGAAAAAAATTGGGTACATAAGAGGCACGCAGCGCTGCGTGCGATAGCGAATCAGCGGAAGACACGTCAGCTTCGTCGGCCCCATCGTAATACAAATATATCTTTTACTGTGCGTGACCCGTTGACCCGACCCGTTATTGTAACCTCCATGTAATCCCGATGTAACCTCCGCTGTCCACCCCATGTACCGCGCTTGTAAGCCCCATGTAAACCTAGTGTAATCTCCGCTGTCACCCCCATGTACCGCGCTTGTAAGCCCTATATAACCCCGGTGTAATCTCCGCTTTCACAAAGGATGTAACCCGCTTGTAAGCCCTATATAACTCCGGTGTAATCTCTGCGGTGTACAAAGGATGTAACCCCGGTGTAAATTTCGCGGAAACGCCACTGTAATCCGCGTGTACTATTGTTGTACATCCGGTGTAACCTCCGACTGCGCGTGTACACTACATGTAACCCCGGTGTAAGTTCCGCGGTAACGTCCATGTAACTCCGCGATCACGCATCAGGATGTACACTTGATGTATAATACATGTAACACCGGTGTAACCTAGAGATTGTTCCACGCGTGTAACCCGAATGTAATGTCTGTGTAACCTGATTGTAATGTTCATGTACACTGGAAATGCGCATGTAACCCGATTGTAATGTCAAATAACTCCTTATAACCTATTTACACTGGTAAAAAAAAAAACACAGTAAGAATTCGTATTCGAAAGAAGGGATTCGCGCCGCTAGGGTTCCTCCATCGTGCTCGTTTTGAAGGTTAGGGTTTCGCTACTGTGAGGGGTTACACGCGTAATGGAGGATAAGGAGAGTACGAAGACCTTGGAAAAGACCAGTGGTGCGGATTTGGGTGAGGGGAACCAACCCGAATGCGAGCAGACAACTGTTATAGTGAAATCCGGCCGCAAACAGTCCAAGAAGGGAGAGAGTCATCCCGTTTTCAGGTATTTATTAGATTTTTATAGCTGTTTTCTTTTAAATGGTGAAATCTTGTTCACGGTTAAGAAGCACAACAATGATATGTCTAATCAAGTATTTGATTATTGTGCAAAGTTTTATAGCAATTTTAATACAGTATAAATTATTTTAGGTTTTGATTATTGTGGTTGTTTTTATTTATTTACGGTGAAATGAATTTTAAAGCTATCCCTAATATCACCAAGTAGATTTTATTAAACTTCTCTCCTGTATTGCTGTAGGCTCTTGAACCCAAAAGCAATTAGTTGCAGATGCCGTCCATCTGCAGTACGAGAGGTTCTCGATAATGTCCGACCAAAAGTCGATGAAGACTCATGTCATAAATTGGAATCCTTGAGGTTGGCGCAATTTTTTGAACTCCCTTTGTACCCCCAGGACAATATTTTGACGATGCACATAATTAATTGCTGGGTCATTGATCGAATGACATTCATTTGGGGAGGGAAAGATGTCAAATTTGTTTCTGATGAAGTTGCATTACTGTTAGGCATACCCAATAGAGGATTACCTGCATGTTGGACCAATGCACCGCCTGATACAATGGATGCAAGACAAATTAAGACTGCCCTGCTCAACTTTTCACCAGGGGAGTCATCTCACAACCTTCTGCAATTAATAATCAAATTTTCTATTTCAACTTTACTTTTTCCTTAAAGCAACTTTAGAGTTTCGAAAGAATTTTTTATTTGCGAGAATGTAAATGTTTTTGCAGCATACAACTGGCTAGCAACATTTGTGGATTTCTGCAGACGCAACTTATTGTTTGTCTGACTAAAATTAAAAAAATCAGCCTGTGGGTTACATCTTTGTATTTCTTCTATCAGTTTGTGTTCCACCAATACATTTTGAAATCTCAGCTGCAATTATCAATTTTAAAATAACTTGTAATGTTTAACGCAGATATGGTTTTATGAGCACACTTCCATGGTCCACCCAGCATTGCCTCAAGCTAGACCAAGAATGTTGGGGTGGTCAAATGTGAGGTGGAGTACTCTGAAGATTCAGGTAGCCTTTGAAAGGCTTAAATCTGCCGAGGTCAGCAATTTAGTTCTTTATTCATAGAATTTGTTATGTTCACGTGATTCTTTCATTGATTTTGACTCTATGTAATATCTTGCAGGTTTTTTATAACTTTCTTAAAATTTTAGATAGCGAGCATCATCTTCTTAGCTCTCCATTACAAGAACCATCAAGTCCCGAGCAATATCTCCCACAAAAGGATGTTATATCCCAACCACAGTCGCCCGCATTCATTGGTGCTGTTGAGGCTATATTTCATTATCGTACCAGTCCTCCACCACATGACGAGAAACATCAACATAGTACCTCTAGTAGTGGATTTGAAGAAATCCATGAATTTCTGAAAGAGCATCATAAACTGTTCATGAAATTTCAAATCTCAGTGTTTAATCGTCTGACAGAACTAGAAAGTACAATGAAAGATTTAAAATCAGAAGTTAAAGACAAATAAATCTCTAAAATCACTCGTTGGGACATTACCAACTAAATGGGTGCAACAGTCCCCGCTAGGGAGTCAAATTCATAGAATTAAGGCAAGAAAGGGGAGAAGAAAGAGGACTCTCAGTTCCCCATTTTTGGTATTTGAACGGAAGAAACTGAAACCAAGTCAGGAAGTCGCTGAAAAGCATCAAGAGGTTCAGTACTTGCACATAAGCATTATACTTAATAGTTTTTCCTTACTAACTTAACTAACAATATTACTTATTTAACAGATTGGAACTAATATCTGATTCAGCTCGGATGGATTCGTTAATCAACCACATTAAACATGCAGCCAATCAAGCAGTTCCTGCTATAAAACAACAACATAAATGACAAAATAAAACAATATAAACTATAAAAGAAACTATTTTATTTATAAAATGACTTTATAAAAATGTTCTATTTACTGGTCTCTGTAGCTTTAATCCCACTAGCATCAGATCTAACACTGTCATTCCTTCTACCATTCCATTCCATTCCAGGATTTCCTTTTAGCACTGGTGGACACACTGCCTAAAGGAGAAATATTATTTAAGCATAATTCACATAAATTCTATAATTAAATCTTGACCAAAAAAAGATTTAAGAACAACAAGGCTCTTTACCTCATACTCCAAATGGATACCTTTGTCGCAGTCCAGCTCAACAAATACGTTTTCTGTGACATAAAAAAAGATGTATCATTGCGACAATACAAATTTAGCAATCTCGTATCCTATTTATGCTCTAAACAATGACATGGATGTCTGTATGTCCAAATATTCTTTCTACTCAAATTTTTGTTTTTGGACAATAATTTTCATATATTTACAGACGAATAAACCACAGTCGAAACTGTTGCGTTGCACCGGAATGCCTCTAGGCATTACAACTTACCAATTACTAAGATCAACTTCAAAAGCTTCCCCTACATCGCTTAGAAAATGTTTAATCTGCACAATTATATATAGAAATGAATGACGAAAACCATAGCAATCATAAAACTAATAAAAATGTTTACTTACAATGGCATCAGTTATATGCAAATACATTCTGTTGGTCAATGAATCGTATAATCTCCACTTGCGATATTTAATTGATCCAACAAGCAGTGTCCAATATTGATTATTGATTATTGGTATCAAAATTAACTCCACATTCTTAGTGGTCTCCTTCGTAATGTGCTCCACGAAGTCTTTAACGTTCTCGACCTTGTACAGCTGCAGAGAACGATATATATGGCATAAAACAATTACTGAATAAAGAGATATTTGGTTATATGTTTACGACACATGAATTTCAAAATTTACCCAGTGACATGGAGATACATATAGGTAAGATCGGTATAGTTTCGGGTTCTTGCTCCTCTTATGCTCTATTAACATAGCGAAACAGTCGACATGTTCATTTCCTAACCACCCGTTGCTGAGTAATTCAACAAGATAACGTTGGGTTAACGATATATGTCCCATGTCAATTATTATGTCACGCCTGCATTTCAAATATTTAATAAGTAGAAGAGTAAAAGATAATCAATTAATAATTTTTTTTACTTACATGTCAGTGAATTTATTACAACAAATATCGATTGCTTCCCTCATATAATCTGGAATTTGATATCTGGCAGGAAAATCGACCGTAAGTGGGGCTGGACATACCTACAAGCAATACACAAACATTGTAAGATGAAAATATTTAAGCATTCAATTTGGGCCATTAAATTCTATGTTATATACCTTATCAGGATAGTCTTCATCAACATAATTCATATCATAATGTTCTTGATCGCTGTTTTTATCTACTGATGGTGTTTGCAGAGCTTTGTCAGTAGCCTTACTATACACAGTTATGACTTGCTGATCGAATTTATTTACATCACCTGTACGCACAATATCAATCTGTTAAATGAGAAATATTGTTAGTTAAGTTTGTAAGGAAGAACTATTAAGTATAATTCTTAGGTGCAAGTGTTGAACCTTTTCGTGTTTTTCAGCGACTTCCTGACTTGGTTTCAGTTTCTTCCGTTCAAATACCAAAAATGAGGAACTGAGAGTCATCTTTCTTCTCCCCTTTCTTGCCTTAATTCTATGAATTTGGCTCCCTAGCGGGGACTGTTGCACCCATTCATTTGGTAATGTCCCAACGGATGATTTTAGAGATTTATTTATGTCTTTAACTTCTGATTTTAAATCTTTCATTGTACTTTTTAGTTCTGTCAGACGATTAAACACTGAGATTTGAAATTTCATGAACAGTTTATGATGCTCTTTCAGTAATTCATGGATTTCTTCAAATCCACTATTAGAGGTACTATGTTGATGCTTCTCGTCATGTGGTGGAGGACTGGTACGATAATGAAATATAGTCTCAGCAGTACCAATGAATGCGGGCGACTGTGGTTGGGATATAACATCCTTTTGTGGGAGATATTGCTCGGGACTTGATGGTTCTTGTGATGGAGAGCCAAGAAGATGATACTCGCTATCTAAAATTTCAAGAAAGTTATAAAAGACCTGCAAGACATTACATAGAGTCAAAATCAATGAAAGAATCACGTGAACAAAACAAATTCTATGAATAAAGAACTAAATTGCTGACCTCGGCAGAATTAAGCCTTTCAAAGGCTACCTGAGTCTTCAGAGTACACCTCACATTTGACCACCTCAACATTCTTGGTCTAGCTTGAGGCAATGCTGGGAGGACCATGGAAGTGTGCTCATAAAACCAGATATGCGTTAAACATTACACGTTATTTTAAAATTGACAATTGCAGCTGGGATTTCAAAATGTATTGGTGGAACACAAACCGATAGAAGAAATATAAAACCATTGATGTAACCCACAGGCTGATCCTTTTTAATTTTAGTCACACAAACAATAAGTTGCGTCTGCAGAAATCCACATAATGTTGTTGGCCAGTTGTACGCTGCAAAAATATCTACATTCTCGCAAATAGAAGACAATTCTTTCGAAACTCTAAAATGCTTGAAGAGAAAAAACAAATTTGAAATTAAAAATTTGATTATTAATTGCAGAAGGTTGTGAGATGACTCCCCTGGTGAAAAGTTGAGCAGGACAGTCTTTATTTGTCTTGCATTCATTGTATCAGGCGGTGCATTGTTCCAACATGCAGGTAATCCTCTATTGGGCATGTCTAGCAGTAATGCAACTTCTTAAGAAACAAATTTGACCTTTTTCCCTCCCAAAATGAATGTTATTCGATCAATGTCCCAACAATTAATTATGTGCATCGTCAAAATATTATCCTGGGGGTACAGAGGGAGTTAAAAAAATTGCGCCAAACTCAAGGATTCCAATTTATGTCATGTGTCTTCATCGGACATTATCGAGAACCTCTCGTACTGCAGATGGACGGCATCTGCAACTAATTGTTTTTGGGTTCAAGAGCCTACATCAATACAGGAGAGAAGTTTAATAAAATCTAGTTGGCGATATTAGGGATAGCTTTAAAATTCATTTCACCGTAAATAAATAAAAACAATCACAATAATCAAAACCTAAAGTAATTTATACTATATTAAAATTGGTATATAACCTTGCACAATAATCAAATACCTGGTTAGACATATCATTGTTGTGCTTCTTAACCGTGAACAAGATTTCAGCATTTAAAGGAAAACAGCTATAAAAATCTAATAAATACCTGAAAACGGGATGACTCTCTCCCTTCTTGGACTGTTTGCGGCCGGACTTCACTGTAACAGTTGCCTCCTCGCATTCGGGTTGGTTCCCTCACCCAAATCTGCACCACTGGTCTCTTCCAAGGACTTCGTACTCTTCTTATCCTCCATTAGGCGTGTAACCCCTCACAGTAGCAAAACCCTAACCTTGAAAAGGAGCACGATGGAGGAACCCTAGCGGCGCGAATCCCTTCTTTCGAATACAAATTTTTATTGTGTTTTTTTTTTCCAGTGTAAATAGGTTATAAGGAGTTAATTGGACATTACAATTGGGTTACATGCGCATTTTCAGTGTACATGGACATTACAATCGGGTTACACGGACATTACATTCGGGTCACACGCGTGGTACAATCTCTAGGTTACACCGGTGTTACATGTACTGTACATCAAGTGTACATCTTGATGCGTGACCGCGGAGTTACATGGACGTTACCGCGGAACTTACACCAGGGTTACATTTAGTGTACACGCGCAGTCGGAGGTTACACCAGATGTACAACAATAGTACACACGGATTACAGTGGCGTTTCCGCGGAATTTACACTGGGGTTACATCCTTTGTACACCGCGGAGATTACACCGGGGTTATATAGGGCTTACAAGCAGGTTACATCCTTTGTGACAGCGGAGATTACACCGGGGTTATATAGGACTTACAAGCACGGTACAGGGGGGTGACAGCGGAGATTACACTAGGTTTACATGGGGCTTACAAGCGCGGTACATGGGGTGGACAACGGAGGTTACATTGGGATTACATGGAGATTACAATAACGGGTCGGGTTGACGGGTCACGCACAGTAAAAGGTATATTTGTATTACGGTGGGGCCGACGAAGCTAACGTGTCTTCCGCTAATTCGCTATCGCACGCAGCGCTGCGTGCCTCTTATGTACCCAAATTTTTTCCCTGCCGAAGAGGATACGAGGCAAATTAGTGGTCGAGGGAGTTGTTAGGTGATAGCCTTGGCGGGGAATTAAATGGTTTCCTTGAGCGGCAACAACTCAATTGGAAAAGCTTTATGAGGGATTAAATGATAAATTTGAAATTTAAAGTTTGAAATTTAAAATCATATAAGCTGAGTCTATTTGCTCGTGTTTAGCCCGAGTTCAGCCCGAATCAAACCTGGGTTGAGCCCGGGCCGGTGCACCGCTAATTAAATTGAAATTTGTGCTAATCGCTCGCGTGCAAAATCATAACGATATAGGTGTCCTTCCTTGCTAAAATCGACGTCCTGGACGCATCCGTGTGGTTCATTTCATCATCTGGGGTCGTCAGGACGAGTTCGCCGACGGGCGAATCAATTTAAGTCAAAATCGTGTGTGGTGCGATGTGTGCGCAAAATACAGTATCAACGAGTGTTCGAGTCACAAGAGGTCTCCTAGGGGCTGCTCCTATTAATGTAGGAACTCAATTTGAGTTTCATGTATCGGTTCTAATCAACTCAGTGAAATGCCGAAGATTCGGGACCACCCATGCGAGACTCGAAGGAGTGATGAGGTGACTCAAATTTTCTAAATGGTGTGGGTCCGGTACTAGTCCTCTAGGAGGGTCAAACAAGAGAAGCCTAAAGCTAGACCCTAGGCTCTAAGGAGAGAAGTGAAGACCTCATCCGAAAATGTGGTTAATATCGACAGACCGGTCTAGTGGAGAGTCTAGCCAAATTATATATGGATCAAACTGTGAGGTTGCATGGAGTTTTAAAGTCAATTGTCTTTGACAGAGTTGACATGTTTATTTCTAGATTGTGGAACAAGGTTCCTGAAGCTTTGAGAACCCGATTGACTTTCAGCACAACCTTTCATCCTTTGACAGATGGTCAGTCAGAGAGAATTATTCAAACTTTAGAGGATCTACTAATGTTATGTTTTCTTGATTTTGGTGGATGGGGATCACCTCTACCTTTATTAGAGTTTGTTTTATAATAACAGTTACCAAGCTAGCACTAGGATGACTCTATATGAAGCTTTGTTTGGAAAGGTGTGCAAGAAGCCATTATGTTGGGTAGAAACATGTGAAAAATAGTCATCGAAACTGATTTGCTTAATGATGCTACTAAGAAGATTAGACTGATCAGTAATTGATTGATGGCAGTGCAGAATAGACAAGAAATATTACGATGCTAATCATAGAATTGTTGATTTTGAAGTTGGAGAGTTTGTTTTTTTCAAGATCAATTCATTGAAGGGTGTGCAACGTTTTGGGAAATTATTTGGTCCATTTGAGATTGTAGAGAAGATTGAGAATGTAGCTTACAGATTAGTTTTACTAGCTTATATGCAGGAAGTGCATAATATTTTTTACATTTCTTCACTTAGAAAATATATTGCAGATGAAGCTAGTAGTGTGATAGTAGACTCAATTGATATACAACCTGAATTAAGGGTCCGTTTGAGAGCGCTTATTGGAAGCGGCGGCGTTTTGAAAACGCCGCCCTTCCGTTTGAAAACCACGTTCGTATGGGACGTTTTGAAAAAGCTTCGTTCTCTTATCGCAATTCCCTTAAGGGAGCGTAATCTGGCCAGGAGCTTCGTTCCGCGTTTGCTTCTCGCGTTTAGGTTATTTTTCCCGTGTTGTCCTTCCCGTCTCTCCCCCTTGCCCTCGCCCTTCCCGTCTCGCAATTTTTGTCTCGACCTCGCCCGAAGCTTACGAGGCTGTGATCCGCAATATGAGGTGTTTTTTTGACCTCACACTCTCGCCCTACTCGATATTCGTCACCTTCCTTCCCGGAGGCCGTATTCGATTCTCTCACAGTAATTTCTGTTCCTATGGTCGTTAGAAATGAAACATTGAAATTTTTTGCTGCGGAATGTTTGATTAGTATTGTCTTTTTGCTGCGAAATGAAACATAGTAATTTCTGTTCCTGTGAAATAGTTAGGATTATTCTCCTTTGTTCAAATTTTCATGCTTGAGAATTTTTACCATTTTTATTGCGGTTGAAATGCTTGGGAAGATCCTTCTCCTTTGGGAATGATGCTTTGAATGATGGGGAAATATTGAATGCAGGAATGCTTGGGAAGATTTTCATTTCCTTGGATCAGTTGAAATGAAAAAAATAGAATTTTCATTAACCTAACATTGTATGCTTTGTTCTTTATAATGATGCATTTACGTGAAGAACACATTTATTAAGCCCCTAGAGCATGAAAATTCTTTATTATATGATTTGGGCCCTAGAACACATTTTATATGCTCCTCTTTATTATAATTGGGCATTTACATGCCCAATCATTCCTGCATATCCAAATTTATGCGGGCTCTGTTGGATCTGTTGGATGGTTTTAGAATGAAGTGATGATTTGGGCTCTGTTGGAATGTTACGAATGAGAATGGTTATAGAATAGGGGAGTTGAAACATATGAGTGAATGTTGGAAAATTACTTTGTTACTTTATTGTTATTTTTCGAATCACATGTTCAATGAAGTGTTGATTTGGGAGTTCATTATTCAGCTTTATTATTCTTATTCCTCTCCAAATAAATGCTGATAGTTGTGTACTGTCTTTGTCCATTTGGTGGGCTCGATTTTGGCCCCTAGAGGACTGGATTTCAGTTTTAAGTATTTCTGGTTAAGCTTTTGTAGTTTTCATTCTAAAAGGAGCTTTGTGATGATTTATCTGTTGGATAAATAAGTTGCTTTATGTGTATATTTCTCTGTTGGAGAAATAAACAGATTCTTTTCATACTCATTTTTTCTAAATTTTTATGTTTTTGTGAAGACAACCAAGTATAGGATGATTTTGCTATACAAACACGCTTTCTTTTAAATATGTTGACTGTTGCAAGAACATATTAGTTGAACCATATTCTTTATACATCATTAATCTAATCCATATGTTTTTGAACTTCACTGTTTTTTGCCCCTTTCATGAGATCATTTTAGTCTGAGATTTGTGGTCCGGTTTTACCTCGAAATGGTTCAGTATTGTCCCTTGTTTTGGGCCTGAATTTGTGTCGTGAGGGCTGTTTTTTTTAGTTACATATTTGAGGCATGGTTTTGCTGTTTCTTTGAGGCATTCTATGATTGGAGTACATAAACAACTCCAGTTTGGTTTCTATGACTTTTTGTTGTTGCTTTGAGTCTTGTTTTGCTCCTTACATTTGCTGCCCCTCTTTTCGAATCGAATTTATGGAAATGTTATTACAGCAGGGGCCCTTTTTCTCACCATCTAAGCATAAAATGTAAGCATAAGTGATGATTTGGGCTCTGTTGGATCTGTTGGATCTCTTTATTAATATGATACATGATTGGCTGTTTTTTTTTCACCATAAGTGTTGATTTGAGGCTCTGTTGGATCCCTTTTTCTCACCATCTAAGCATAAACTGAATGTTACGAATGAGAATGGTTATAGAATTGGGGAGCTAAAACACATGAGAGGAGCTATGGAAAATTCTTTTGTTACTTAAGTTTCTGTTTTTTTTTTCGAATCAAATGTTGAATGAAGTGATGATTTGGGACTTCATTCTTGAGCTTTATTATTCTTACTGCTCTTCAAATAAATGCTGAAATTTATGTGCTCTCTTTGTCCATTTGGTGGGCTCGGTTTTGGTCCCTAGAGGACTGGATTTCAGTTTTAAGTATTTTTGGTTAAGCAGGGGCCCTTTTCTCACCATCTAAGCATAAACTGCTTTAACATCACTTATATTTCTACAATACAGATAATAGTGAAGGCTTAGGTACTTAGAAAATCTGATATTTGATCATTATTACAAGTCATGGATATCAACATGGCTTCCAGAGTATCTCTTGAAAGTTGGAACTTCACTTCCGATTTGGTTATAGGTTTATGTTATAATTAAGGTGCAATGTGAGAATTATAGTTTTACTTGTATTTGTACTTTTTTTTGTGGCATATATATGTAATTTTTCGATTTCGTTAATAAAATTTACGTGGGTTTCCTTCTGTGGACGTAGGTATCTTGACCGAACCACATTAAAATCTCTTGTGTTTATGTATTTTTCTTTATTCATACGTTGCAACGCTTTGGATATTATGTTGGTTGTGGTTTTTTATTTCTGGTTTTTTTGTTGTTTAAAAGTTGATTGATTTCGATAGTGCTTATTTTAATTTGTTCCAAATAGTATCAAAATGCCCAAGGCAACTGAAGGGGGTCCGTCTGCAATGTGGGATAAAGAAGTTACAAATATTTTTTGCGACCTATGCATTAAAGAAATTGAATTGGGGAATAGGCCAACCACGTATTTTAATAAAGAAGGCTGGAATAATATAGCTCAGAGATTCAAAGAATTGACTGGTAGGGATTACGACAAGCTTAAATTCAAAAACAAATGGGACCAATTGAAGAAAGAATGGAAATTATGGAAAGAGTTGAAACGTGGCTCTATCGGGTTGGGATGGGATCCAATTAAAAGGGCGATCGATACTCCAGCTGAATGGTGGGCTGAGAAAATTGAGGTAATTTTCTATTTTTTTTTGGTCAATTATATTACTTCTCAAATTATTTAGAACTGATCCCCCTAAATACGCTTGTTACAGGCATTACCAACAGTAAAGAAATATAGACAGTGCGAAATTGAGCCAGATTTTGAGGCAAAACTAGACACCATGTTTAAGGGGGTTGTCGCGACTGGGAAGCACGCGACAAACCCAAGCGAGATGGGATTTACAGGAATGTCAAATGACTTGCCACCTGAACAGGTTATAGCTGATGAAGAAATTCCTAGCATTAACCAAAAAGAGACGGAGGAGTCTAATTCCATGTCCAAAAGGCCCAGACTTGCGAGGAGGAAGAAAGAGAATGACAGTTTTGTGAAAGGCTCATTTGCTGAACTAATTGCAGCTTTCACAGCTCCGACTACTCCTGACAGTACGATTTGGGACTGCCTGGCCATTTTAGATATTATTCCAGAAGTAGCCTCCGATATGCGCTTTCAGGCAAAATGTGTTCAAAAGCTCGAGGACCCTACTCGTAGGGAAATGTTCATTGCANAAAAAAAAAGGTCTCATAAATGATGGTTATATGGAAAACACATTTATCTTTCACCCATAGACCAATATATATTTTAATTCTTTATATTTTTTGAATTTTGTTTTACATATGCATATTGCATATCTTAAGTGTCTCANTAAAAAAAAGGTCTCATAAATGATGGTTATATGGAAAACACATTTATGTTTCACCCATAGACCAATATATATTTTAATTCTTTATATTTTTTGAATTTTGTTTTACATATACATATTGCATATCTTAAGTGTCTCATTTTCAGTCATAATGTCATCTAACCATCCGTTGATAGGACAGTAAAAGATGAGTAAATCTAAAGACTCTGGTTCATCTGCTATGTGGGATAGAGAGACTACTAATATTTTTTGTGATCTATGCGTGAGGGAAGTCAAATTGGGAAATCGACCCACAACTTTTTTTAATAAAGAAGGTTGGCATAATATCACTATTAAATTCAAAGAAACAACTGGAAGAGATTACGATAAGATGAAACTAAAGAACAAATGAGACCAATTAAAGAAGGACTGGAAACTTTGGAAAGAGCTTAAAAGGGGATCAACTGGATTGGGATGGGATCCAGTAAAACGGACAGTTGATGCACCTGAGGAATGGTGGGCAGAAAAGTTAGCGGTAAGAACATCACTATTTCAACTAAACTTTAGAGACATATTTTTGGAATATTGATTAGATTTTTTTTTCTTATTACAGGTTGTGCCAGTGGCAAAAATATTCAAATTTAATGGAATTGAACCAGCTTTGGAGGAGAAGTTGGATGGCTTGTTTACTGGTGTTNGAGTTTTCATTGAGCTCGGTGTGGGCTCTGGTTGGGGGATGGCTTTGGCTTTGTCTCTGGTTGAGGGCTGATTTTGGTTTTGTTTCTTGTTGAGTTCAGTTTGGCTCTAGTTGGGGGCTGTGTTTGGTTCCTAGTTCTTGTCGAGCTCGGTTTTGGCTTGATTTGGANTATAATTGTATTGGAGCAATTGATGACACTCATGTAGACGCCAGACTACCAAGTCACGAGAGGATAGCGTATATTGGTCGGAGTGGTAGAACCACCCAAAATGTCATGGCAGTGTGTGACTTCAACATGTGCTTCACATTTGTAATGGTGGGGTGGGAAGGAAGTGCGCATGATAGTCGCCTTTTCTCCTATGCACCTAGGAATAGAACACAGTGTTTCCCTCACCCACCTCCAGGTTTGTTCATCTTACTTAAACCTCTCGATAATTACATTAATTATTTTTAATTGGTACTGTCTTTAATAACAGGAAAGTATTATTTAGTAGACGTTGGATATCCGATGTTAAGGGCCTACCTGAAGCCATATCCAGACACAAGATACCATATTCCTGATTTTGTGCGAGCAAGTGGCAATATTCGTGGCAGAAAATAAATGTTTAACAAACGACACTCCGCTTTACCGGGGGTTATTGAAAGAACTTTTGGGGTGTGGAAGAAGAAATGGGTAATTCTACGTGATATGTCATTCTGTTCATTTTCTAAACAAGTGTATATTGTGTTGGCCACCATGGCACTTCACAACTTCATCCGACGTCACCCCTCTCATTCAGATACGGACTTCAATATGGCTGATGATGATGAAATTATTGACACTCTTGAACCTTCAGGATCTCTAGCTGATAATGAGATGGACTCGATTGAATATGAAACTCAGGGCGGTGAGGGTGCAGTTGAGATGACTGCTCTGAGGGAGTCTATAGCAGATGTATATATGACAGCTAGTCCAGCAAGTCTTTTCTCTGTTCGTACATTAATTTTTAATGTCAATTTTACTTTTATTTGGATAAGTACTAACAATTTTTTTTTTCACAGTTATAGAAACATAACTTCTGGGATATCGGGTACAGACAAAGGTTTTTTGTGTTATTGTGGTCTACCGGCTCCGTTGCTCACATCGCGTCAGTCTCATAGCTTTGGGAGGCAGTTCTACGGTTGTGCCAAGGGTGTTTCAGCTCGTTGTGGGTTCTTCCAGTGGGCTGACAGTCCCTCATATGACACGACCAACAGTCATGGGAATCCGGTGTTTTCTTAGTTTGACAGTGCAGATGAGGCCAGACGTAGCTAGAGTCTGCAATTAAACATTTTAATATTTTTTATTGTAGTTGTACTCGTATTTGTACTTTTTTTAGTTCTCTTGGTACTCATGAGGGTGTGAAAAATGTATGACATCTTTTAGTTATGATCTGTGATGATTTCATGTTTCTGCATATGCTCCAGTACTATCAATAAGTTATTCTGAATAAGCTGCCCCAAACAGTTTTATCACAAAGGGGCATGAATGTCATTTAACCACCAATAAGCTATCTTGAATAAGCTGCCCCAAACAGCAAGACAGATTATTCTGATAATTTGCAGTTTATCAGATTATCAGAATAATCTGCTTATCAGCAGATTATAAATAATCAACAGCTGCGCCAAACAGACCCTAAACCTACTTGAGGAGCATAAGTACTTATAACATGAAAAATATTAATATCAACGGCAATTTTGAGGGCTATAAATTCTATTAACTTTTATTATATCATCTTTCAAAATCTTATATATAATTACACCTACACCATTTCTATTGTGATTTCTACCTAAATACCAAAGTTGAAAACCTAAGCCTATCAATTTTTTTAGCATTTTCTTCAACCAATTTAGTTTCTTGAATGCATAAGATTTTTATCTTTCTATATCTACTAATTCCATTAATTTATAAGTGAAAATGCCAATATTTCAAAATTTTATAAGTTTCATGTACTAATTTTTTTCTCGCATTTGTCTATGATGCGAGAACTCTTGTTTATTTGACACTACACCCGAATGTAAGTGTAGCGGCCCCTGCACACTTTTAACTGTATTCAGGCCATACAGTGTGTCGCTTCTAGTTTTAACATTTACAATGATTTAAATGATTCATGTCATGATTTTTTTGATAAAAAAATTACGTTGGTTATCGACTATCTATCACAATTCTCCACTTTTCGCATTTGATGCATGGGACCCGGCAATGACTCCGCATTTTAACATCAATCTTTTTCTAGGTGAGCTGCGAATTTCTCTCTAGTTATTGTTTCAGGCTTTTAGCACTGAAGCAAGTTATTTCCCTCAAGTCCAATCACGGCTAGTTTTGAGTTATTATAATCTATATGCTTTCTTTGACCCAGTTGTTTCTTTTAAAAACCGTTGTTAATATATGCACTTTATAATGGCTTCTAAGAACTATAATTGGATAGTAAGTGTGGAAAGCTTTGATAAACATCCTTTTGTTATGTGCTATAGTTTTGGTAGGACTCTCTTTTTCTATTACTACATCTGGGACAAATTAGAGCCTTAAATTTTTCTGTTTTGTGCTGTTTGTTGTTAGCATTTTTTTTTAAATATTCATGCTGTAGTACTTTATTCACTTTTTATATCCCTTATTTTGGTCATGTTTTCTCATTAAAGGACGCATTAATTATATCCATAACAGGTTTTTTCCTAAATCCTATCTATTTTTATCCTTTGAACTAATTGATCATGTTCATGCCAGTTATCTTGCTGAGGCACCCTTTGCATGCAAGGAGAAGACGCAAGACCTTCTGCAGTATTTACTTTCTGTGGAAGGTGAAGATGAACCAAGGTTCTGAAAAGCTCGTCATATGTTTTTTAATCAGCTACATCTATTACATATAATTATACATTTAATGTAGATTATATAATTTTTTTGACCTTACTATCAATGGCAGTCCTTTCTATTCTGTATGCTTCCTGCTTCCAATGCTGTGCCAAACAACTATGGAGACTGATGGATGCAAGGCGCTGGCTTCATTTGGAGGGCATAAAACTGTGGGTTTGTTTATGTTATAAATTTCTGCAAATGATTGGTTTTCTCTCATGTTTCTGTCTTCTTACAACAGATTATGAACTGGGGCTTAATATAGTTTTAATATATATCTATAGAGGAAGATCACCGCCTTGCAGAAGTAAATAGAAATAAATGAAATTAATGTTTATTATAGGATATATCAGTCTCCCTTTATTAGCTTACTACGTGTNATCGTCACCTCTCCATATTTTCTTTCATCCTAATGTATTTATCATGTTAGGATGCACCCACTGCAAGACGGTCGTAAAAGAATGACATGGGTTGCAGCTATAGTGATATTATTACTGGAATACTACCGCTCCAGTTATAAACGGATACCACACATGACGTCTTCTTATATTGGGGACAAATGGGTGGGTGAGATGCTTGTTGGACATCCGATAAGGTTCAGCTATATTTTTAGAATGACTGCGTCCATTTTTATCGATCTGCTACGCGAGTTATGTCGGAACCATGGCCTACAGGGTTCTTCTAGAACGACAACGAGAGAGGTGTTGACAATAACATTATACATGCTCTCACAGAATGAANCCATTGTACTGTCGAGATAGATTTATCTTATTTCTAAGGATATCAATGCTACTTTTATGAAATTTAGTAAAAACTTTGGGCATTTGGATACCATTCTAGGGTTCCTAGATAGTGTGAGTAAACACCAAAAGATGTTAACGAAGTTGTAGGATGGGTCTCAGGAGTGAGAGTATGGATGGCGATTAAATTTCAGATTGAATGGCAAGAGGACAACGAACCAGAAGCGAAAAACTGCTGTTTTCCTGATGCCAAACAGCAGTTGCAGAAAGCAAACAGCAAAAATAGCAGGGTACAGGCGGCAAGGAGGATGCATCACCTGGTTCTAAGCAAACTACAGACACACCAATTGCAATTGGAAGAGGATACATCGCTTCGGAGAGCAGAAAATTAGAGATTAAACTTGCAATTTTCATAAAACCAAACTAGCTCATCAAAAAAATAAAGAACAAATAAATTACAGTTCCATAATAGAAATAAATTAATTATAAATAGAGAAATAAAAAAGAATTCAAAAAGGGGGAAAATGTTAAAATAGGAAGTATCGGGCTGCTGCCAATCTCGCAATCGCGGGAGCTCTATAACCACATCATCATCGGAATTGTCCTTCAAAACTCCTATATGTTCGTAACTGGATTGTGTCCTGCGTCACTCTCCCCGATTAGGAGGGGTTTTGCTTTCTTTGCCAGAGGCTTTTTTAATCGATTCATGGCCAACCTAATAAAGTCATCATCTTGTTGTGGTGGTAGTCCCACTATAAACTCAATGCTCACATCCAATCAGAGCTGCAACTGCATTTAAGCAAGTATTTTATGAGTATCAAATTTCTGTGATTTTTTTTATGTTGTTTTCATCTTTACTTGTGTTATTTTCTTGTTTTATGTGGGTATTTTAGTGTTTTATGCAATATAGATGATATAAGAGGTAACCCAAACCACATCGGAAACATAAATATTATTTTTGAATTCCAAACATATTACAAACACGATACGAGAAAAATAGGAAATAGACAACAAACAAACATGACAACATAAACAATAAAAAGACGACCGTGGGGGACAACAAGGATGGAGGTTGCTGAACGGCTGTTGATGGCTGAGGAAAGAGGGTTGTAGTTGTAGAGAGGTGGCAGAAGGGATGGGCAGCCGCTGGAACAACAAGACAGCATGGTGCGACAATCCAAACAACAGCAGGTTGCGGTTTAGAGTTGTTGGACAACGGGAAAACAACAAAGCGAAGGCGTTACGTGCTGCGGCTGCGAAGGTTGAGAGTTGGGACAGTGAGGTCAGCGAGGCCAAGGGAAGATAAGGCGATGGGGCGGTTGTAACTACAGGAAACAGTAGATCTTTGTGATTTTGGGCGGTGGTGGTAAGGTTGGAGGCTTAAAACTACTGTATTATAGCAATCTCTTGTTGTTCTGGACGAAGACAACACGATAAAGCGGTGGGGAGCATCGAGGGAAGCATGGAGAAGGGTAGAGGAAGGATAATCACCTCCTCGGGAGATAGATACAACTGGAGCACCACCTAATCCCTCGGATACAGCTCCGAAGGGAAAAGCTTTATGATAAAACTGTATTCAAATATCAAAACAACATCCCTCACTCTAAGCACATCATCCCCTATTTATAAAGAGGCAAGACTTATTTTAAGTGTTGAAAATAAAAATGGAGAATAAAATATAGTCAGGTTTTCAGATTTTAGGAAAAGATTTAAAATAAGAAAAGAGAATAAAATATAATCAGGATTTCATATTTTTAGGAAATGATTTAAAATAAGAAATGAGAATAAAATATAATTAGAATTTTAGATTTTAGGAAATAATTTAAAATAGGAAAGTGCTAGGAAGGAAAGAAATGAAATGGAGGAAAGGAGAGGAAAGGGAGGGAAAGGAAAGGAAAGGGAGGGAAAGGAAAGGAAAGGGAAAGGAAAGGAATGGGAAGCATGGGCAACAACCTCCCCTTGAGGACTGGGCCCCATAGCCTCGCGTTAATACAAGTGATAAGCTAACATGGAGAGCAAGAAGCTATAATGGAATGTCTAAGCCTTAGACCAACACCTCTGCGCCAGTCCAGGTGCCTAGGCGCTTGAAGTTAGAGCCCTAAACGCAAACGCCCCTGCCTCAGTTTTGGGTGCCTAAGCGCTTGATGCTCGGGCCCGGGTTGGGGCGGAAATGAGCCAAACAGGAGTGAACCCAGGTTCACTCGTGTTCATCTAGTTAAAAAATATCACTGTTCGTGTTCGGTTTGTTTATATTTCAAACACAAAAAGAGATCACCGATTAGCTAAATAAGAGTTGTTTGAGAACAAATTGTTGTTTTGCAACCCTAATCATGTAGCCATAGGATATTAAAGGTTGGGACAATATTTAAAACCTATTGTTTATATTAAAAAATTATTTAAATATAATTTAACATATTTTTATTCTATTTTTTTAATTAATAATTTTAATTGATTATAAATCTTTGTAAACTTATATATATATCCTTGATCTCGTTTGTTTCGCTCTGCTAGGGTTTCGCCTCATGGCGAACCCTGGCATCTTCTCCGTTGATTTCACTTTTCCTTTGTCCGTTGCGTCGTGTGACGTCGGCTGTTTGTCGCCTCGAATTCGTCTAGTTTTCTCTAGCTTCTCGCATGTCGCTTGTTTTGTCGTGTGTCACCGCCCTTTCTTTGTTTTTTGCTACGTCGACTGAATTTCGTGCGTCGTCTCTTGAGGCTCTCTCCTTCTCCTGTTGCACTCGCGTCCGTCCTCTCTGCCCGTACGTGAGCTGCTCACAGTCCAAACTCAATCCCTGTAGCTTGTAGCTTGCCGTTGTTCAACTCCATGTTCCATGGCTACTGCTCCTTCTCAACCATCGACTACTTCAGTTTTAAACCTTGGGAAGACTTCTTTTTTTTATATGGTTGTCTCTATGGGATCAGATCAGGTTTTTCCTCAGGTTTACCATGAATCATTTGAAGGCCAGGAGGACTGCAATCTTCTCAAGAAGACGTGTAGGAAGAGTGGCAAACTGGCTCTATTCTTCTCTGATTTTGAAGTTTCAAACCTGGTTAACAAGTTCAAATTCACCCTCATTGAGAAGTTTCAATCGGGACATCCTAAAATGGATATTGTTCGAAAGGCTTTTGAAAATCTCAAACTATTGAGATTTTTAGAAGGTTGACCTCTTTGATGGGAGACACGTGATGATACAATTATCTAAAGTGGAAGACTATGCCAAAATATTTTTCAAAATTTTTTTGACAATAGATGAAAAATATATAAAACTACTTAAGTGGTCTCCTGAATTTGACCCTAGCCAAGAACCACCTATATTTTCAATCTGGTTTATACTTCCTAGCCTAAAGTTGCACTACTTCAATCACCAAGTCTTCTATTCTATGGGAGCTGCACTAGGGAGACCTATGAATTTGGATACACCCACCTTCAATCTAACCTGACATTCGGTTGCAAGAATTCATGTTGAAAGGGATATCATCCTCCCTGATGTGGATGAAATTGGCTTGGTACTGCTCACAATGGGTGTTGACAGATAATTGTTGCAGAACAAATACCCTACTACTGCAATCACTGTAAATTATTTGGGCACACCTCTGTCAAATGCTTCAGGCTTCACCCACAGTTGAGATCAGTAGGTCCTAACAACATCATCCATGTGGAGGATAATATAGCTGACACTGTTAATCTTCCAGAAATGTTGAATGCGATTTTGTCTTATAAGACTACTCCTCACCAACTAGATCAGCAGCTTTCACCTACTGTTGTTGAGGCAGCTCTTCCTCAGATCACAAATACTATGAATTTTGTTATAGCAGATGCTAGCCAAAGTGTCTTGGAACCACCTATTTCAAGAGAAGAGGGTACTCAAGTTCAGGAGGAGTGTCAGGATCAAGGTATGCTGCAGGCTGAGTTAGATCCGCAGTTTATCTCCATCAAAGATCCACCTATTGTTCAGACGGGACTACCGCTGGTAGATGATTGACAGGTTTACAAATCTAGGAAGAAGAAAAAAGGAATGCTAGATCTCAGTAGTTCTCAGGATGATTGTATCATAGTTTCAGACGAAAGCCCACATCTCAGTATGTTGCTGAACTTTCTCCCTAAATCCAGGGGAAGGGGAAGTGGTATATCCACTGGCTACACCCACCATGATTATGAGTTGTTTTCTTTTTGTTATATTTTTTGGGAATACGCGTAGTTGTAATCCCTATGAGTGGGCTCTATGTACCCACTCTCTAAATCCTTTGTATCATCTCTTTTATATCAATGAATTTTGTCTTTTCAATATATATATATATATATATAATTGATGAGTAGTAATTCGAGCTAAAATGAGCCGAGCACGAACGACAAATCTTTGTCGTGTTGGGCTTGTTTACATATTGTGCACAAAAAATGTGTTCGTATTCGACTCGTTAAATTAACAAATGAATTCAACACAAGTTTCTTAATGAGTGAAACACGAGTTGTTCGTGAACAACGAGCCATTTTGATAGCTCTAGCCCTAGGCACCCCAACCTAGTTCTTGGCATCAAGGCTCCTTCCCCAGGCATGAGAAGATAGAGCACTCAAAAATCTGGCATGAGTGCCTGGCACCCCAGTGCCCAGTCATGCTATTTGGCAGTTTTTCATGGTTCTGAGATGGTTTAGACGATGGAAGGCTTGTATTCCATGCGCTCGAAGGAGAAGAGGATGCTGCCAACATTTTTCTTAGTTATTCACTAATTTAGAGATTGGAGGGGTTTGGGGAGTGTGTGTCAGTATTTATCCTATCTAGAAGTGTTATTTTTCACTTGTGTGTGGAAGCGAATGAAAGTGGGGTTTCATTGTAAGAAGAAGATTTGAATTAGAGGAAAATGAGATTCATTCCTAGTTTGATTTTATTTCGTTTGTGCAAACACTTCCTTTAAATTTGAATGGAATTTTTTTTGTTTTCTTCAAATTTGTTAAGGAAATACGTTCTTTATGCTTCTGTGATTTGGTAGTGGATGCATGTTACTCAATATTGTTGGTTTATTTTACATGCATATCATAAATCTTGAAAGATTTATATCTGAATAATTGAATACGCCATTTAAAGACTAATATATCATCCCGAGAGGCAAAAAATATTGCCTTGAAATGGATAGAATTATTTGAATGATGAAAATCTTTAAGATCTATAGGTCTATACTAACCAAAAATTTTTCTCCTATTGTACATTTATAAGATATGATTTATTTTATTTTGTGGTCTGGTATCCTTACAGGGGCAAACCCTCATAGTTAATTATATCTCAGGAGTTGTAAACTTTTGAGAAAATTCTCAATTAAAGTATTGGCCTGTAGTATTTTGGATTTCAAGGTTGGTGTTTCAAGATTGATATTTTAAGGGTTTTAAATGGATAGATTCGGGATTTGGAATGATTTGGTTATAAAATTTGAGAGTTAGGACTTATGATGATGTCGTGGAAAGCCCCATGAAAGGTATTGATCACCTTGAGAGAGGGGTGTACTCTGGCGATGAAAATTGGATGGTAGTTGAAGAGAGTTAGATTTGATTAATTAGGATAAAGTTTGAAAGAGTTGGATTGGATATAATTGATAGGATTTGAGACAATTGATTTAAAGGGGATTGGAAAGAATTTGTTGTATCTAGGAGGTTTGGATCAAATTTAGTTTCTATATTGAGGGGACAAGCTTGGTTGTAATGATTTCTTGATTACATAGACAAGATTAGTTGATTTATTGATGGAAGTCACCAAAACGAGAACAGACGGTTAGACGGTTAAAATAAATTGTTTGCTATTCTAATTCTATCACTAACAAATTATTATTTAAATAATACATGAAAGACAACTAAAGAAAGCAATTAAAATTAACAAGTCTAAATTTTTACCTTTTCGTTTGTTGTTTCCATCTTCTATACACATTTGATCATTTTCTGTTTATCTTATTCAAATGCTTTAAACCTAAAAATAATATTAAAGCAACATAATGAGTTATCTAATATAGATAATCCAAGAGCAATCATACTTCTAAACTCCATTAATCCAAGATGCATGCTGGTCTTTCATGTATCTATAAGAAATATTTGAATATGCTAAGTTTTTATATTTTTATAAGAAATCATATATATGTTAATGCATGTATCGATGACATTTTTCTAAATGAATATATATCAATCTTCTATATGCATTTATCTGAACTTTACTTTTACTTTATATTCTTTACATACATTTCTGCTCTACAGGGATCAACGTCAAAAAAATATTACACACCATTGACCGATATTGTATTGTCGCCTCACGTCGACACAACGGTTAACAATAACACATCATAATTATCTGGGGTGGAAAAACCCTTACCTACTCATGATCGATATTATCCCACCGGCACAGCGATTAGTAATGTAAACAACACAATTTTCTGAGGAGATAAGCTCTGGTATGCTTGTCCCTGGTCGATATTTTTTCGACGGTATAGTAATTCGTGATTTAAATATCACAATTGTTTAAAGAAGTAGAATAACTCTATGTTTGTGGGTACACTGACGTCCTTTGTCTATACCATTAACAGGTGAACTCATCTACTAAGCATGCACATACAAACTGTCAAATTTTAAATTATTTCTTTCTTTATTCTAAAGCATCTTCATGCATCTACTAACATTCATATTTGTTATGTTGTGCAACTATTTATCATGCATAACTTTCATATCATATATATCTCTTTTATCATTTATATCTCTTACTTACATCATGTATATCATTTGTTATTGTACTTATCATGCGTATCTATCCTATCATGCCTATGTTCTAGATAATGTATATCATACATATCTTTTATGCATAACTATGTCGACTAACAATATGAATGATCTAACTAAACTTAAACATCGATGGAGTCAAACATACATTTTAAAATAAAAAAATTACTAAAATTTAAAAATGTAATTATTAATCTCGGTAGTCACGCTAAAAACTTAATCTTTATAACTAGTCAGCGTTGCAATTTATGTTGAATTTAATAACCTATAAAATATAATATTAAACTTTAAGATTTAAACAATTTTTGCTAAACAAATTATTCTTCGCTTAGAATAAATTTACCTAAATTTTTAACTGGGCCATCCTATGAATTGCTTTTCACACTTGCCTGGAACAAATTACCTCAGTTAAACAACCTGAAATCTGTAAATATCTTAAGATTTTATAAACTTTTAGGTCAAAGTAATTCAACCCAAATGTAACTTTCTTACCTCAATTAGGCTTCTCGCTACAATATTGTCTTTCTAAAGCTACCAAAAATTCTTTCCTCTTCTTTTTAACACTTCAAATCTCCTTTTCCTTTCTCTAATTTCATCCTAAATCCCCTACAGAAACTTACAAACCACTTGTGACACTTCTGACGCAAGTTTGGCGCTTCCGACAGCTTTCAAAAACAAAAAAGATACACAATTCGTTGCATACGTCAAAATGGAAACAAGAGGAAGAAAACAAATGTCTCAAATATCGTGAAATAATGTTTCATACTCACTGATTTCACCCTGGAACCCAGAAACCTAGCTGCTCATTGCTCGTTGTCCTGTGTCTGCGCAGCATCTCGACTTTAGCACTATGCCTGGAGTCACGGGCTCCTACGACTGAGAGGAATGAGGTGGGGGAGGAAGGTAATGCCAAAATTAGCATGAAAGAGGGGTTTACATGAACATATTTCTCGCTCGAGCTCCCTGTCATGAACTGCAGCTCCCGGACTGCTGCTCACCCACATTGTGCTCGTCGAATTCCTCCGTCGAGCGGAACCGAGTCGCTGCCGTGAGGGAGAGGGGAAAGGAATTGAGAGATGGGAGGAGAATTCGGAGGCTCTGGAAGCTCCCATTTCAGTGAACCGGTGAATAAATGGCGCTAGAGGTTGGTGGGGAACAATAAGGGTACAGGAGTTTAGGAAATAATAGGTTTAATTAAATTAATTATACATAGAACTTTCAATTTTTATATCTTTGAAACCGTTCATAATTTCTATATAGTATTATATATGGAATTGATCGTTTTGCCTTGTAGAATTTTATAAAAATAACTTGGTTGAAATCGGAGGAATCTGAACTTTGGGGTACACTTTAGATCGTCGAAATTTTTTTTCGATTTCTTAAAATAGATTATTACAGTTAAAGTCATATCCCTAAGACAAATCTTAGATGTATAAGGAGACTAAATTCATGTGGGCTAACCTAAAATTTGGGTATAACATCTCCGGTCAAGAAACCCACGGCTTTTCATCATCCCGAGTTCATCTATAGTCTTAGATCTTTAACCGGCCAGATAGTTAGAGGTTTTCACTATTGTCGTAGCAATGGCGAGTGTAATCCTACTTAATCACTAGGTGGTTAGGGGTGTCTTCATGAGTAAGCTTGGGTTTCTTCATATTAGGGCACCTATATAGTCCAAGGGTTTTACAGGCTTGGGGTTTTATATATCCGTCCTTAGTAGCTAACTAAGGGTACATAGTAATCTAATCTATGCTACTAGACTAGACTATTCTAGGAGCGTGTATGGAAGTTGATTTTATTTCTATGTTAACTAACTTAGGCTTTAAAGTTGATATGCCTATTTGTGGTTTCGATTATTTAAATTAGTGAATTTTAATTTGTTTTCTTAGGTTTTCATATTTTAATTTTTATTTGGTTAAGCTTCCTAATTTTTTGGTAAATAGATTAATTAAATATTTTAAGTTTTATTGGTTTTCTAATCTATTTATGATGTTTTCTATTTGATATTCCACCCTATATTTTATATCTAATATTGGTTTACTATTCTATGTTGAAGTTTTGTTATTGAAGTTCACATTTTAAATACTTGTCATGTTAAAAGGGCTCATATACGTCAATTAGCAATTATATATGCATATATTTAACACAAATTTTTATTTATTTTTGTACTTAATATTTAATAGTTAAAATATTCGACTAACATCCACAAAATATTTAAAATTTAATTTTTACACAACATTTTTTATATAATTTAAAGTTAAAATTTTTACACAACATTTTTTAAAAATATGTTTATCATACAAAAATATTTATATGTATATTTATATTTTTTTAATAGAAATATGAAAGTATAAAGCATGTAAACAAATTATATAGTATGTATTAAGTGTTAAATATGCAAATATATAAGCATTTGCATGAAATGTTTATGAGCATATCTGATCATTTAGATTTGCATGTTTATGCGTTAAGCATATCAATTGAATTTTTTTAATGTAAACTAGCACATTTATTTGCCAAACATATAAACATATTAAAAATTATATGAAATATATACTTTTACATATTTACTTACTAAGCATGTGAATTGTATGGAAATTACATGAGGGCATGAAAATTGTAAGTTAAAATTTGCTTGAAAATTGTCAACTTTTGGAAGTTTTGCCTTGAAAATCATGAAACTTGCAAAAGTTGTAAGCTTAAGTGGCTTAGAAAATGTAAAATTAAATGATTTGAAAATTTAAATGAAAATTTTAAGTGAGTTTTAAATGATTGAAAATTTTGAAAGTTGTAAGCTTTTAGTTATTTGAAATTTAAGGGTGCATTTGGGAGGGCGTTTCACATGCTTTTCAATTTGAAAAACACTTTATGTGTAGTTTGGGAGGGCGGGCGAGCGCTTTTCGCCTGCTTTTTCGTAAATTGTAATGAAATCTATGGTATGTTTAATCTCTATAAGTGGTAGTCACTCTGTAGGTAAATTGTTAGTCAAGACATCCAGTAACTCCCTCAACAAGATTTGCCCCTTTTTGGTAATGTCACATTGGGCTCATTATCTTTTAGGATAATCCTGGAGGTGTTTATATTTGATTATTTTTTGGTTTAGAAAGATTTTTGCTATTGTTATTGTGTTTAGAGAATTAGTTCTCTGTTTTATGCTATCTGGAGTGTTGTATTCTCTTCCTTTTGCAATTAGTGTCTTTGTAGCTTGCTCAAGAGCAGGTTGTGAATCCTCCTCACTACTCGTATTTTGTTGTTCAACATTCGACAACTATTTTCAGTTTAAGCAACTGCCAAACCCCCCCAATCTATTGTCCAACAACAGATTACAAGCCCTACCCAATTCCAAATGTCGTCGACCGCCCCTATTATTGTACCATTCTACCGCCTCTCTACAAAGCTCGCTTCCTAAATGTATTCTAGGAGCCCCAGAACAGTGTCATCTTCTATTTGAGCCTGACAAACCCTAAGTTTTTAGGGATTTATCCTTCCCATACTTAAACTAAGAATCCATGCAACCTAACCTAACACAACCAAAAATAAAAAAAATTACATCATCCACTTAGCCCTAGATCTAACCCTAAACCTTATCTTTCTTTTTCATCAAAGTTTCTATTCGAAAAACGAGATATGTTACCAAAAATTAGCTCGCAACAAGTTGTTCACGAGCTCATTATGGAGGACATGACGGGCGAAATTCTCCAACCAAAATAGAGGCTTGATGCTTTTGAGAGGAGACAATCTGATGAGGGTACTCATAACCACGATAGTGACTCGTCAAATCAGTTGGAGAAAGTCAATCCCTTTCGTCAGGAAGTTTCTTGTGATGAAAAATCACTATCTTGAAGATTTGGTATAGAATATCAGAGCAGCCAAGATTTTGGAGTAAATGTGAATTTATTGAATTTTGATGGTCACACAAGTTTATCGAATGACTTTTATTAGTAGAACAATTTTTTTAGTACAAAGATGTTCCCCTAGAAAAAAGAGTTAAATTGGTAGTTATCAAGCTTATGAAGGACGCTTCTTTCTAATGGGGAACCCAAAATATATTCGATAGTGATGAGGGAAGAGTAAAACGATGAAAAGAGAAATGCAACATAATTACCTTTCCCTGCATCAACGACATGATTTATTCATAAAACTCCCACCACCTGTTCTAGAGAGTAACAATTTTTCCATACGGAGTGCGGACGTAGCATTGCATGCAGGCTCAAGTAATATTTTGTTACGTGTGCTACACTGGGCCCACCTTATAAACATTGCGATGTGAACCGCTCCAATAACCTCTGCAGTCCCATTTCAATAATCTCCGTAGAACAACTCCAATAAGTCCCCAATAACGTCGTAATAACCCTTCAATAACACTGCGCGAAGAACCGATCCAATAACGTCGTGGTCCTGCTTCATTAACCCCCACAGAATAATTCTAATAACCGTTTCGGTAACGCCACAATAAACCCCCAATAACACCACGCAATGAACCACTGCAATAACCCCCCATTAACCCCGTAAACTAGCTTTAATAACCCCCTAATAACTTTGAAACCTAACATTTAGAATTGGATGATGACGATGATGTGATTTGTATCAGGGAATTGATGGCTAAGAAATTTATTAAATGGAGCAGGTTAGATGATGATGATGATGATGATGATGATAATGATGATGTGGTTTGTATCAGGTAAGTGATGGCTAAGAGATTTGCTAAATGGAGAAAATAACATAAAATTCATATGTAAGTAATGATGTCTTGGACTTCTCAAGTATAATGTGACTGGTGTCTGATTCCATTAGAGAAACAAGAGGGTAATATTATATTTCTTTTTTATCATTTTATTAAATATTAAGTGTTATTGAGGGTTATTGCGACTTTATTGGGGACTTGTTGTAGTTGGTCTGCGGGGGTTATTGAAGTGGAACCACTGAGGTTATTGGAACAGTTCACCTCGCGGGATTATTGAGGGGTTATTGCGGCGTTAGTGAGGACTTATTGGAGTTGTTTTGTAGGGATTATTGAAGTGGAACTGCGGTAGTTATTAGAGCGGTTCACCGCATGGTGTTTATAAGATGGGTCCGGTGCAGCATACATGGCGGCATATTACTTGAGTCCGCGCATAGCTGTGTCCGCACTTCGTATGAAAATTTTTTTTGTTAGAGAGATTTTTTTGTGGATGAGTATAGTTGAATTTGATTAATTCATGTTGAAATGTTAGTTGATAAAATTAGAGGGGCACACAATAGCGAGGTATCTTCGATGACTGAGGTCATCAATTAGTAATGTGGTGCAGTTAGAACCGTTTTTGTCCCTACTCGACTTACAAGCCCTCGCTTTGAAGGAGTAACAATATTACCAAATGACTACCACCCCTTACAGATAGAGTTCAACCACAGGATTGGGTAGCAAGTTTAAGCCCATCGGAGCATCCAAGTTGACCTTGTCACGGGTGAAACCAGTCATGAGTAAATGAAAAGTAGAAACCACCAGCGCACCCAAATCTGTGTCAGCTAGAAGTGTTTCAAGTATCACGGTTTTGAGCATAGTGCATCAGATTAAGTGAAACTGTTTTTGTCCCTACTCGACTTACAAGCCCTCGCTTTGAAGGAGTAACAATATTACCAGATGACTACCACCCCTTACAAATAGAGTTCAACCACAGGATCGGGTAGCAAGTTTAAGCCCATCGGAGCATCCAAGTTGACCTTGTCACGGGTGAAATCAGTCATGAGTGAATGTAAAGTAGAAACCACCAGTGCACCCAAATCTGTGTCAGTTTGAAGTTTTTCAAGTATCACGGTTTTGAGCATATTGCATCAGATTGCCCAAATTGTAGAACTATATCTTTTATTTAGCAAGGAGCAATTGAAGAAATAGAGAGTGATACAGGAAAGAATGAAGACATCAATGAAAAGTATCAGCTTGTATTCGATGAGGGAGACATGCTAATGATTCAAGTTGAGCCTATGAGAGAGACTCTAGCAGGATTAGCATTGGTTATCCTAGAAGATAATGAGCTCAAGGAGTCGATACTAAAAGTGGGGCAACCCTTACTGAGGGAATTTTCAAATATCCTGTGATTGTATACTTTTGGGGTAGCTATCACCGATAGAGATTCATAATATCAAAGACTTTATTATATATTTGTTTTGTCAAACCCACTCTCCTATGGGATGCGACCAGCCAAGTACGTGAAGTTGCAAAAATGCATTACACACTTGGTAGTTAGAGGCTTGATTCATGAGAGTACTAGCCTAGGTGCAACTCTAGCTTTGATTTTGCTAAAGAATGATTGTTATTTATTCTATCAAGTAATATTTTGGAATAACTTATCTGATTTAGAGTTGCATAGAATAGCGTAAGCATAGATTTTATAGTGGGACTGCCTCTACTATTTCAATACGATGGCTTTATTATGTTGGCGGTAGATTGATTCCAGAAACATCCAACAAAGAAGGCGAAGCCTCCCCTAACCAAGGAGAGTGACATGGGACACGATTTTGTTACTGACGTGGGAGTTTCGCAGGCCAGCTCCCAATATCCCACTATTATGGAGCTCCTGAGATCATGGGATTGACAAATGCCCGATACTCCCTATTTCAACATTTTTTTTTCTTTTTAAATTTCTTTCCTATTTATCTATTTCGACTTAAATGATTGAACTCTTATATATTTTTATTTTGTTGTTTGAGGAGTTAGTTTGGTTTATGTATTTTGAGAGTTTGATCTTTGATTTTCTGCTTGGAGTGTTGTATCCTCTTTCTATTGCAAGTTGTGTGGATGTAGCTTTCTCGGCCCAGACTTAGTCACTCTTAGTTCGGTCGCTGTTTTCAATTCAAACAACAACTGAGCCCCACTAACCGGCTGTCCAACAGCAGATTTTAACCCCTACTCGTTTCCAAATGCCGTCAACCGCCTCTGCATTCCTTCTCATACCGTGCCACAACTACCTCCGCTTCCTAAACACCATTTTGGAGCCCTAGAATAATATTACATTTATATAGATACCACCCAATTCTTATATATTTATATATCTAACGCCTGAACTTTGCTTTTTTACATTTATACCACACAAATCTTTTACATCACACAAAAGTACCACCTTTTCAACTTTCAAACTGTGAAATACACCTTTTCATGTATAGGTAAAGTGCAATACATTTAAAAATTGAAGTTTAGGTGTAGATATGTGATAACATAAGAGTTGAGTGATACACATGTAAATCTTCCTTAAAAACCTTTTAACCATTTTCTTGGTTCTATATGTGTTGGGTGAGGTTGGTGTTGTAACCATACATGTGAGTTGAATTGTCGTTATGTATGCTCCATTTGTCATGGATTTGGGAGCAAGCAGTTACTATTCAAGATTGGAGAACTAAGGTGGTGTTTGGTACCATCCTGTTAATAAGATTTATCCACAGATTTAACTTAAATCCCGCTAAACATCAAAAAAATGAAAATATATATCCAATGCTTAATCAAATCAAATTTTTTCATATTTTACAATGTAAATCTGGATTTAGTAAATCCAATCATGAGGCGGATTTATTCCATTGTCGCTTACGAGCTCCTTTGTTTGTGACTAGATTTGGTAAATCGAGATTTATCAGATTTGATAAATCATATTTAACGTAAATTTAAGTTGTAGCCAAACACCACCTTAGGGTTGCAGGTCTCAACTGTAAAAATGGCTGTGCTTGATATAATAAAACAGAACACTTTGGATGTGATTGTAAGGAAATGATCTAATATAATGTGGGTTTAACTTGTATGGTAATTTTCCAGTAATAGAAATTTCTTTGTGGATGCAAACGTGTGAGAGACTTTTCTTGATGATTTTGTGTGATCACCTCCCGCGCCGGTGGAAGCCTCTAAATGTTTATTGATTGTCAGGATTAATATATATTTTTCATACTTCTAACTGGTCTGTGCGCATTCAGATTTTTCTTTTGTGAAATCAATCTCTCAGACATAATTTTAATATTTGATTGTCATGGGCTTGATTACAAAAGTTGTTAATTTTAATTAGTTGAATAAATGAACCTCGTTTCCATTTATGGATGGTCCTCGGGAAAAAACATATTGACAAGATTCAGTGTGATTTTTCTTATGTATACTTTAATTTTCTCTTGCAGATTGCCTGAATATCAGTGTTTCTTAACATGTAAGGTTTCCAAAGCATAATTTGTTTTCTCACCAATTATTATGACAGGTCGTGGAATGCCTTGTAAAATTGCTTGAAAAAAATGGAGATTTCATTGAGGATATTGGCACTATATACTTGGCGTGCGATATCATTTTGAACCTGCTATTAAGAGTAACTTCAGAATCTATTTATCTTTTATATTTGCATCTGAAATTTTGTATGGCTCAGATTTTGACTAATTATTACTTGTTATTTTGGTTAAGAGGAAAGAACTTGGAAGTCAAATAGACGGATTTCAATTTCTCATACTTTTGCAAGGTCTATGTTCCTGGGCAGGTATGATTTTTTGCCCTTTAGATTGTTCAAATGTCTTTGCTATATGTACATGATAAGGATTTAGGCTTGATAAAGAATTCCATTCTTTCTTGCTTTCTGGCGTAAATTATTTATGAGAACTATTTTTCTTCATCAATCTGTACAATAACGCATTTGCATCAAGTTGGTTTCAGACTCTTTATACAATAATCATGTGGAAAAAAACTAATATACTTTTTATGTACAATATGAGAAAGTTCTTCATATAGTTTTTTTCCCCCTAAAGAAAAAGGGATTTGATAGCAAAATTTTAAAACCAGCTTCATTTATTTTTTTTTCTTTTACTTAACAAATATATATTCCCTGATAAATCATATTACAAAACTAAAATTTGGCCTGCTAGCTGAGGCCGTTTTAGCATGGCAACTATGGATCAGAGTCAATAAAGATCTCTTTTGAGGTAAAATCTTCATTTTGACCTATCTAAGGTTATTTTTTGGAGAGTTGTTTAATGATATTAACCTGTGGGGATGAAGTCGAAAGTAATCCACCAAAAAATTTTTACATATCCGAGGTTGGTTGTCAAAGCATGCCTATGGATGAGGTTGAGTGTAATCAACCAAGACTTTTTAACATATCCCATGTTTTTCTTAGAACCATGGCTCGAAAATATTAACATGTGTGGACGAAGAAGAATGTAATCCACTAAGGATTTTTGTTTACTTTTCTTATATTGTTGGTCATAGCATGACTCGACGATGTTAACCTGTTTGGATGAGGTATCTCGAGTGTAATCCACCAAAAATTTAACATATCTTGGGTTGTTGGTCGATGCATGGCTTAACCTGTATGGATGAGGTTGAGTGTAATCCACTAAGAATTTTTTTACATATCTTAGGTTGTTGATTGAAGCATGAATAAATGATATTAATCTCTGTGAACAAGGTTGAGTATTACACCAATGATTTTTTATTTATCCTAGGTTTTTGGTTGAAGTATCTAGTCGATAACTGTAAACTCTCTAGAGAGGTCGAATCAAATCCCTCTAGGATTAATTAAGCCTAGATTAAGCTGTCAAAGTTTTTTTGTGTCTCTAAAGTTTAGGACTTCAGTCGAGATGAACTGTACTATTCTTTGAAAATATGATTGCAGTCATACTCGGGAAATAAATTTAACGACTTGTTGCTTTTGGGTTTTTTGACCTCTAGTAGAGGTGCTTTCTACACAAACTTGATTTTTTTTTGTATAAATTAGCCCAAATATTTCTGTTGAATTCACCTTTCAATTTCTTCAATAAGTTAATGGCATGATTCAGTGGTTTGACTGGACTTTGATGGAAGTGATAGTATTATTTTTTTATTCTTTTAATTTGGTCTTAATGGGGGTGTTCATGTAATATGTTCATCTTGAATGACCATCAAAATATTTTTAACTTGTGTTATGTTGAGTGGTGTGTATCCATTTTCTATTTGGGGCTCATGTTGCTGGTTTAGAGGCTGAGGAGGGAGATTGGTGTGTGAATTGGCATTTTCCAGGAGGTTAGCTTCTTGGCCAAGTTGAGGAGAAAGCCTAGACGAACATTTTCTTCGTAGGCATTTTCAATAAATGTCTGTTCTTGTTGTAAGTGGGTTCCATTGATTGGCACTATTGTCGGTTATCAAGTCTTGTGTAAAAGATAAATGATCTCATTTTGATTTTCCTCCATTCTACGCACATAGTCTTCCAAGGTTAATGAAAAGACACCATTTTCAGTAGGGTAATGTCTAATTAGGAAAACAGAAGCAGTTGTCTAATGTCCCTTACTTCTAGACCATTCTTTCCCTAGAATGGTGGGTGATGGAGTGGGAGGCTCTATTGTTTTGAGTGTTATGCTTAGGAGACATAGAAAAGATGAGATTGTGGTTCCTACAGACGACGCTAAACTGTTTCGTGCGATAAAATTCTCTATGATAAAAGAAGCTTAAGCTTTAACTCAATATATTTTTTCAACACACACACATATATAATTGTAAGAGATAACTAGAATTTATGTGGAAAAATCCATTAAAAATTTGAAAGTACATATGTCCACTATTCTCATGAATTAGAGAAGAGATTACAAAATTTTGTTGAAATCAATACTACCTTAAAAACCCAACAAATCCAACTTTATAGGGATAGTTGGGACTACAACAACTATAGTTGGTGGCTACAATAGTTAAGGCTAGAAAAAAGCCGCTCAAGCTCAACTTGTGTTCGACTCGTTTAAAAAATATTATTTTTTAATTTTGTCATGTTTGAAATTACTCGTGAACAATCTTTTTGTATTCGACTCAAATTTGAGCTTAACGGCCAGAACTCCCACACGGGACCGGAATGTAAAGCTCATATGAGGGATTTCCCTTTATACATTTAAACACCTTCAAGGTTATAAGCTAAGCTATACTAAGGATGCAGGACTAAACAAATAAAATAGGATATCTAAAAATGTTGTTATTAGTTTTGTGACTTATTGGACCCTGAATTTCCAAATATCGCACTCGCTTCTACTCCGTCGTCATCTATGTCGTTAAAAATCATGCAATAAGCTCTCTCATTCTTCTAGTCTGCGAAAGGCTCCCACTGCTCATTCCTCCTCGTGAACCTTTAACTGCAAGGAAATTTAGAAGCTCCGATACTGGCACCGCTTCGTCCCCCTCCTTGCGCTTGATTCCTCCAGCCATCCCTCAGTGAAACAGATGGAGACTTCTCCCAGTCGCCACCACTCCTTTGCCTTTGGATTTAAAAAATTTTGATTTAAAAGAAAAAATTGATTTAGTTTTTTGTTTATTTAGTGGGATAAAAGGCTTGTTGTTGTTGTTGTTGGGCTACTTTCAATGCAATTAACAATGTTTAAAACTTTTACAAAATTTGTACTCAATTTTTTTTGTTGTAACTTCGAGCGAATGAATCATGTTCAGGTGGAGCAACTAAGAGCAATGAAGATAGTGCAATTTTTGGTGAGCAGTGAGCCATTTCACAAAGTAGAAGAAAGGGAGAATTTGGTGCCGGGATTTTTAGCGGCATAGACAACGGAGTAAAACGGATGTGTTGTATATGTAAATATAAATGTTTAGGTGTGTACTATGTAAATAGGTATATTTTGAGTGTTATGTTCCCTTTGGGCATTAACATACATACCATCCATCAAATTCTTATGTATTTATATATCTAACACCTAAAATTTACTTTTTACATTTTACCAAACCAATCTTTTATATCAAATTTTTTTAAATGAAGTATAAAGAATTAATGTAAAAAGTATATAAATAAATATTATTATTTAATTATTTAATTATTTTGGGTTATTTTGAGTCAAAGTGAACCGAACACGCATGAAGAAACATTTATTCTTGTTTGGCCCGTTTATAAATTGAGCTAAAAAAATTGTTTGTGTTCAGCTCGCTTGCGTAAGGAATGAATCGAATATGAGTTACTTAACGAGCTGAATAAGAGTAGGCTGCGAACGATGAGTTTTTTTTTTTTTTTTTACAGCCTTGGCAATAGTCATAGTTGGCTACAAGGATCTTATTTGGTGGCTACAAAGTCCATAGTTGGCTACTACAAATGTTGTTTGTCTACGACATCCACTTGTGGTGATCGACAATTGCTATAAATTGTTGGTCTTACTCTTCAAGGGTCATGCTTTAATTGTCAATTTAGGGGCCTATAGTTTTTGTGGGAGTCATTTTGGTAAATTTGACCAACCTCCCAAAACTCTATTGGACCAGTCTGTGTTGATTACTTTTATCAAATGTTATTTTTATTGTAAATTTTTTAAGGATCTCAAAACTATAGTATATTAGGCTCATTGGATTCCTCTGTTTGAGTGCTAGATTTAATGATAAACATGTCAAATTTTGAGATTATTTGGTTCTCCAATTAATATTCCAATATTTTAAATTGCACTTCAACTGCTAGATATGGGTTTGATTTAAGTCGATTTGAATCACACTTTCAGTACCATTATGTTTATCTTGTCGAGATGCTCATTTTCACAATAAATTTATTAAAATTGAGGTGCATATGATCTGGAATTTAAATTTAGAATATTTCTTACTTAAAATGCATCAAGCTTCTGATACCATTAGACACCTTTTGGATAGTATAGCTGCCTCTGATTCTGTTAATGTTTTGATTTGTTTTGTGAGCTTGGCCATACAATATGCTGTCAAATGCTAATTTAAAGTGCACTAAATTCCCCTGATGTTGCCATGGTCTCAATATAGTGGCCTTTTTTTTCTTAATTGCTCGTGGACTAATTCGTTGCCACTTAAGTGAAAGGAAATGGTATTTTTCATATCTCGTGTGAATGCTTGAGAAGCTACTTCTCTTTTTTAGTTGACATTTTTTTTTCTAAATTTCTGCGCCGTCGTCATGCTTTCCACATCATCATTTAGTTTCTTTTGGCGGCCAATCAATTAACCAATAATCTCTTCATCTTTTATCTTTTCACATCAAGTCGGCATCTTTCCTGCACCCATCTGACTTTTGCTTTTAATTATCACTGTGCTAATATGTTCATAGAGAAAAGCAACGATCCATCTGCTATTATGATGACTTCAAGCGTTTGTGCCCTGGTTTTTGACTTAACATCAGAGAAGAATCTCTTAAATCATCCTGAATTTAGCCATAGTACCCTCGAACGATTGTCTCGGCTCATTATCAGAAGTTTGGGCCAGGTTTGTCTCATCTTCCTCTTCTGTTCATGCTACTCCTCATTCTGTGTAATTTCAAGCTCTTTATTTATCCATTAACAGGGGCTGCTGAAGGATGAGTCCAATGCCCACCACGACCTTCTTCAAATTATTCGCGCAGGTTTGTGGATCTTTCTCTTCTGTATTCCCTGTAATTCTCCTCTTATCTTCCATTTGCCAGGTTACATTGTTTGTTATGATAATATATATATATGGGAAATTTACATTTGTAACACACAATTCTTACATATTTACATATCTGACACCTAAACTTTCATATTTACATACATAGAGCTTTGGCGCTTTAAACCAATGCATGAAAACATGTCACTTTTAAAAATGGTAACAGTGTTATTTTGTATGAGATATTAAAGATTTGAATGATGTGTAAAAATGAAGCTTTAGGTGTGAAATACATAAATTCACAAGGATTGGATGCTATTCCGCACCCAATTCTTATGTATTTTTATATCTGAGTCCTAAATTTTGCTTTTTACATTAATACCATCCAAATCTTTCGCATCACACCAAAAAGACAGCTATCTTAATTTTAAAAATAAAGTACCACNTTCCCAATCCTTTTTCTCTTGTAACTTTGAAGAGTTATGTATATAAAACACAAGAATGAGTTAATAAACTTTTATAGAGAAATAAAGTAGATAACTTGATTATCTCTTTGGGCGAGTTAGTTTTCCCCTTGTGCTAACTTCATTTGCTTATTCTATTCGAAGGAAACTCATTAGGGTAAAAATTTAACATCTAAGGTGTACAAAAAGTAGGTAAGATAGTTTAAGGAAGTTGTAATGGTATTTTGTTCATAAGTTTGACATTTCTATCATTTATTTATGACCAGGCATGATAGCTTAAAATTAAACAAGATGCATAAACAATAAGCCATCATAACTTCCCATATAAAAAAAAGCTAACAAAAATCAAAAGTACACTAAACAGAATCCAATTCATCCCAATAATACCATAGCTTGAGAGTCACAATCCAACTAACAATAGGCCAACAGTTCTCCAAATTAAACAACATAAAAACTAGAAGCAAAATAAACAACAAACTACATAATATTAATAATCCTCCTATAAATCAAATCCCTACTGTCAGTTATATTAACCTAATATTTTACCTAAAGAAAACAGGTAATTTATCACAACTTAGTGAGCAAGTATAATCTTATTATAAATTAAATTAATATGCAAATTTTATGCATGAATATCCAAAAGAAATGTAATTCATTAATTAATTAAATTGTAAGCTTTCATTTTAGATTAAACTTTTATGTTTTAATCTAAGTATTTATCTTTTTAACCTTTACTTTTCTTTTAAAAAGTCATATCAGAGTTACTTATATACCCGAAGGTACACCAAAAAGTTGTAACCATAGATACCCTCAAAATCTTGCACACGTAATTACATCTTTACCAATTCATTTCATTTTCGTGCACGATTATATCCCATCCCATGACAATATATTTGAGAGAAAATCCTGATTGATTGAGTATTTACTTATCATTTTATATCAATTTTAAATGTACTATCATATATCAATTATTTTTTTCCCATTTGTTAGATATATTTCAAACTTTTAAAATGAAAATTATAAATGAAATATTTTCTTTTAAAACAATACTGCAAGTTTATTTTGAAGAACTTAAAATGTGAATTCAAAATAAATTAATAATTAAAAACCAATAAAAAAATAATTACTCACTTTTGTTTTAAAGGACATCTATACAAGTTTGATCCTCTGATCGCATTTCACTATTAACCCCTTTTGACTCTACTTCTTTTGCCCAAACCACGATCCAAAGCCAAAATTCATTATATCAAATTTTTAACCACTATTTAAAATTATTAATCATACTAATAAACATCCATTTAATTAAATAAAATATTTTATACAAATAAACACCCAAACTATTACCTTACCAAAGTTTGCTTGGATCAATCTCCATCTTCCCTTAGCTCGAACACTTCACCTACTTCTCCTTCTAAGCTGAAATTTCTATATTTTGAGCATGTTTTAATTAGACTTTCTATTAACATTAAATAAATAAACACACATAAACTTTTTAAATTCATTAAATAACCTGATAATACCTTAACATACCTTTATCCCTTGCTTGGTTTGGTCTCACTCTTCTCGCACACCCGAAGCTTCTTCGATAGGGCTCAAACTCCTCTTCCTCTACTCTATCGCATGGTAACAAGGCAAGAAATCAGCTTCCTTCTTCAGTCAAGCGCTAAGCCCTCATCCCAACTCCAATATCATAGGTCCTTCTTCATTTAATTAAATAAAATATTTTATATAAATAAACACCTAAACTATTACCTTAATAAATTTTATTTGGATTGATCTCCATCTTTCCTTAACTCAAAAACTTCATCTACATCTCCTTCCAACCTTAAATTTCAATATTTTGAGCAAGATTTAATTAGACTTCTGTTGACCTCAATTTTCGTGAGGTCTAGTTTTTCTCGTAGGAGTTAGGATCTAGCCTTAGGGGTCTTCCNATAAATTTCAATATTTTGAGCAAGATTTAATTAGACTTCTATTAACATTCAATAAATAAACAAACACATATGAATTTTTTATATTCATTGCTTGGTTCGATCTCACTCTTCTCGCAGACCCGATGCTTCTTCTTATCTTATAGTCTTAGACTCTTCCTCTAGTCCTTCACATGGTAACAGTGCATGAAACCGGCTTCCCTTTTCTGTCGAGCGCTCAACCCGACTCCACTACCATAAGCGTTCCTCCCTCCTCCTTCCTCTTATTCTTCACTCAAGCGGTGTTTTCCTTCCTCCCGGAACACTCGTACTNGCCGGCTTCCCTTTTCTGTCGAGCGCTCAACCCGACTCCACTACCATATGCGTTCCTCCCTCCTCCTTCCTCTTATTCTTCACTCAAGCGGTGTTTTCCTTCCTCCCGGAACACTCGTACTNAATTTCTAGCTCTTAAAAGGATGAAACCGACACGAGGAAACCCAAAATGGATTCCTATAGGGCCTTTCCGANGGATAAAACCGACACGAGGAAACCCAAAATGGATTCCTATAGGGCCTTTCCGAGCCTTAGGTTAGCCTTCTGCACAATTCGCACTCCTGCGCGCACCAGCTTCGCAATTCGGAGAGTCGACGCGTCCGATNGAATTTCACATCAAGGTTGCATCAAGGTACAGTTACATCTATCAGTCGACATATAAGAAGTCCTAAATTAAGCACAATGTTTTGATCCCCAAGATGAAGCTTTTCACACGTTTGCAAGTTTTTGTAATAAAAAAAAGTCTGTGGAATCTAAGTAGACACTTTAAACAAATATCACTCAAAGGGAAACTTCTCTAAATAAAAACAGCGGTACTTTTTTCAGCTGCACTTTTCGGGTAACCTGGGAAAGGTTGGTGAAAAGAAAGGACAAAAAATTAATCAGCTCTCCAAACTACAAATATAAGATAAAACAGCCANCCTCTTCTTCCTCTGTCTCCCACTCGCTCCATCAATCTATTCTGAAATTCCAAATTAAGTGACACTAGGTTCCTTAATTGAAACGGTTGAGACAGTTGCTAGCAGGAGGTCAAACAAAGGACCAATGGAAGTCGGGGCTCGTCCCTTGTCAACATTGAATCAAACAATAGGAGACCATAACACTGACTGTTTTTTTTTCAAGACAATAAGAGGAAAAGAGGGTATTGTTCCCTGCCTGGACAACAGACTTTCAATGGATCCTCCAGGTGCTGAGCATACAATAGCTATTTCGTACAACTTTATTAGGACGAATGAGCACAGTGCAATTAGAGGTTTGATGTCTAGTTGTACTTATTCAATCAAACCTATTTGATTTATTATTATTTATTATTTTTTAAATTTCAATTATTATAACTTTTCTCATATCAGTGTAGTTAGATTCCTTGTAAATTATCTCTTCTCTACAACAAAGAGAGTCATATGCAACCTTTAGTGTTATTAACTTTTCCTTCATTCCTCTATATTTGAGCTTTTCAACCAAAAGAGATGGATTTTGGGAGGTTCAACTACTAATGAGATTGTAATGGTCGAGAGCTAACAAAAAGATGAAAAATGCATATCACTGAGTAAGATAATGAGACTCAAACTCAGACTCAAACTCAGCATGATAAGCAAAAAGGTGAAGATAGTTGCCCCAACAAAAGGAGACTCCAATGGCGATAGGGATGGCGATGCCTACTCTTATTGAATGGAGACAATCTATGAGAGGAGTGCGAGGTGCTAGTCGAGTTGGTGAGTGCAAAAATTAATTAACATTTTTCTAAGAGTTATATTGAGAATATATAATTCTATTTTCAAGGTGTTTCCGGGGACCAAGGCTATCCCTGAATTGGAATTCTCCCCAGATGTGGAGGGGGCTAATCATTTAACTTGTGGAGGGGGCTAATCATTTAACTTGTCATGGTTAAATATGTATTATTCTTAAATTTTGGAATTGTTTCTACTTTGTAGTGAAAACCATGAACTAGTTGAAATCGGGTCTGTAACACTGGTTTAACAAGTACCTCGTGGGCACATGGTGTTGCGAGCTAACACATTGCCTTGATGATGTGTTATCCAAAAGACAAGAAGATAATGACAATCAAAAGGAAGGATGTTAATTCATCATGAACACTAAGGAAAGTAGAGGAAATGACAACCATGTTGTAGTGCTTAGCTTCCCCTGGTCCCTAAGATTTTATGATAGCGGCCTCCACTTTCCATTGGGGGGAGGAAGGTACCTAAGTTGACGGAGATGACTAGGTTACTTAGACAATTTGGAAAAGTGTTGACCTAAGTGGCTCATCAAATGATGTCAAAGAATCAATTATTACTTAGAGCCATAAACAAGTTGTTTGATCGACTGTTGTGCCTCGAGGCGAGGATGGAGGAGACTTAAGAGCGAATAGTCGCCTTGGAAATTCGACCCAAATTAGCAAGTAGTGCCATTGATAGATTTGCTGATGAGCTTCAGAATTTGAAGGCAAAGGACATCTTCCTCCATAGCTCCATGGAGTCTATGAGGTCGAAATAATTCCGCATTGGAGGAAAGTTCATGTTGCACCACTTAATGAGGTCCAAAAGTTTACCTGTATATGTCCTGGTCGACAGAATTTTTATTTTTCATTGTATTTCCTAATGACAACTTTAACGAAGGACTGAGTCAGCATTAAGATGAAAAAATTGATAATGTTTATGTCATTATAGACTACCATATATGTGTGTGTGTGTGTTATTTTTCTTTATTATGACGTACTCAATGATATCAAAGTTAACCCAAAACCCACAATGAAATAATACTTTATTGTCATACTTTACACCCATGACGCTTGAAAATAAGAAAAATAAGAAAAATAACGACACGGCCCCAAACTAGGACGTAGGTCGGTGGTACGAATATTTGAGAGGACTCGGAAACTACGGAGGGGTGTAAGACAGCAAGGCAGCACCCTAGCAGTTGGTAAAATGGTTTGAGCAGATGGATAGAGGGAAAGCTGGTGGGAGAGAACTGGTGACTTCTCGATGAACGTTGTTGTATAGAGGGTTGCAAAAATAGGTGGACGTAACAAGGTTTGAGGCGTTGGGATGCATTCAACGACAAGAGAATAGGGAGATCAAACTTAGTGGCAGCTAGCGAAGGTGGGGAGGGGTTGGCGGCAGGGTTCACAAAAAGGAGGACGGTGCAGATTGGTTTGGGTGCACAACAACATGTAGAAATGGGTAGGGAAGGAGATGGATGATAGTTGGCAGCAATAAAATAGTTGGCAAAATATTCCACCGAAGATGACAACTGGTCCGGATTCTAAATGAAGGTAAGGGGAAGCGGGAAATGAAATGTACACACCACCTCAAAAAGAGTTATAACCTGAACACCTTCTAGTTGTTGGATATAACCTTGGAAAGGGAAGAGAGACGCTGACGGTTGTCTTGACATAAATCNATACGAAAATTGAGAGGACTCGGAAACTATGGAGGGGTGTAAGACAAGAAGGCAGCACCCTAGCAGTTGGTAAAATGGTTTGGGCAGATGGATAGAGGGAAAGCTGGTGGGAGAGAACTGGTGACTTCTCGATGAACGTTGTTGTATAGAGGGTTGCAAAAATAGGTGGACGTAACAAGGTTTGAGGCGTTGGGATGCATTCAACGACAAGAGAATAGGGAGATCAAACTTAGTGGCAGCTAGCGAAGGTGGGGAGGGGTTGGCGGCAGGGTTCACAAAAAGGAGGAGGGTGCAGATGGGTTTGGGTGCACAACAACATGTAGAAATGGGTAGGGCAGGAGATGGATGATAGTTGGCAGCAATAAAATAGTTGGCAAAATATTCCAGAATATTCCAGCGAAGATGACAACTGGTTCGGATTCTAAATGAAGGTAAGAGGAAGCGGGAAATGGAATGTACACACCACCTCAGAAAGAGTTATAACCAGAACACCTTCTAGTTGTTGGATATAACCTTGGAAAGGGAAGAGAGACGCTGACGGTTGTCTTGACATAAATCTCAAAACAGATTAATAAATCCTAACACAGATAACAACCTATTTATAAAAAAGGATAACTAAGAGGGAGAACCCTTCCCCTTGGGGGGCAGCCCTCCAAACCATAAGGGGTCGGTTCAGCCCAAAGTCCTCGCAATACTCATTTTCTTCGCATGAAAAGTATTTGATCTTTTATAAATTTCATGGAATTAAATTTAAGTTTTATATCTAACTCTTGCTAGAGGATATTTTAGTAGTTGTTTACAAGTATAATCATAATTGAACCGAAAAGCTGATTAAATATTTGTGGCTCAATTCAGGTCCAACTTCAATGGTTATATAAAGAGTAATTGGGATTTTTGGGAACTAGTTGTACTCCGCCTCAGATGCCAAGGCGTCAAAGTCATTTGAATAGTGTATCATGGTGATGATGTTCCCAAGGCATACAATGCTACAAACTTAAGATAAAGCCCGAAAATGCCCCTCAAATAGATGGTTTAGTTGGGGCAAAAATTCTCTACAATAAATAGCTTGACTAGGTTTGGTTGGTGTAAAAATCCTCTACAATAAATAGCTTGACTGGGTTTGGTTGGGTTAAAAATCCTCTACAATGAATAACTTAACTTTATTACTGCATTCACTTCTCCAAATCGCGACCGCATTCACTTCTCTAAATTTAAAAATCCCAAAGCTTCTCTCTCTAACTCATTTTTCTCCGCTTGTACTCATCCTTATTCACTTCTAGAATGTCAAAGGTTTTGAAAATGAGCACGAGAGCCTTTGGCAAGTACAAACTTCAAAAAGTAATCAAGGATATCTTCAAAAGGGCTAGTTGGCTCAAGATGATCTATGAATGTGATGACCTTCATCGTATCCAGGTTCCAAAGGAGGTGAGTAGCCGAACACTTTCTTGAAGAAAGAGATCATTTATGACAACAAATTTCTTCTCACTTATGTTTCCTCTATGTGATAAACAGGTTAAGGTTATTAACTCTCATGGTATCACACTCATCATTGTTAGGTCCTAAGTCTCGTATGCGAAAAGTGAAAGATTGTGTTAAGTAGTCAACAACCAGCATAAAATTTTTGTCGTAACATTATGACATGAATCCTCTAAACTTTGGTATTCATGTAGGAGTCACACTAGAAATGATGTGAGTGTAATTATAAATAAAAATTAAAGATAATTTATAAAAAATAATAGATTTGTGGATAGAATTATAGCCCTAAAGATTGTTGTTGATACTAAGTCTTTAATGTTCTAAGTGTTTGTCTTCATCAAGTGTGTTTAGATATAAATTCAAAAGTAAATTTATGGCCTGACCTAGAAGAATTAATACAAATGATACCTCTTTCAGAAAAAAAAAATTATTAGATAAGATTTAAATGAACATGTTGGTAAAGTGGTAGAAGATTTTAGAAATATTCATGATGGCTACAGTTTCAGAGCGATTAATGAAGAATGTAGAATCATATTAGATATTGTTTTAGCTTATAATTTTATTATTGCTAATATTTTATTCAAGAAAAATAAAAGAACATTTTATTACTCATAATAATGAATCTAATAAAACACAAATTGATTATTTTCTTATGAGAAAAATTGATTGTCAACAATGAATAGATTTCAAGATCATTCTTAGTGAAAATTTAACAGTTCAACATCGATTATTAGTTTTAAATTTTAATATAAAGAATTTGTATGATAAAAATACAATAAAACATTATCAAAATGTTAGATTGGGTCACCTAAAAGATAAATAACTTAATTTCAAAATTTCAAAATTCGGGATGTTCAAGAAGAAGATAATTCTATGTGGGATAAAGTAACAGACGCTATTAAACAAGTGACAAAAGATGTATTTGGAGAATCAAAAGAAAGGTTGTTGAATAACAATGTGCAAGCAAAGAAAATATAATAAGTTGTGCTATAAAAATTGGTTTAAATAAAAAAGCTTAAAAAACTGAGAAAACTATAAGGTGATCCGTAAAGAGTCTAAGAGAACAATTTGTGACACTAAGAATTCTCCTTTTAGTGATCTTTATAATAAATTAGACACTAACATGATAAAAATATATGTATAAACTAGCGAAAAAAAGAGAAAAGAAAAGTAAAGATTTAATGCAAGTAAAGTGTATCAAGCATGAAAATCAAAAAGTGATTTTCTTAATAAAGAATATTCAACATAGGTGAATGAGCAATTTTAATAAACTTTTCAATGAACTTTCCAAAAATACAATCGACCTTAGTAATCTAAATATCGTTAATAATAATATTTTTCTTTTTCTCGTCGCATTAGTAAAAAAGAAGTTAAGAATACTTTAAAGTAAACCAAGGATGAAAAATCAATAGTGTCACGATCCGACCCAGGGCGTGACAAAAGTGAAATTGAATAGCAGAGGATTTATTTTTACCATCTGGCTGTCAATTCTCATCTTGGTTAATTTCAAGCCCTAGGTCGAGTCGTGACAAAAGTGGAGAGTCCAGATCATCACAAGTAGGACCGAATGATGTCTCTTTTGAAGTGTGGAAATATTTAGGAGAATTGAGAGTTTTTTTACTTACTAAACTCTTTAATATTATTTTAAAACTTAAAAGATGAATGAGGATTGGAGGGAGTATTTTGGTCTCCATTTTTAACAATAAATAGGATGCATGAGAGTGTGCACGTTGTACAGAAATTAAGTTAATGTGTCATACTTTAAAAATATTGGAGATTGTAATTGAACACAAGTTAAGACGTGATAAAAAGATTTCTCATAATCATTTTAATTTATGCCAAGAATGTCTACTGTGGAAACTATACATTTATTGAGAGGTTTGATGGAGAAGTATGGAGAGTAAGGAGGATATAGATATGATTTTTATTGATTTAGAAAAGCTTACGAGCATGTTCCAAGAAAAATTCTTTAGATAACTCTAGAAGAGAAAGGTGTTGATATGACTTTTTTTTAAGTAATCCCGTAGGAAATTTTATTTATCAAAACTATATTATTACAAGATGGTGGCCAACAGTTCCACTAAAATCTCCAACACTACAACTCACGTAAGAAATGAAAAGTCTAAGAATCGTTAGCCACAGTACAACTCACGCAACAAATAAAAACTAACTAAAAGCAAATATTAATTTGGATAAGTGTTGATATGACTTATAATCAAATCATTAAAGATATGTATACTAGAGTTGTTACTTGTATTCGAACAGAATGACGATTGACAAAGTATTTTCATATTTCAGTTGAATTACATCAAGGGTAGGATTCAAGCCCTTATCTTTTTGCTTTAGTTATGGATGCCCTTACTGGACATATACAGGAGGATGCACCTTGGTGTATGCTTTTTCCTAATGATATCTTTATTATGGACAAGACTAAAGCAAGAGCTTCGTAAAAACTTGAATAATGGAGGTCTACATTAGAGTATAAAAGCTTTTGTTTGAGTAGATCTAAAACTGAATACATTGAATGTAATTTTAATAATGGCTTTAGTGACAAAGTTGTAACTATGAATGATCAAATCAATAAAAGGCCTGAACATTTTAGATATCAAGTATGTTGTTCAAAGTAACAATGATATAGATGGGAATGTTATTAGTAGAATTTAGGTTGGTTGGTTGAAGTGGAGGAATGAACCAGGTCTATCGAGTGATAGAAATGTATCACTAAGACTTAAAGGAAAATTTATAAGATGGTGGTGAGAACCACAATGCCTCATGACACAGAATGTTGGTCTTTAAAAGAGAAACACAAAACAAAATAAAGTGTTGCTAAGATGAGAATGCTTATGTGGATGAGCGGCTTAACAATTAGAGATAATGCAAAATGAATCTATCCGCAAAATGGTTGGTGTAGCTCCAGTTGCAGACAACATTAGAGTCATCTTAGATGGTTTGGTCACATTAAACGTCGATCAGCTGATGATCAGGTTAGGAGAGTAGAGAATAGATGTTTTAGATTCAACATATGTTAAGAAAGTCAAAGGTAGACCTAAAAAGTCTTGGGCATATTGTGTAAAAAATGATCTTAATAAATTAGAATTAAATGAAAATATGACACTGAAAAGGACACAATGGTAAAAAGGATTCATGTCGCCAACCCCAATTAGTAGGATAAAGGCTTGTTGTTGTTGGTATCACGCTTGCCGAAGTCTTGTCGAACTCAATAGAATGCAGAATCACCATCATTCTTCATCTTTGCAAGTTGTAATTGTCATGTAGTCTCAGCCTTTTCCGTCACTTGTTCATCGTGAAAGTCTTTAATGAAAGAAGTGTGTTGTTCTTGTCCACTTACGTCCAAATGGTTGGCTTGGCCAATAAAATATACATTAAAAAGAACATTACGAAGTAGTCAATTACCTTCACACCAGCCCAAACATGTAAAATTGATGAAGATTAGAAGTCCCCCTGTGCATGACTTGAGCGAAATCGAGCAAGTTATTCCAACAAAATAGAAATCGCTTATGCTAGATTCAAAAATTTTTATTTTAAGTAACGTGAAGTGTTTCATATCTCGTAAGTTGATATCATTCTCATGCCTTTGACAAATTTGTTTATATTTTCATTTTGGCAAGTTCTCAAATTACATTTATCTTTCATTTCCAACTACGCCAAATGCTTATCTCACTTATGAGGAGCTCAAAGTCCACACGTTCTTAGAGAAAGAATTGAGAAAGGAGGCATGAGGAAGGGGAGTGTTCGAACTTAGCGAATCGATCTTCGAAGGTGGGCTTTTCTCCTTTAGATGAAAAAGTAGTCACCATCACAAAAGGTGCCCCTTTTTCAATAAATATTTTAGTAAAAGTGGCCACTACATTCGAGCAGTCTACTAGGATAATTATTAGCGAGAGGGCACAAACATAAGGGTTGAGAAAGCAAACAACAATATAAAGAAAGGACATCCTCACGACAAGTGAAAAGGTATTGTGGGGCCATTTAAGAATGATGGTTGAGTTTTACCAGAAGACCCAAGTGAGCCAATCATCTAGTATGACATGGAGACGAACATAAGGGAAGTTGAATCGCCTTGCTGCACTCAACCCAAGGCTAACTATATTCTCCGAGTTACTTCACAAGGAGATACTCTCTCACACAAATATGATCTACACATGAAACCCATAATAGAGATGGTTTTCCACTGGTGGTCAATCAGCTCAATGGAAAGCAAGTATGACAAGTAGCTCAAGATAATAGAGAAAAGCTAAAAAGGTATCAAAAGAGAAGGTTATTGATAGTTGAGAGTTGGATTATGAGATGATTGAGAACGAAAAG
>JXCR01149144.1:67826-79267 GCA_002079205.1 Phalaenopsis hybrid cultivar
AACCTTTCTCTTTTTTTTTGTGCCGACACACATCAACTTAATTCCTCTATAATTTGTACACTCTTGTGCATCCCCTTTATTCTAAAAAATGGAAACTAAAATACTCTTCCTCCACTCCTCAAACATCTTTTTAGTTTTTAAAATAATATTAAAGAGTTTAGTAAGCCAAGAAACTAGCAAATTTCTTAAATATTTCTATACTTCAATTGGGACATCTCAGGTCCTACAGACTTTCCATCCTTGGTTTTCTTTAAAGCCTCCTAAACTTCTTTTTTACTAATGCGACGGTAAAAATGAAACGTTTTATTATTATTAACGATATTAAGATCACTAAGGTCGATCGTATTTTCAGAAACTTCATTAAATAGTTTATAAAAATGACTCACCCACCTATGTTGAATATCTTTTTCTAAGAAAACCACTTTTTGATTTTCATCTTTAATACACTTTACTTGGATTCAATCTTTACTTTTTTTTCTCTTTGTTTGGCTAGCTTATACATATATTTTTCACCCTTCTTAGTATCTAATTTATTATAAAGATCATTAAAAGCAGATATTGTTCTTTTAGTCTCCCAGCGGGTCATTTGATATTTTTCTCAGTTCTCTAAATTTTTACATTTAAACCAATTTTTATAACATAACTTTTTATATTTTATCTTTTCTTGCACATTATTATTCCAACACAAACTATCTTTATTTGAAGAAATTTTTTCTTTTGATTTTTCAAGTACATCTTTTGTTATTTGTTTAATAGTGTTTGTTACTTTTTGTTACTTTTATAGTTATGTTACTTTTTATTTGAACAAATAATATTTTTTATAAAATGCTAAATTGCTGCATGCAGAACTTATAGTACAAATTTGAAGGAATATGATCAATCTTGAAGAGAACTTCACCATTGCCACATTATTAATCACTTTCTTTGACAAGATTAAAATGATCACCCCCAGAACTTAAATATCAAGAAGATTTCACCCATCATTTTTCATAATCTCAAACAAAAAATGAACTTTTACCAAAATTGACTGCCTCAACTATTTGGCCAAATCTAGCCTAAATAAAGTCGATCACAACTGACAAAAGACTACAAAAGATGACAGCTTGCCTGGCGTCCGGGTTTATGCATGCCCTTACTTCTTTCACTAGCAAATTCATTACATGTGCTACCTCAATCATGTAGCTTTCAAATAGTTAGTTTAAATAAGCATTCTATAAATGTTTCATTTGATAAAATTGTGATATGAAATAAAGACTTCATTTATGGTTGGGCTGCAGGGTGTCTGCATTCACAAAAAACGTCAAACCTTTGAAGAGGTGCATGAGCAGATGGTCATTTTTGTTGTGCAATTCACCACAAATAGAGCTTTCATACAACAATTTTGTTAAGACTAAAATCTTACAAAATGAAGCAGAAACAAGCACTTCGGATTTTAAATTGAATTAGAAAAACTGAAAAGAATTAAAAAAGTGAAACATAAAACAGAGCATTCAGGTCTTATAGAAGCACAATTGTAAATGCTAAATATTACCTCAGCAGTTGTACCAGTTGTACCAAAGAGCACTCTTCCATCATCTGAATGCCAATGGACTCTCATCTGAAATAAAGATTTATTCAATCAAATCTGAACATTTATTGAAGAGTATTAATTAGGCAGTACAGCCAGGCTAAAACCAATAAAGAAATGAGCTAACACAAGCCAACATACCACACCAATAGTGTATGGAGCATCAACCTGATGCAGAGCCCTTTCAACAACAGCTTTGAATCTAGGAAGTATCACCCTAAGAGGGAGAGTTGCTTCAGGAAATAAAACAACGCCTACAGGTTGAATAAATGAAAATAAATTTAATTATTTAAACATAAAAAAGGATCATAGTATATGGAATGAATAAACTGCCAAAAATGTACAATGCTCTCTAATAGATCGAATGGCTGGACAGTAATGATGAAGATTTCTCATCCTATTAGCTGATGAATAATCCGAACGAGAATATGCGAACCTGTCAGGTACAATTTGACATAGAAAACTATTTAGTGTCCTAAGAAATGCTTCAAGTTTGTAAAATATTTTGCACTCACATACAAGTCACGGCAAGTGAGATTTCTATGAAAAAGGAACCAGGATTTCACATCAAGGTTGCACCAAGGTACAGTTACATCTATCAGTCGACATATAAAAGTCCTAAATTAAGCACAATGTTTTGATCCCCAAGATGAAGCTTTTCACACGTTTGCAAATTTTTGTAATAAAAAAAAGTCTGTGGAATCTAAGTAGACACTTTTAACAATTATCACTCAAAGGGAAACTTATCTAAATATAAACAGCGGTACTTTTTTCAGATGCACTTTTCGGGTAACCTGGGAAAGGTTATTGAAAAGAAAGGACAAAAAATTAATCAGCTCTCCAAACTACAAATATAAGATAAAACAGCCAGCACAGGGATTACATATTTTATGGAATATAAGTACGCAGAAACAATAAGCTAGCAAAACTTTAGCCTTACACAGCCTGGCAGACAAATGAGGATATACAGTTGCCAATTAACTCCAAAAAAAAAAGAGAGATACTCAGGAATTAAAATATTACCTAAACAGCTGGAACTTACCAAACCTAGATGACTCGACAAATTCAAGCAACAAAACTCAAAGTACTTTGATTTTTCAAATACTGTTCAACTTTTGCTTCATTAACAAACAATGACAAAAATTATAAGTCACAAATCAAAGGTCCACCATTGCTTACCTTCCTATCAAAGCTTCATTTGTTCTCACTGCAAGCTATGCTATAAAGCACACCCCAAACAGAATGTTCAGATATTCAAAACCAAATCAACATGCCATTGGGTAAATAACGCTAACTTCGCATGCCATTAATATAAAGCACACACGTCCAATTCAACTTTTAACTGTATAATGTATTACATAACTAACGCAATCCTACCATAGATCCCAGCTCACACTCTTCCTCTCCATCTTTCTCTCTTCATATTATTCTATCTGATATATTCCTAACTTTATACTTGACATTATGATATTTAGCTAAACTGGTTACAGTTACCAAAACAGGATGTAAAAACAAATTCAAGCAGCAAAACTCAAGAACTGAAAATTTCCAAGTACTCTTCAAGCTTTCATTCACTTGCAAACTTTGAAAGATCTAGAAAAATGCAAAATTATTAGAAGGTACAAAATCCAAGGTCCACAACTACTTCCTTTTCTTGCCTCCATGGTTCTCAATCCATGCTAAGTTATGAAGCACAAACTCTCTAAATAGAAATTAAAATACTAAGCAGCATGTCAAAATGCCATTTGGAGCACCCTAGTTGACACTTCTTAGGCACCAATGGAAAAATACATGTTAGCTACAAATTGAACAGAACCAATTCCGTTCTAATTCTATTATACACTAAATCAATCATGTTATATATAGCAACTCATCACTCTCACCTCATATGGTTGGATGTGACATAATCCTATCTAGCTAGCTATAAAAGAAGCTTAATTTTTATGATGTCCATAAATATAACAATTTCCCAAGTCATGTAGGATCCTAATTTTTTTATGTTTAGAGTCCATGTTTATACCCCCTAATCGCTAAACCCAATTAACTCCCATCAAATGCTCCCAACCAACCAAAAAGTTTTAAGCACTCCAATGCTACAACATGTTTGTTCACGGACATGTAACCCTCTAAACTCTTTAACATTGCCATGTATTTACATCGACTCCTACCAAGCCACATGGAATTTAACTTTTTTAAGCTTAATGTCTCTTGGATTCAAATCTATCCATGGATCACACCAGAATTTTATTAACTTGAAGAAAACTTTAAAGGCTCACTAGAGATGAGGCAGAAAAATAAAAGTCTATCATCACGACAAAAATAATACAGTGAAAAGATCCAAAGTCCATAATCAAATTTGAAACCCCCAAACCCATTTTTATAAATAAGCATCGGGGTTCTCAAGTGTGATGAGAAAAGTTGAAGAATGAACAATACAAGCCATAAATACAAGAAAAAAAAAGAGGTGCGTATTTTGCAGTATAAACTCGGACTTAAATAGTAGTCGATCGTTAGGTCTAAAGGAGTAGTTGGGTCTCATAGAAGTGGGACCAAATAACTTCTTTAAGCATAGTCAGTTGTCTCAGGCTAGATCAATCTAACGTGTCTAGTGATGGCCTTGAGCAAGTTCTTCTCAAGCCTGGTGAATATTCTCTTCCTAGTTAACATGTGAGTGCCTCACTCTTAGTGAGTAGATACCTTGAACTTGGTTGGGCAAGTTTTTTTAAAACCCGACTGGCAAGTCTCACTGAATTCAGTTGGCAAGTTAGTCCATATCTTCCCTAGAAAGTCAAATTTGATCCCGACTCGATAAGCTTATCCTCTGACGCTCCTTTTGGGTGAGTCTACCCATAGAATACACATTCAATCCTCCAATTCTCTTGTATCTTTGAACAAAAACAACAACAACAAAGCCTTAATCCCACTAATGGGGTTGGCTACATGAATCATTTTTCTCCATTGAGTCATGTTTAGTGTCATATTTTCATTTAGTTCTAATAAATTAAGATCATTTTTTATACAATAAGCCCAAGTCTTCCTAGGTCAACCTCTGCCTTTCTTAACATAAGTCGAATCTAAAACATCTACTTTCCCAATCCTTTTTCTCTTGTATCTTTGAAGAGTTATGTATATAAAACATGAGAATGAGTTAATAAACTTTTACAGAGAAATAAAGTAGATAACTTGATTATCTCGTTGGACGAGTTAGTTTTCCCCTTGTGCTAACTTCATTTGCTAATTCTATTCGAAGGAAACTCATTAGGGTAAAAATTTAACATCTAAGGTGTACAAAAAGTAGGTAATATAGTTTAAGGAAGTTGTGATGGTATTTTGTTCATAAGTTTGACATTTCTATCATTTATTTATGACCAGGCCTGATAGCTTAAAATTTAACAAGCCACGAATAAAAGTCGGATGACATTAACCTAACTTTTAAAACAAACAATAAGCCATCATAACTTCCAATAATAAAAAAAAGCCAACAAAAAACACAGTACACTAAACAGAATCCAATTCATCCCAATTATAACATAGCTTGAAAGTCACAATCCAACTAACAATAGGCCAACAGTTCTCCAAATTAAACAACATAAAAACTAGAAGCAAAATAAACAACAAAGTACATAATATTAATAGTCCTCCTGTAAATCAAATCCCTCCAGTCAATTATATTAACCTAATATTTTACCTAAAGAAACAATTAATTTAAACAGTAAATTTATCACAACTTAGTGAGCAAGTATAATCTTATTATACATTAAATTAATATGCAAATTCTATACATGAATATCCAAAAGAAATATAGTTCATTAATTATTTAAATTGTAAGATTTCATTTTAGATTAAACTTTCATGTTTTAATCTAAGTAATTATCTTTTTAACCTTTACTTTTCTTTTAAAAAGTCATATCAGAATCACTTGCATACCCGAAGGTATACAAAAAGTTGTAACCATAGATACCCTCAAAATCTTGCACACGTAATTACATCTTTACCAATTCATTTCATTTTCGTGCACGATTATATCGCATCCCATGACAATATATTTGAGAGAAAATCCTGATTGATTAAGTCTTTACTTATCATTTTATATCAATTTTAAATGTACTTTCATATATCAATTATTTTTTTCCCATTTGTTAGATATATTTCAAACTTTCAAAACGAAAATTATAAATGAAATATTTGCTTTTAAAACAATACTGCAATTTCATTTTTAAGAACTTAAAATGTGAATTCAAAATAAATCAATAATTAAAAACCAATAAAAAAATAATTACTCACCTTTGTTTTAAAGGACATCTATACAAGTTTGATCCTCTGACTGCATTTCACTATCACCCCTTTTTGACTCTACTTCTTTTGCCCAAACCACGATCCAAAGCCATAATTCATTATATCAAATTTTTAACCACTATTTAAAATTATTAATCATACTAATAAACATCATTTTAATTAAATAAAATATTTTATACAAATAAACACCCAAACTATTACCTTACCAAAGTTTGCTTGGATCAATCTCCATCTTCCCTTAGCTCGAACACTTCACCTACTTCTCCTTCTAAGCTGAAATTTCTATATTTTGAGCATGTTTTAATTAGACTTTCTATTAACATTAAATAAATAAACACATAAACTTTTTAAATTCATTAAATAACCTGATAAAACCCTAACATACCTTTATCCCTTGCTTGGTTCGGTCTCACTCTTCTCGCACACACGAAGCTTCTTCTTCTTTGATAGGGCTCAAACTCCTCTTCCTCTACTCTATCGCATGGTAACAGAGCATAAAGTCGGCTTCCTTCTTCAGTCAAGCGCTCAACCCAACTCCAATATCATAGGCGCTCCTTCATTTAATTAAATAAAATATTTTATATAAATAAACACCTAAACTATTACCTTAATAAAGTTTATTTAGATCGATCTCTATCTTCCCTTAGCTCAAACACTTCATTTACTTCTCCTTCCAACCTTAAATTTCAATATTTTGAGCAAGATTTAATTAGACTTCTATTAACATTCAATAAATAAACACACACATATATATTTTTTATATTCATTGCATGGTTCGATCTCACTCTTCTCATAGACCCGATGCTTCTTCTTATCTAATAGTCTTAAACTCCTCTTCCTCTAGTCCTTCGCATGGTAACAGTGCATGAAGCCGACTTCCCTTTTCTGTTGAGCGCTCAACCCGACTCCACTACCATACGCGTTCCTCCCTCCTCCTTCCTCTTATTCTTCACTCAAGCAGTGTTTTCCTTCCTCCCGGAACACTCGTACTCGACACCAAAGCCTTCCGCACCAGCAAGTAATGTCAAATTTTCCTTCCAAGAGAACGGATGTTTTCCTAAGACGCACGTAAGTCCTCTTTCTTTCACTTTGCTTGACTAGGGCACAACTCTTTTGCACGAGTATCATAAGTAAAGCTGCCTCTTCTCCTTCTTCCTTATTCTTCTCCACTGGTCAGCTAGGGCACACACGATACCCTTCTTTCCTCTTCTTCCTTCTCCTTCACTATCATTTCTTCCTCTCCTTCATTTGTCTCCCACTCACTCCATCGATCTATTATGTAATTCCAAATTGAGTGACACTAGATTCCTTAATTGAAATGGTTGAGACAGTCGCTAGCGGGAGGTCAAACAAAGGACCAATGGAAGTCGAGGCTCGTCCCTTGTCAACATTGAATCAAACAATAGGAGACCATAACACTGACTGTTTTTTTTTTCAAGAAAATAAGAGGAAAAGAGGGTATTGTTCCCTACGTGGACAACAGACTTTCAATGGATCCTCCAGGCGCTGGGCATACAATACCTATTTCGTACAACTTTATCAGGGCGAGTGAGCACACTGCGATTACGGTTTTGATGTCTAGTTGTACTTATTCAATCACACCTATTTGATTTATTATTATTTATTATTTTTTAATTTTCAATTGTTATAATTTTTCTCATATCAGTGTAGAGATTCCTTGTAAATTATTTCTTCTCTAAAACAAAGAGAGTTATATGCAACCTTTAGTGTTATTAACTTTTCCTTCATTTCTCGACATTTGAGCTTTTCGACCATAAAAGATGGATTTTGGGAGGTTCAACTATTAATGAGATTGTAATGGTCGAGTCGAGCTAACAAAAAGATGAAAAATGCATATCACTGAGTAAGATAATGAGACTCAAACTCAGCATGATAAGCAAAAAGGTGAAGATAGTTGCCCCAACAAAAGGAGACTCTAATGGCGATGACGATGCCTACTCTTATGGAATGGAGATAATCTATGAGAGGAGGGCGAGGTGCTAGTCGAGTTGGCGGGTGCAAAAATTAATTAACATTTTTCTAAGAGTTATATGAGAATATAGAATTCTTTTTTCGAGGTGTTTCTGGGGACCAAAGCTATCCCTGAAATGGAATTCTCCCCAGATGTGGAGGGGGCTAATCGTTTAACTTATCATGGTTAAATATGAATTACTCTTAAATTTTGGAATTGTTTCTACTTTGTAGTGAAAACCATGAACTGGTTGAAATCGGGTCTGTAGCACTGGTTTAACAAGTACCTCGTGGGCACATGGTGTTGCGAGCTAACACATCACTTTGATGATGCGTTATCCAAAAGACAAGAAGATAATGACAATAGAAAGGAAGGATGTTAATTCATTATGAACACTAAGGAAAGTAGAGGAGATGAACCATGTTGTAGTACTTAGCTTTTTCTGGTCCCTAAGTTTTTATGATAGCGGCCTCCACTTTCCATTGGGGGGAGGAAGGTTCCTAAGTTGACGGGGATGACTGAGTTACTGAGACAATTTGGAAAAGTGTTGACCTAAGTGGCTCATCAAATGATGTCAAAGAATCAATTATTACTTATTAGAGCCATAAACAAGTTGTTTGATCAACTGTTGTGCCTCGAGGCGAGGATGGAGGAGACTTAAGAATGAATAGTTGCCTTGGAAATTCAACCCAAATTAGCAAGTAGTGCCATTGATAGATTTGCTGATGAGCTTCAGACTTTGAAGGCAAAGGTCATCTTCATCCACAGTTACTTGGAGTCTATGAGGTCGAAATAATTCCTCATTGGAGGAAAGTTCATGCTGCACCACTTAATGAGGTCCAAAAGTTTACCTGTATTTCATGCTGCACCACTTAATGAGGTCCAAAAGTTTACCTGTGTATGCCCTGGTCAACACAATTTTTATTTTTTCATTGTATTTCCTAATGATAACTTTAACGAAGGACTGAGTCAGCATTAAGATGAAAAAATTGATAATGTTTATGTATGTCATTATAGACTACCATATATATATGTGTGTGTGTGTGTGCGCGCGTGCGTGCGTATGTGTGTTATTTTTCTTTATTATGACGTACTCAGTGATATCAGAGTTAACCCAAAACCCACAATGAAAAAATACTTTATTGTCATACTTTACACCCATGACGCTTGAAAATAAGAAAAATAACGACACGACCCCAAACTAGGACGTAGGTCGGTGGTACGACAATTGAGAGGACTCGGAGGCTACGGAGGGGTGTAAGACAGCAAGGCAGCACCCTAGCAGTTGGTAAGATGGTTTGAGCAGATGGATGGAGGGAAAGCTGGTGGGAGAGAGCTGGTGACTTCTCGATGAAGGTTGTTGTATAAAGGGTTGCAGAAATAGGTGGACGTAACAAGGTCTGAGGCAGTGGGATGCATTCGACGACAGGAGAATAGGGAGATCAAACTTAGTGGCAGCTAGCGAAGGTGGGGAGAGGTTGGCGGCAGGGTTCACAAAAAGGAGGGTGCAAATGGGTTTGGGTGTCACAACAACAGGTAGAAATGGGTAGGGAAGGAGATGGACGGTAGTTGGCAGCAATAAAATAGTTGGAAAAATATTCCAGCGGAGATGACAACTGGTCTGGATTCTGGATGAAGGTAAGGGGAAGCGGGAAATGGAATGTACAAACCACCTCAGAAAGAGTTACAACCAGAGCACCTTCTAGCTGTTGGATATAACCTTGGAAAGGGAAGAGAGGCGCTGATGGTTGTCTTGACATAAATCTCAAAACAGATTAATAAACCCCAACACAGATAACAACCTATTTATAATAAAGGATAACTAAGAGGGAGAACCCTTCCCCTTGGGGGGCAGCCCTCCAAACCATAAGGGGCCGGTTCAGCCCAAAGTCCTCGCAATACTCATTTTCTTCGCATGAAAAATACTTAATCTTTTATAAATTTCATGGAATTAAATTTAAGTTTTATATATAACTCTTGCTAGAGGATATTTTAGTAGTTGTTTACAAGTATAATCATAATTGATCCGAAAAGTTGATTAAATATTTGTGGCTCAAGTTAGGCCCAACTTCAATGGTTATATAAAGAGTTATTGAGATTTTTGGGAACTAGTCGTACTCGGCCTCGGATGCCAAGGTGTCAAAGTCATTCGAATAGTGTATCATGGTGATGATGTTCCCAAGGCATATAATGCTACAAACTTAAGATAAAGCCCGAAAATGCCCCTCAAATAGATGGTTGAGTTGGGGGTAAAAATTCTCTACAATAAATAGCTTGACTAGGTTTGGTTGGTGTAAAAATCCTCTAAAATAAATAGCTTGGCTGGGTTTGTTTGGGTTAAAAATCCTCTACAATGAATAACTTAACTCTATTACTGCATTCACTTCTCCAAATCGCGACCGCATTCACTTTTCTAAATTTAAAAATCCCAAAGCTTCTCTCTCTAACTCATTTTTCTCTGCTTGTACTCATCCTTATTCTCTTCTAGAATGTCAAAGGTTTCGAAAATGAGCAGGAGAGCCTTTGGCAAGTACAAACTTCAAAAAATAAACAAGGATATCTTCAAAAGGGCTAGTTGGCTCAAGATGATCTATGAATGTGATGACCTTCATCGTATCCAGGTTCCAAAGGAGGTGAGTAGCTGAACACTTTCTTGAAGAAAGAGATCATGTACAACAACAACAAAGCCTTAATCCCACTACGTGGGGTCGGCTACATGAATCCTTTTTCTCCATTGCGTCCTATTTAGTGTCATATTTTCATTTAGTTCTAGTAAATTAAGATCATTTTTAATACAATAAGCCCAAGTCTTCCTAGGTCTACCTCTGTCTTTCTTAACACAAGTCGAATTTAAAACATCTACTCTCATAATCGGATCATCTAATGGTCAACTTTTAATATGACCAAACCATCTAAGACATGATCTTTCGGATCAAGAAAGAGATCATGTATGACAACAAATTTCTTCTCATCTTATGTTTCCTCTATGTGATAAACAGGTTAAGGTTATTAACTCTCATGATATCACACTCATCACTGTTGGGTCCTAAGTCCCGTATGCGAAAAGTGAAAGGTTGCGTTAAGTAGTCAACAACCAGCATAAATTTTTTGTTGAAAATTATGACAGGAATCCTTTAAACTTTGGTATTCATGTAGGAGTCACACTAGAAATGATGTGGCTGTAATTATAAAAAAAAGTTTGAAAGATAATGTTATAAAAATTAATAGATTTGTGGATAGAATTATAGCCCTAAAGATTGTTGTTAATACTAAGTCTTTTAATGTTCTAAGCGCTTCTCTTCATCAAGTGTGTTTAGATATAAATTCAAAAGAAAATTTATGGACTGACCTAGAAGAATTAATACAAATGATACCTCTTTCAGAATAAAAATTATTGGATAAGATTTAAATGAACATGTTAGTAAAGTGGTAGAAGATTTTAGAAATATTCATGATGGCTACGGTTTCAGAGCGATTGATGAAGCATAACAACAACAACAACAACAAAGCCTTAATCCCACTACGTGGGGTCGGCTACATGAATCCTTTTTCTCCATTGCGTCCTATTTAGTGTCATATTTTCATTTAGTTCTAGTAAATTAAGAT
>JXCR01149144.1:79519-101505 GCA_002079205.1 Phalaenopsis hybrid cultivar
CACCAGCCCAAACATGTAAAATTGATGAAGATTAGAAGTCCCCCTATGCATGACTTGAGCGAAATCGAGCAAGTTATTCCAACAAAATCGAAATCGCTTATGCTAGATTCAAAAATTTTTATTTTAAGTAACGTGAAGTGTTTCATATTTCGTAAGTTGATATCATTCTCATGCCTTTGACAAATTTGTTTATATTTTCATTTTGGCAAGTTCTCAAATTACATTTATCTTTCATTTCCAACTACGCCAAATGCTTATCTCACTTATGAGGAGCTCAAAGTCCACACGTTCTTAGAGAAAGGATTGAGAAAGGAGGCATGAGGAAGGGGAGTGTTCGAACTTAGCGGATCGATCTTCGAAGGTGGGCTTTTCTCCTTCAGATGAAAAAGTAGTCACCATCAAAAAAGGTGCCCCTTTTTNGAGCGATTGATGAAGAATGCAGAATAATATTAGAATTTGTTTTAGCTTATGATTTTATTATTGCTAATATTTTATTCAAGAAAAAGAAAAGAACATTTTACTACTCATAATAATGACTCTAATAAAACACAAATTGATTATTTTCTTATGAGAAAAATTGATTGTCAAGAATGAATAGATTTCAAGGTCATTCTTGGTGAAAATTTAACCGCTCAACATCGAGTATTAGTTTTAAATTTTAATATAACAAATTTGTACGATAAAAATACAATGAAACATTATCAAAATGTTAGATTGGGTCACCTAAGAGATAAATAACTTAACTTCAAGATTTCAACATTCGGGATGTTCAAAAAGAAGACAATTCTATGTGGGATAAAGTAACAAACACTATTAAACAAGTGACAAAAGATGTACTTGGAGAATCAAAAGAAAATATATTTATAAATAAAAAAAGTTGGTTGTGGAATAATAATGTGCAAGAAAAGAAAATTTAATAAGTTGTGTTATAAAAATTGGTTTAAATAAAAAAGCTTAAATAACTGAGAAAACTAGAAGGTGATCCGTAGAGAATCTAAGAGAGCAATTTGTGACACTAAGAATTCTACTTTTAGTGATCTTTATAATAAATTAGACACTAACATGACAAAAATATATGTATAAACTAGCCAAACAAAGAGAAAAGAAAAGTAAAGATTTAATGCAAGTAAAGTGTATTAAGGATAAAATCAAAAAGTGATTTTCTTAGTAAAGGATATTCAATATAGGTGAATGAGCAATTTTAATAAACTTTTCAATGAACTTTTCAAAAATACAATCGACCTTAGTAATCTAAATATCGTTAATAATAATAAAACTTTTTTTTTGTTGCATTAGTAAAAAGAAGTTAAGTAAAGAAAACCAAGGATAAAAAATCAATAGTCACGATCCAACCCAGAGTGTGACAAAAGTGAAATTGAATAGCAGAGGAATTATGTTTACCATCTGGCTGTTCATTCTCATCTTGGTTAATTTCAAACCCTGGGTTTAGTTGTGACAAAAGTGGAGAGTCCAGGTCGTCACAAGTAGGACCGAATGATGTCTCTTTTGAAGTGTGGAAATATTAAGGAGAATTGAGAGTTTTTTGGCTTACTAAACTTTTTAATATTATTTTAAAAACTTACAAGATGAACGAGGATTGAAGGGAGTATTTTGGTCTCCATTTTTAACAATAAATAAGATGCATGAGAGTGTGCACATTATACAGGAATTAAGTTAATGTGTCATACTTTAAAAATATTGAAGATTGTAATTGAACACAGGTTAAGACGTGATAAAAAGATTTCTCATAATCATTTTAATTTAAGCCAAGCAAGTCTACTATGGAAACTATACATTTATTGAGAGGTTTGATGGAGAAGTATAGAGAGTAAGGAGGATATATAAATGATTTTTATTGATTTAGAAAAGCATACAAGCATGTTCCAAGAAAAGTTCTTTAGATAATTCTAGAAGAGAAAGGTGTTGATATGAATTTTTTTTAAGTAATCCCGTAGGAAATTTTATTCATCAAAAACAAATTATTACAAGATGGTGGCCAACAGTTCCACTAAAATCCCCAACACTACAACTCACGTAAGAAATGAAAAGCCTAAGAATCGTTAGCCACAGTATAGCTCACGCAACAAATAAAAACTAACTCAAAGCAAATATTAATTCAAATTAAGTGTTGATATGGTTTATATTCAAATCATTAAAGATATGTATACTAGAGTTGTTACTTGTATTCGAACAAAATGAGGATTGACAGAGTATTTTCATACTTCAGTTGGATTACATCAAGGGCCGGATTTATCTTTTTGCTTTAGTTATGGATGCCCTTAGTGGACATATACAGTAGGATGCACCTTGGCGTATGCCTTTTCCTAATGATATCTTTATTATGGACAAGACTAAAGCAAGAGTTTCCTAAAAACTTGAATAATGGAGGTCTACATTAGAGTGTAAAAGTCTTCGTTTGAGTAGATCTAAAACTGAATACATTGAATGTAATTTTAATAGTGGCTCTAGTGATAGTTGTAACTATGGATAATCAAGTCATTAAAAGGTGTGAACATTTTAGATATCGAGTATGTTGTTCAAAGTAACAGTGATATAGATGGGAATGTTATTAGTAGAATTTAGGTTGGTTGGTTGAAGTTGAGGAATGAACCAGGTCTATCGAGTGATAGAAACGTATCGCTAAGACTTAAAGGAAAATTTATAAGATGGTGGTGAGAACCACAGTGCCTTATGACACAGAATGTTGGCCTTTAAAAGAGAAAGACAACAAAATAAAGTGTTGCTAAGATGAGAATGCTTATGTCGATGAGTAGCTTAACAATTAGAGACAATGCGAAATGAATCTATCCACAAAAGGGTTGGTGTAGCTCCAGCAGCAGACAACATTAGAGTCATCTTGGATGGTTTGGTCACATTAAACGTCGATCATCTGATGATCCGATTAGGAGAGTAGATGTTTTAGATTCAACATATGTTAAGAAAGGCAAAGGTAGACCTAAAAAGCCTTGGGCATATTGTGTAAAAAATGATCTTAATCAATTAGAATTAAATGAAAATATGCACTAAAAAGGACACAATGGTAAAAAGGATTCATGTCGTCGACCCCACTTAGTAGGATAAAGGCTTGTTGTTGTTGGTATCACGCTTGCCGAAGTCTTGTCGAACTCAATAGAATGCAGAATCACCATCATTCGTCATCTTTGCAAGTTGTAATTGTCATGTAGTCTCAGCCTTTTCCGTCACTTGTTCATCGTGATAGTCTTTAATGAAAGAAGTGCATTGTTCTTGTCCACTTACATCCAAATGGTTGGCTTGGCCAATAAAATATACATTAAAAAGAACATTACAAAGTAGTCAATTACCTTCGCACTAGCCCAAACATGTAAAATTGATGAAGATCAGAAGTCCACTTGGGCATGACTTGAGCGAAATCGAGCAAGTTATTCTACAAAATCGAAATCGCTTATGCTAGATTCAAAATTTTTTTATGTTAAGTAACGTGAAGTGTTTCATATCACGTAAGTTGATATCATTCTCATGCCTTTGACAAATTTGTTTATATTTTCATTTTGGCAAGTTCTCAAATTACATTTATCTTTCATTTCCAACTACGCCAAATGCTTATCTCACTTATGAGGAGCTCAAAGTCCACACGTTCTTAGAGAAAGAATTGAGAAAGGAGGCATGAGGAAGGGAAGTGTTCAAACTTAGTGAATCGATCTTCGAAGGTGGGCTTTTCTCCTTCAGATGAAAAAGTAGTCACCATCAAAAAAGGTGCCCCTTTTTCAATCAATATTTCAGTAAAAGTGGCCACAATATTCGAGCAATCTACTGGGATAATTTTTAGCGAGAGGGCACAAACATAAGGGTTGAGAAAGCAAATAGCAATACAAAGAAAGGACATCCTCACGACAAGTGGAAAGGTATTGTGGGGCCATTTAAGAATGATGGTTGAGTTTTACCAGAAGACCCAAGTGAGCTAATCATCTAGTATGACATGGAGACGAACATAAGGGAAGTTGATTACAGCTTCGATCCTTGTACCCTAACGAATCGTCTTGCTGCACTCAACCCAAGGCTAACTATATTCTCCGAGTTACTTCACAAGGAGATACTCTCTCACACAAATATGATCTACATGTGAAACCCATAAGAGAGATGGTTTTCCACTGGTGGTCAATCAGCTCAATGGAAAGCAAGTATGATAAGTAGCTTGAGATAATAAATATGAGTTGAAAAGGTATCAAAAGAGAAGGTTATTGATGGTTGAGAGTTGGATTATGAGATGATTGAGAACGAAAAGGAACATATGAAGAACAAAGCCAATTCTTGAGATCGTCTGAGAGGAATGCGACTGTTATTATGGTGACTAGCTAGACCAAAACAACTAAAATCATCTCCCTTAAGGTGCAACTAAAGGAAGGAACGAGCCATGTCTAAGACTTGATCTGCAAGAATCCTAAATAAATTAAAGTTCAAGCTCAATGTTAATAAGTATGTAGTCACTATTCTATGATAGATTGATGGCTAAAAATTTCATCCCAAAGGCTCTTAAGAACTTAGACAATTTTTATGAAGTGAACGAGAATGCATAGAACTCAAATAAGAACAGTAACTCAAAATTTACCAATTTATTTCTTCTTTATTATCCTTTTGCACTTGATTTCTAGTAAAAAAAAATATTAGATCAAAAGAATCTTTTACTATAGTAGTCTTGATGTTTTTTAGTTATATTTTATTTACTTTTTGATATTATTGAGCTAGATTTGGCTATTGAGCGTGACAATGGAGGCTTCAAATATGCAATTAGTAGGCTATGGGCAAAAACATCCAACTCTCAAGTTAGTTTTTGTAATCAAGTAGATGCATAAATGGCACAAGAGACTTCAACAAGTGAGCAGGCTCTTAGACCGAATAAAAGGACTTCACTTGCATGCAGGCCCTTAAATTGACAAGAGAGTTATTCTATATCCAAGTGAGTTAACTTTTTTGATTGGTTAAGCTAACTTTAGGCAAAATAACTTTTTCGACCTACGAATGAGATCCTTTCTCGAAGCGGCAACATTTTAGTCGGTTATGTTCTCCTTAAAATTTTGTTACTCGCCCAAGTCTTATTTGCTATTGTTACCTTATATATCTCTCCAAAAAATTCAACATATTTAATGGGTCTCATCTTGTGAGGGTAACAACTAGAACTTACTAGAAAATATACTCGCTCACCACACAATGTGAATCTTATCACAAAGAGAGTTGGACTCTAAAATTAGGACCCATCAGTAACATATAAGAGAACTAATTTCAATTTTTTGGGGTTTGAGGTCAAGTCATAGGAAAATTTCTGTGATGAAGCTTATGGCGTTGAAAGGATATGTTATTATTCGACGTTGTTTTGTAACAATATTTGATGCTCTGTCTTTAGATTTTCTAATATAAAGGCTCTACTTTCTTAGATCCATTAGATGTTTTTCGTTTCCATATGTAGAAACCAAAAGCTAGAAAAGGAATAGAACAATCTCACAATTTTTTTTTTTTTTCAAATAGGGCTCATGGCTCTCTCCTTCAAAGAGTACTCACCAGGACCTTTCAAGTTTACTTAGGTCAAAATCTCATAGTAATTAATTCTTAAGTTGACTAAGTTCTTGGCTAGCTAGGAATCCATTAGAGAAAGGGCTTTGATGATAATAGGATGGTTGCGACTTTGGCAAATTAAAATAATTTCATTTATTTCTCTGTCAACTCGTTACATGATCTGAGTTCCCGAAGTGTTGATGGTCGACATAATGACTCATTAGATGTGAACTCGACAAAAAAAATATATAAATAACATAATTTTTTTTGGTATTTTGATTTTACTAGATGGCATTTTTTCCAACATTATGACTCAATACTATGGATGATTTATGGACCTTCTTAAGGATGGACTATTCTTCATTCGGTGTCATCGCTCTCCTTCACAGAGTAGTCGATATAACTTTTCAATTCTACTTAGAGCATTATTGCATAGTCTTCAAACTATAAGTTGGTCGATTTCAACTTTCATTGATCGAGTCAAAGTTAAGTAAATAATTTATCAACAATCAACAAATGCTAATTGCAGTTTGGGCCTAACTTTAAGCCAAAAATTGTCTTGTATTGTAGTCCTTATTAAGGAGTCAGTTCCCCAAGTTTACATTGAATGAGTTATCCAAGTTTACTTTGAAGAGTCATCTTTATGCACAAGCTATACTCGATTCTATAAATTTATTTACCAACATCTTTGTTTCTTGAACATTAAGATGATGATAAATAAAAAAACATGATATAATTCTTTTTTGACAAAAAAAATTTTGAAATCATCTTTGCTCCACATCTTAGGGATCCTCTTCTTGAAAGAGTAAAAAGTCATATGCTTTAGGGTCGACTTGCTCATTAATGATGTATGGATTATCACATGTTGACCACAACTTACTGTACAATATTTGCATCATAATTGTGTTCACTTTCTTCATTACTAAGTTGAGGGTTTTGAATCATTTTTCCTTAACATTAGAGTTGTAATACTCATATGTCCTCCTGACCCCCATTTGCTTCATTACTGATTATATTTGAAGCCACTCCAACAAGTCAGCATTTTCTTCAATCCTTCTTCATAAGACAATCGCTACTGTCAAACTCACATTCTTTATAATTATAGATGGTTGCTACCCACTGGCTATGTAAAGTGTTTTTGGTTGATATCAATATCTCATGGCCATGTGATAGCATAAAAGGAGTAACTAACTGTTGAGGACAAAATTGTCCTATGAGCTAATAAAATTGGGGATGGGATGAACCCATTTTCTTCCAGTTCCTTTGACATTTCTCCTTAGAAGGTCCAATTATAGCTTATTCATTGTTTCATCTTGATCATTTGTCTTCAGATGGTGCACTGAGACGAGCCCATAGGCTTTCGAAAGCTTTGAGTCTTTTCAGAAAATTAAAGACCATCATGATAGCAATGTCTCAAGGCCATGAGAATGCATAAAAGGAGTCTACCTAACTGCTGAAGACAAAGTTGTCCAATGAGCAAATAAAATTAGGGATGGGATACAACCCATTTTCTTCTAGTTCCTTTGACATTTTTCCTCAGAAGATCCAACTATAGCTTATTCACTGTTTCAACTAGATCATTTGTCTTCAGATAATGCACTGAGACGAACCCATAGCCTTTAGAAAGCTTCAAGTCTTTTCAAAAAATTGAGGACCTTCATTGGTAATAATAACATATGATATTCCATTTCAACATATGACATCGGACGTTAAAAAGTTGTATAAAATCTCTTCATTAATCTTAGTGAGTATCTTAGTCTCCGTCCATGTCATAAAATACTTGACTATTACAATGATAAAAAATTTTTGCCCCTTATCTGATGGGAAAGGGACCAAATAAGTTCATGCCCCATGCACTGAATGGCTGTGAACTTGAGATCGACGACAACTTGTGCGATGGTTGCAACTGTATAAAGGTAAATTTCTAACATTATAAAGATTGAGAGCACCCCAAATATTTTCGAATAGACGCCAAAAATATCCTTGTATTAGTAAGTAATTTAAGAGTTTGCCCATTAGAGTAGCTCCCGCACTCGTCTTTGTGAACTTTCTTGAGAATCTAGGCGACTTCATTTCCACGAATGCATCTCACATAAAGTAAAATCATCAACTTATGGTACAATTTGCCAATGATAAGTATGTATAAAAATCACTTTGATTTTAAATCAATTTAGGCCTTTAGTATTTGGTGAGATGATCCCCGTCTTTTTTTTTTTTTTTAATGCAAAGATTTCTTTACCCCAAAGAAGAAGAATACAAAAGACAAAAAGGGTATGAAAACATTAGATTACCCTAAAAAAAGGTAAAACTAAAACACCTTCCTTAAGAAGTAATGAAAGCTCAAAACAAGGATAACAGTCAAGTGTAACAATTTATGTAGATCCGCCCTTTTTATGCTAAGCCAATCAGCAGGTTTGTTGCCCTCTTTATGAATATGGTTCCATCTACCTCTTTTTTAGCACAAAAACTCTTGAATTCTCTTCATGATAGTGAGGAGGTGCCAATTGAAGGGTTCTAATAGTGACAATGTTGACGAGCACTTAAAAATCCTATAAAAAATGAAGACAATTCCACTGCCACCATCAAAACCGCCAAAGCCTCAGCTTGTAGACCATTAACAACCTCACAAGGGGAAGAGAAGAAGAGCAAAAATCTTCCTAGATCATCCCTAAATAATCCTCCAAAACCAGCCTTCTCCTAAGAGAAAATTCCATCAATATTGATCTTACCCCAAGGCCTAGTTGGTCTACACCACCTGATTAATAACATCTATTTTCTGGGCGAGCTATTGAAAGAAAAGTTCAGTTTCTCAAAAGCCTCCTTCATTCTATGAAATACTTGTGGGTTCAGACTACTAAAGTTCACTACCTCAAGGATGTAGGATTTGGTGAAGAAAATGGTCTTGGTTGCTTCCAACGGTAAATCTTCATGTTTTGTTNAAACCCAAGGCCTAGTTGGTCTACACCACCTGATTAATAACACTATTTTCTGGGCGAGCTATTGAAAGAAAAGTTCAGTTTCTCAAAAGCCTCCTTCAGTCCATGCAATACTTGTGGCTTCAGACTACTAAAGTTCACCACCTNTAACCCAAGGCCTAGTTGGTCTACACCACCTGATTAATAACACTATTTTCTGGGCGAGATATTGAAAGAAGAGTTCAGTTTCTCAAAAGCCTCCTTCAGTCCATGCAATACTTGTGGCTTCAGACTACTAAAGTTCACCACCTCAAGGATGTAGGATTTGGTGAAGAAAATGGTCTTGGTTGCTTCCAACGGTAAATCTTCATGTTTTGTTGAGTTTCTACCCATCCATATAAACTAAAAAATAAAAAAAGGCACTGTGTTTTTGAAATGTAAAGTGAAGCTCTCCTGTATTTGCTAAGCAGCAAGACAACCTTCCAAATGCAAGAAAACTACGGGTGGAATCTCAATATTAAATATGCTAATAAGTTTCTCCATAACCATTGAGTACCTACAAGAAAACAAAACGTAGTTAATAGTTTCCTCTTCCTTCTTGCGCAAATGAAATCCTGATGGCAGTCTAATTCCTTTCAGCTTGAAGATATCATCCAACGGTAGCAAGTTGTGGATACTCTCCATATGNCGTGTTTCTGAAATGTAAAGTGAAGCTCTCCTGCATTTGCTAAGCAGCAAGACAACCTTCCAAATGCAAGAAAACTACAGGTGGAATCTCAATATTAAATATGCTAATAAGTTTCTCCATAACCATTGAGTACCTACAAGAAAACAAAACANGGCAAGAAAACTACGGGTGGAATCTCAATATTAAACATGCTAATAAGTTTCTCCATAACCATTGAGTACCTACAAGAAAACAAAACATGGCTAATAGTTTCCTCTTCCTCCTTGCGCAAATGACATCTTGATGGCAGTCTAATTCCTTTCAGCTTGAAGATATCATCCAACGGTAGCAAGTTGTGGATACTCTCCAAATGAAGAAAGATTGTGATGGTTAAAGCATTTTATTTATGATATAAGCACCGCAATACACATTTTCCTTAGGGTGAATGAACAGATAAATGAACTTAGACAGGGAAGCATTTGTAAAGGCTTTCACAGTTAATTGATCCTTTCTACTGTTGTTGATTGGTATGCTAGTAATGCCTTTGATATCCACACCAGGCAACAAGCTTTGAAGACTTTCCCAATTCCAACTGTTATCATTTCAGCAGTCAGCTATCCTCTAATCTTCAATAGATTAAACATCAGACTTACTAGTTAAAGGGGACACTAAACAATAATCATCAAACCAAAAGCTTAACTTGCCTTAGCCAAGTCCCAAGTGATAAGATCGTCAGCCGTATGCCTGAATTTAAGCATCTCCCTCCAAATAACAGAATCACCCTAATGGGTTAGGTGAAATTTGAAAGTATACAAAACCCATAGTGAATCATTAGCACTGAATCTGATCCAGAACTTAACAAATTTAATTTCACTAGAAACAGCTAAGGATTTAAAACCCAATCTTCCATCAAAATTTGGTCTACACAATCTCTTCCAACTTGTCCAATGCATTCCACCATCTTTGCCGGCCCAAAGGAACTTGTTGAAAAGCCGCTGCAATTTATTTTGATAGTATTTCCACATTCTCAGCACCTGAAGAGAATAGAGTGCTATAGAATTCAAAACATTTCAAAAGAGTAAGTTTGCCCCCATTAAAAAGAAAAGCATAGGCCCAATTCTGAATTTTCTGTTGAATTTTAAGAAAAATTTCATCAAATTGATTTGTTTTCTTCTTTCCTTAAAAATCAGAATGCCATACTACTTCATATGTAATTCAATTTTAGCAAATCCAGTATAAGAATGAATCCACCTCCTATTAATCACATCTACCTTGTTAATTATAACGAAATGACACTGAGCATTGTTGAAACACATATCAGACACTGCCTCAAACTAGTGTAAAGTAGTGTTCAATCTTCTTACTGAATTCTTGCAAGTAATGCTAAAGATTAAAATGTCATCAGCAAAAGAAAGGTGAAAAAATTCATATTACATCTGGTTCTATAGTTCATTCCTTGGTATCTTAGATGAAGTAGATTCAACTGCCTGGACAAATAATCAAAAACCTGAAAAAAGATTATGAGAGAGTGGATCACCTTGCTTAATGCACCTAGTTGCTTTGAAGTAACCCTGTGGTTGCCCATTAATAAAGATTGAATAGTAGTTGTTATCGATAACTCCAGAAATAAGACAACAAAAATTCTCATTGAAACCTCTAGCTTTTAAAACAACCAAAACAAACTCCCAACTTATAATATCATAAGCTTTTTTCATATTCAACTTGAAGATAAGATTGCCCCTTCGTTTATCAATCTCCTCCACGACTTCCTGAGCTAGCAAGGTATTATTAGTGATTTATTTCCCCTTGGGAAAGGCAATTTGCTGAAGACTACAACTTTTGGTAGGTAAGGCTGAATTCTGTTAATCACAATTTACTAATCACCTTTGAAATGCTGTAAAGCTGATTGGCTTGAAATGTTTCCTAGCACTCTTATCATTTGACTTTGGAATCAGGGTAATGGCGGAAGACTTGAAGTATTTGTGTGGTTCAACCCGCTGGAAAAACCTCTAAGAGCTTCTCAAATCTCCTCCTCCGTAAGTACATACAATAAGTTCAAACTACCAACAAGTTCACTATAGTTCACAAATAAATTTTCATCCAAAACCTCCAAATTGACACTGTTAGCTGAGAAGAGTTTTTTGAAATAGTTAATAGCACTTTGACGGATTTCTTCTTGCTTGTACACCCAGCCACTAGTTTCATTATAAATCTTCACTAAAGCATTGGTTTGTCTCCTATATTTAATATATGCATGAAAATATCTTTTGTTCCTGTCACTTAAGCAAAATGAAGACTACCAGCCTTCTGAGTTAACAGATTCTCCTCCAACTTTATTGCCTCTAAAAGCTCAGCTTGTGCCTTGATTAGATCCCTCTCCACATCACAAAATTCACTCTCCAAACCTCTAATAGTATCTTCAATCTTGCTAATCCTGTTGTTTATGTTTCCAAACACCTCCCAATAACATTTTTTTTAACTTCTCTATCACTTTCCTATCCAGCAGCTACAGCATAGTCCAGAAGTTGCCTTTAGGGTCAGCTGTCCAGACACACTTGACACAATCCAGGAACTTTTCATGCTTAATTCACATATTGAGGAATCTGATAGGAATATTTGATGGCTTCTGCAGAGAGCTAACAGCCAGCAAAACAGAAACATGGTCAGACCCAATCCTGTTGAGACGTCTCACGCCCGAATGCTGAAAACAGTCAGACTAGATTTTGTTCACCAGAAATCTATCAAACATTTCAAATGTTCTACCTCTACACCACGTGAAAGGGCAGCCAGTGAAAACAAGTTCAAATAATTTGACTTCAGTAATTGTAACAGTGAACACATCCAAGATATTTTGGTTTGGTTTCCTTCCTTTTTCTCATTGTCACAGGTTAACATGTTGAGGTCTCCCCCAATGACCCAGGACCAAATAGAATTAGATCCTAAGGTCCTCATCCAACTCCACAGCTCCCTCCCTTCTGGACTCCTTGGTACAACCAACATACACAATGGTAAGTTCAGTGGGAATATCCAAAAAATTGAATCTACACAATCTTCTCACAAATCTTTTCTTATTTTTCTCAGCAACGAAAAGCTCCAAAATGGTAAAATATTTAAGCTTATGAATCTTAATAAAAATCCTAAGCCTATTAGAGGCATTCATATCAGCAATGCCTCTAATATTCCAAATCAATAGGTTAAACATCAGGGAGTGATTCTCTAGTGACCCTAGAGGAAGGTCCATCATCCAAAATAGCAAGTGCACCTGCTGTAATTCCTTTAAATATTAAAGCAACATTTGGGTTGACATACCTCAGTTTTCTCATGCCCTTTTTCTTCTTTCTTTTAGATTTCAGCACCAGTCATTCCTCCTCCATATCCTGATGGGAAGCCAGCATATTATCAGAAATGAACTGTTTATCAATAGCATTCTCCTGCTCAGTCAGCTCCTCTTCTTTCTGAGAATCACACACTTCAACATCACCGACAAGGACCTCATGGGTATCAATTTCTAAATTAAAACCAGTGTCAACCATCAACTCCTTTATCCGTCTAATCAAGCACAGCTCGCTTCCCTCTAACATCATCTACTGCTGCCCCTCCCTGAACACAGAAGAATCTTCGACACCTTCTAGAGATACAAATGCATCACAACATGTCTTATCACCCAACTGCTGTTGCGAACTAGTGCCAGCTTGGTCATATACACATAGTTATGGTTGCTGCCCCATGTTAACTTGATCGGTATCTAAGCCAATATTTACTGGATTCCTCACAGCTACATTACTTGATCCTTCCCACTTTCTACAGCATTCCTTCTGAACTCAAGTTGGGATATGAAGCAATTTTTCAGACAATGGCCAAGCATTTTGCCCCTAGTAGAATAACGTGGCTTTTATTCAACAACCACCTTTTTCCAATACCCATTATTGGTGGAACCTGTCCAAATCTCCTTAACAACCCAGGCAGTTGTTTCCCTCTCAACTGAGACTCTAGCCGAAGATCTGCTTATATTAAAAGTAGGAAGATCCAATTTTAAAGGCTTGCCAAAGATGGCTCCCAAAGAATACAAAACCTGTTTGTTGAAGAAATGCAACCCAAGTCCTGGGAACTTAAACCAAATTGGATGGAGTCCGCTTAATTACTTTCATTGTAGCATTGTCAATATAAAAAATCTTCCTTACGAAGATTCTCAGTCTTTTTCTCTATTCAGCATAATCAACATGTGCCTACCATCCAAAAGACCAACTTTCCATTCACCAATATTCGGTTGGTAAGTTTTGCTAACTCAACATTGCTTAGGTCCAATCTAACTTCATGATCCTCCTTGATTAGCAAGAAGAGGATCCTCAAGTATTTTTTCCAAGTTCCGCTTATCCATTCAACTAAATAAATGATGATTGTATGATTAAAGATAAGTATATTATTGTTCAAAATTCAAAAATACCTCAGCCAACCAAAAATATTCCTCCATCCAACATGATTGGAGCCATCTTTCTTGTTAACATCAACAATCATTTAACACTATCATACATCAATGGAGGACATACTCTCTAGGCATGGCAATAATGAGAAAATGACGAGAAAATGACACTATTTAAGATTGCCCATCTCCTCTCCATGGTAAAAAATTTACTTTGAAATACATCAAATGACACTGTATAAGAATGCCCATCTCCTCTCCTTTGGAAGCTCTGCATTATATCAATTGATTCCCAAAAATTTCTAAAAAATTGCTTGCATGCAATTACCTAAAAATCCATTTCCTTTAGGGCCTATTTAGTTGCAAGTATTTAGAATTTAAGTGCATTATAAATATAATTGAAAGTAAATTTAATGTCATTATATCAATTGATTCCCATAAATTTCTAAAAAATTGCTTGCATGCAATTACCTAAAAATATATTTCCTTTAGGGCCTCTTTAGTTGCAAGTATTTAGAATTTAAGTGCATTATAAATATAATTGAAAGTAAATTTAATGTATTTGAAATACATTTTGGCCTTCAGCTAGTTGTAGAATAAATTCAAGAGATCACACTTTTGTGTTTCAATTGTTGCAAACTGTAAATCTCATGCACACCACTAGCACTAGGTTGGGGGAAATTGGGGTGATTGTCGTATGATAAAGACATCATCGAGGTAAGTGCAAGGTAGTGTCGTGCAAGCAAAGGAACTTGAAGAGTTATGGTGCTGGTCACATCTGTAGTCAAGGGTCATTACCATGAGGGGCAACATTGGGCAAGGGGAGGAGGTCACAATATCAGTTCACGCAAAGAGTTCACGATGTGCGCAAATACAATGATAGTGCATTTAGAATTCACCTGAATTGAGTAAATTACCAATACATCGAAAATGAATTTTCCGAGCAATTTTAAATTCCTCAACAAATTACACTGGCTTTGCTTTTTATTTCAATCACACTTGAAATTTTAAAATTCATGCATTTAATTTAATCTAGACTCCTAATACATCCAAACAAATAAACCCTTCCTCCAACAATAGTTTGAACAACCCTTCCATCCATATCACTGTATTTAAAAAATTCTTCGAATCTTCTTTCACAATTGTGCACTTGTGGCCCTTTTCATATAAATGTAAGGGTGGTTGAACAATGAGTGAATAAAAAAAATGTGTCAACTCCAATGATAATTAATATTTAATTTTAACTGGATCTTTAATGGGAAAATTTATATTGCAAAGGCACAGCATAATGGACATAGAGAAATACTTTAAGATGATTAATTATTGAGAAAAAAAAACAATCTACCTTTAAGATAAAACATTGGCAAGTTCAAAATAGCACCAACATCTAAGAATGCCAGTCTACCATGAGTTTCATCGACCTCTGTTACATTAAAAAAAAAAATTATACATGTTCTAAAAAAGAAACAAAATAAAAAAACATTCAGAAAATTTACCTCCAAGATAGCTATGCAAGGAGGCCAGACATGTATTAAAGGTAATGTGGTGTTCTCCTGCCTGCCCATCAAGATGTCTGCTTTGACGTCAACAAGTAAATATTCTATTTATTAAAAGATGATAAATGATAAGAATTATGTTAATCATGGTCAAAATAATAAATAGTTAAAATAAGACGAAAAACCTACTTTGGAACTTGAAGTATATTACAATGTTGAAATTATGAAATTTCGATGACTGTGAGAAACCCAGTATAAGTAACAAAAGAAGTTGATAAAAAGTAGAAGATAAATGCTGCGAACATGATAGCTTGCCATATGATATGAAACAACCAAGCAACATGTTATCTGAAAAATACAAAATAGTATCATAAAAAAGCAGAAGTAACGTGTGTAGGGAAAGGAAAAATCATATAAAATAAATGAATGCAATTGGAAAGAAATAAATTTAAAATCCAATGCTTACAATAATCAGCATCAGTGCACAACATAAATTGAAATTTTAAATTTATTGTCAAAAAACAATCTATTAGCATATGCAAAAAATTTGGTTCACTGGCAATTTGAATAACAAATTCATAATGACATTAACTTCTATTTAGACGATATTTATACTCCTATCAAATCAAAGAATACCAAGATATCATGTCATCTAGAGGGTAAATAAATGACAACAGAAAAAAAAAATTAATTAATAATTGTTCATTCCAATTATATAACACTTTCATTGACGGTCTCAAGCCCGGATGTGAAAAGTGGAGGGTTAAGTTAGGCAGTTGGCAACCGCATAAAACTTGTCAAAAAAATCATGACATGAATCCTTATGATCATTGTGTAAGTGTTAGAGTGTCCCCTGGAAGCGACGCGCTGTATAGCCTGAATATAGTGAAAAGTGTGCAAGGGTCGCTACACCGGCGCCCGAGTATAGTGTCAAATAAGCAAGGGTTCCCACATTATGGACGGATGTGGGTAAGGAAGTTAGTCCATGAAATAAATGACACTAATATTAGAATAGGATCTTGGAATATAGGTACTCTCAATTGTAAATTAATAGAATTAATTGATATTATGATTCAAAGAAAGATTAATATCCTATATATTCGAGAACCTAAATGGGTTGGAGAAAAGGCCAAGGAGATTGATAACATGGGTTTTAAACTTTGGTATTCTAGTAAGAGTCACACTAGAAATGATGTAGGCGTAATTATAAATAAGAGTTTGAAAGATAATATTGTAAAAATTAATAGAGTATGAGATAGAATTATAGCCCTTAAGATTATCATTGATACCAAGGTTTTTAATATTATAAGTGTTTATGCTCCTCAAGTAGGTTTAAATATAGGGTCTAAACATAAATTTTGGAATAACTTAAAAGACTTAATACAAATGATACCTCTTGAAGAAAATATTTTTATTGGAGGACATTTAAATGGACACGTAGGTAAAGAAGTAGAAGATTTCAAAAATATTCATGATGGCTACAGTTTGGAGTGACTAATGAAAATGGTAGAGCCATTATAGATTTTGCTTTAACGTGTGATTTTGATATTACTAATACTTTATTCAAGCAAAGAGATGAGCATCTTATTACTTATAAGAATGAATCTAATAAAACACAAATTGATTATTTTCTTATGAGAAGAAAAAATCGTTAAGATTGTAAATATTGTAAGGTCATTTCAAGTGAGGATTTAAGTACCCAACATCGTTTATTAGTTCTAGATTTTAAGATGAAGAGTTGTAAAATAAAGAATATTATGACTCATTATCGTAAAATTAGATGAGGAACATAAAAGACAAATAAAATTATTTTTATGAATAAAATTCAATATTTCAAAATTTGAAATGTTCATGAAGAAGCAAATTTTATGTGGGATAAGAAAAAAAACACTATTAGATAAGTAGTAAAAGATATACTTGAATAATTAAAAAAAAAGTTTCTATAAATAAAAATAGTTTGTGGTGAAATAATAATGTACAAGAAGAGAAAATATAAGAAATTATGTTATAAAAATTGTTTTAAATGTAAAAACTAAGAGAACTGAGAAAAATATCAAATGGCCAACATGGAGTCTAAAAGAACAATCTGAGACGCTAAAAATTCTATTTTTGGGGAACTTTATATTAGATTAGATAGTAAGGAGCGTGAAATATATATGTAAAAACTAGCCAAACAAAGAGAAAATAAAAGTAAAGATTTAACTCAAATAAAGTGTATTAAAGATGAAAATCAAAAACTGTTTTTCTTAGAAAAAATATATTCAACATAGGTGAGTGAGTTATTTTGATAAACTTTTTAATGAAGCTTCTTAAAATGCAATCGACCTTAGTGATCCTAATATCGTTAATAATAAAAAAATGTTTTATTTTTACCGTCGCATTAATAAAAAAGAAGTAGAGGCTTTAAAGAAAACCAAGGGTGGAAAGTCTGTAGGACCTGGTGATATCTTAATTGAAGTGTGAAAATATTTAGGATGTCAAACTCTTTAATATTATTTTAAAAACTAAAAAGATGCCTGAGATGTCGAGGAAGAGTATTGTGGTCCCCATTTTTAAGAATAAAGTGGATGCACAAGAGTGTGCAGATTGTAGAGGAATTAAGCTAATGCGTCATACTTTAAAACTATGGAAGAGGGTAATTGAACATAGGTGAAGACATAAAAGATTTCTCATAATCAATTTGGATTTATGCCAAGCGGGTCTATTATGGAAGCTATACATTTATTGAGAGGTTTGATGGAGAAGTTCAGAGATAATAAGGAGGATCTACATTTGATTGTTATTAATTTAGAAAAAGCTTACGATAAGGTTTCAAGAGATCCTTTGGAGAGTTTTTGAGAATAAATGTGTTGATATGAATTATATTCAAGTCATTAAAAATATGTATGCTAGAGTTGTTACTTGTGTTCAAACTGAAGGAGGATTGACCAAATATTTTCCTATTTCTGTTGGATTGCACAAGGATCGACATACCATATCTTTTTGCTTTAGTTATGGATGGTCTTGCGGGATATTTATAGGAGGATGTACCTTGGTGTATGTTTTTTACTGATGATATCCTTCTCGTGGATAAGACCAGAGATAAAGCCCAGAAAAACTTGAATTATGGAGGTCTACATTGGAGTCTAAAGGCCTTCATTTGAGTAGAGCTAAAAATGAATACATGGAATGTAATTTTAGTAGTAGTAGCTCTAGTAACAGAAGTGTAACTTTGGGTGATCAAATTATTAAAGGGTGTGAACGATTTAGATATCTCGGGTCTGTTGTTCAAAGCGGTGGTGATATAGATGGGAATGTTATTAGTAGAATTCAAGTTGGTTGGTTGAAGTGGATGAATGTTTCATGCCTTTTGTGTGATAGAAAAGTACCACTTAGATTGAAAGGAAAATTTTATAGGATGGTGGTGAGACCTACAATGCTCTATGGCGCTGAATGTTGGCCTTTAAAAGAAAACCATAATACTAAGATAAGTGTTGCTGAGATGAGAATGATTAGGTGGATAAGTGGCCTTACAGTTAGAGACAAAATGCAAAATGAATATATCTGTGATAGGGTTGGTGTAGCTCCTGTGACGGACGAAAGTCTTCTTAGATGGTTTGGTCACATTAAACGTTCTGATGATCCGATTAGGAGAGTAGATGTTTTAGATTCAACTTGTGTTAAGTTTAGATGGTTTGGTCATATTAAACGTCGACCATTAGATGATCCGATTAGGAGAGTAGATGTCAGATGGTTTGGTCACATTAAACGTCGACCATCTGATGATCCGATTAGGAGAGTAGAGGTTTTAGACTTTGGGCACATCAAACGTCGACCATCTGATGATCCGATTAGGAGAGTAGATGTTTTAGATTCGACTTATGTTAAGAAAGATAGAGGTAGACCTAGGAAGACTTGGGCTTATTGTATTAAAAATGATCTTAATTTATTAGAACTAAATGAAAAGATGGCACTAAAGAGGACGCAATGGAGAAAAAGGATTCATGTAGCCGACCTCACATAGTGGGATTAAGGCTTTGTTATTGCTGTTGTTCATTCCAATTATAATTAACATTCAATCGCTTAACTAATGGTATTTACATATCTAACACCCAAAATTTCATATTTACATGATAACACTCAAATCATTAATATTACAAAAATGAACCGTTATAAACCACATATTAAAAGTGAAATACAACTTTTTAAGGATAGAATTTTGATACCAAAATGCTATAAATGTAAATATCAAACTTCGGGTGTTAGTTATGTAAATGCATATGAATGGTGATATGCATGTAAATTTCCAAAACTAATATAGAACCAACCATATAAAATTATGTTGATAACACTTCTACAAGTTTAGCACCGGGACCTACATTACATTAAACCAAATAGCACCTGAACACTTCAGCTCTCTTCATACTTATAATCTTGGCAAAATTCAAGCGTTCTTATTTTCTTTTTCTCCTTTTCAACAAAGAAAAAAGAGGAGTGTGTTTCCCTCACTTCGTTCATCTCAAAAATACTCATAAAAAAAAGCTGGCAACAAGAGAAAAAAATCAAACACATTCCAAATTTAATATGGCTTTCTAATATATACGTACAAAGCGTAGAATCCATCATCTGGATCTGCGCCCTGATATTCGAAAAGCGATCGAATTAACCTGACGAGAAAGTTGTCGTCGTCGTCGGTGGAAGAAGTTTCATCGACCTCCTCGATCTGGAGCTCCTCCATGTCGAGCTCTCTGATATGCTGCATCTGAAGCCTCTCGTTTTCCAGCAGCCTGTCGGGATCCATCTTCTCGGTTCGCTCTCTTGCGAAGCCAACAGCGATGCGATCGAATGGGTCTAGTTTTTAGACCGGCCACGATTCTTGAACTTACCCCGCAGGCGCACGGGTGGCCTTTTGCCATTACACAGATAAACGAATATCTAATTTTTAATGGCAATAAAATATATAAATAAAACATGAAAAGGGATATATGCATACAATGCAATCAAAAGATTGTCATTTACAAAACTAACATCCAAATGATTTTTTTAACGAATAATGATCAAATTATTGATATTTTGATAAAAAAATAAAAAATATAGGCTAAAATTTTATTATTAATTTTGATATTTGAGTGAGAATTTTAAAAATGAACGAAAAGCCATGCTAGAATTGTAACCAGCATAGCATGTAATGCTATGTACCTAATTACCCCTATTTTTTTCTATGTACATTTGAATTTAAATTATTTTGAAATACTTTTAGTTGAATTTTTTTTCAATTCTAATAAAAAATTATAAATATATATATATGTTTAAACTATATGCTTAATTCATTAGTTTCTACGTATAATTAATCATTCTTAAACATAGCTCAAATTTGAAGAAAATAAATATAAGAACTTGTATGGAATTTTAAAAGTCAAATCATAGTCCTATAATACTCAACAAAAAAATAAAGATTTAATATTTAACTACTTACATTTGTTTGGGTAACATCTTAATTTTTAAACAATTACGTACATACACTCAAAACATTGATATTTATAGCTATAAATCAACGAATGTGGATGGTGGTTGTAGAGCATCTATAAACGGGTGATAGAAGTGAGAAGACGAGTCAGGAAATAATGATGGGGTATCCATGGATAGATAACAATGGTCAAGAGGTTATAAGAATGAGATAATGCTAAAATGATCCTTGTTGGGTGATGGTGGTCGGGCATATATAGATAAGCAATGGAGATCAAATAACCATAATTGGGTGATGGTGGTTGAATACTCATAAACTGAGGATCGTGGTTATGAGATTGTAATCTGATAATATAGATTGATAAGTTCATGATGCAAGACTATGGTTGGATGATCATAGTTAGGTGATGAACATCGTGTCATTATATATAGGCAAGTCAACCAATGTTTTTGGAAGATGGTGATTGGGTGATTTTAGCCCAATCATGATAATTTGATTGTCATAGTTGAACGATAAATGTCAACCAATTTTAAATAGGTGATTGCGGTTAAGGCGACGAGCTCTAGATGAGCAATGGAGGTATAGCAGCTATAATCAGTTAATGTGGTTCCATATTTAGGCAACGATAGTCAAGCAGCTATAACTGGATTACTATAAGTTAAGTTATGATGATTGTGCAATCTTAATTGGATAATAATACTTAGGTGTCGAAGGTTAGGCAATTATAGATGAGTGACTTTGGTCGAAATATCATAGTCAGACAAATACGATTGAGCTAAAAAATGTTGGGGAAACATGCCAATGTGATGCGGGTAGATTTAGTGTGTAAATTTTACAAATATTTTTCAATATTACAAAATACACATGACAAATATAATAATAAATATGCAATATAATTCCAACAAAAATACATTTTCTGAAAATAGCTTATCTTTAAAACTATTTTTTAAACTGTCAAATCTTCTTTAAAATCAACGCAAGTATACATATCACTCAAGTAATAAATGACTCTAATAGGGTCCTAGATATCGATTCCAGAAGAATGTTGGATAAACCTATAAGTAAATTCTTAAAATTATTTTATAATTTAAAAATACAAAAATAAAAGTAAAGTGTGAAGTTTGAATATTAACTACTAAAATGAATGTCAAATAAAATGCAGTTGAAAGACAAAGTTAACTAGCTAAAAACTAAACTTTCAAAAGTAAAATTACGAAAACTAAACAAAGTTTTTGTTGACAAAAGGTTCAAATTTAAGAAAGCATACTTCCCCTTTACAATAAGCATATGGATTGTGAAGAAATTAAAATCATTTGAATATATACATACATATACATATATATATATATATGTACATATATATATATATATATATATATATGTATATATTCAAATGATTTTAATTTCTTCACAATCCATATGCTTATTGTAAAGGGGAAGTATGCTTTCTTAAATTTGAACCTTTTGTCAACAAAAACTTTGTTTAGTTTTCGTAATTTTACTTTTGAAAGTT
>JXCR01149144.1:103678-118519 GCA_002079205.1 Phalaenopsis hybrid cultivar
ATATATATATGTATCTATATGTATCTATATGTATCTATATGTATCTATATGTACATATACATATATGTATATATATGTATCTATATGTATATATATGTATTTATATGTATATATATGTATCTATATGTATATATATGTATCTATATGTATATATATGTATCTATATGTAGATGTATGTATCTATATGTATATATATATATATGTATATATATGTAGATGTATGTATATATATATGTATATGTATGTATGTATATATATGTAGATGTATGTATATATATATGTATATATATGTATGTATGTATATATATGTATATGTATGTATATATATAAGTATATATATGTATGTATGTATATATATGTATATGTATGTATATATATATGTATATATATGTATGTATGTATATATATGTATATGTATGTATATATATATGTATATATATGTATGTATGTATATATATGTATATGTATGTATCTATGTATGTATGTATATACATATGTATGTATATATATATATGTATATATGTGTATGTATGTATATAGATACATATATAGACATATATATGTGTATGTATGTATATATATGTATATATATACATATGTATGTGTATATATATATGTATATATATATGTATATATATACATATGTGTATATATATATGTATATATCTATATATACATATACATATATATGTGTATATATATATGTATATATATATATNAGACTACAACTTTTGGTAGGTAAGGTTGAATTCTGTTAATCATAATTTACTAATCACCTTTAAAATAACTGCTGTAAGGCTGATGGGCTTGAAATGTTTCCTAGCACTCTTATCATTTGACTTTGGAATCTGGGTAATGGTGGAAGACTTGAAGTATTTGTGTGGTTCAACCCGCCGGAAAAACCTCTAAGATCTTCTCAAATCTCCTCCTCCGTAAGTACATACAATAAGTTCAAAATAACAACAAGTTCACTATAGTTCACAAATAAATTTTCATCCAAAATCTCCAAATTGACACTGTTAGCTGAGAAGAGTTTCTTGAAATAGTTAATAGCACTTTGACGGATTTCTTCTTGCTTGTACACCCAGCCACTAGTTTCATTTTAAATCTTCACTAAAGCATTGGTTTGTCTCCTATATTTAATATATGCATGTAAATATCTTTTGTTCCTGTCACCTTAAGCAAAATGAAGACTACCAGCCTTCTGAGTTAACAGATTCTCCTCCAAGTTTATTGCCTCTAAAATCTCAGCTTGTGCCTTGATTAGATCCCTCTCCACATCACAAAATTCTTCACTCTCCAAACCTCTAATAGTATCTTCAATATTGCCAATCCTGTTGTTTATGTTTCCAAACACCTCCCAACAACATTTTTTTAACTTCTCTGCCACTTTCCTATGCAGCAGCTACAGCATAGTCCAGAAGTTGCCTTTAGGGTCAGCTGTCCAGACACACTTGACACAATCCAGGAACTTTTCATGCTAAATTCACATATTGAGGAATCTGATAGAAATTTTTGATGGCTTCTGCAGAGAGCTAACAGTCAGCAAAACAGAAACATGGCCAGACCCAATCCCGTTGAGACATCTCACGCCCGAATGCAAAAAACAGTCAGACTAGATTTTGTTCACCAGAATACTATCAAACATTTCAAATGTTCTACCTCTACACCACGTGAAAGGGCAGCCAGTGAAAGCAAGTTCAAATAAATTGACTTCAGTAATTGTATCAGCGAACTCATCCATGATATTTTGGTTTGGTATCCTTCCTTTTTCTCATTGTCACGGGTTGAGGTCTCCCCCAATGACCCAGGGCCAAATAGAATTGGATCCTAAGGTCCTCATCCAACTCCACAGCTCCCTTCTGGACTCCTTGGTACAACCAACACACACAATGGTAATTTCAGTGGGAATATCCAAAAAATTGAATCTACACAGTCTTCTCACATATCTTTTCTGATTTTTCTCAGCAACGAAAGGCTCCAAAATGGTAAAATATTTAAGTTTATGAATCTTAAAAAAAATCCTAAGCCTATTCCAAATCAATAGGTTAAACATCAGGGAGTGATTCTCTAGTGACCCTAGAGGAAGGTCCATCATCCAAAATAGCAAGTGCACCTGCTGTAATTCCTTTAAATATTAAAGCAACATTTGGGTTGACATACCTCAGTTTTCTCATGCCTTTTTTCTTCTTTCTTTTAGATTTTAGCACCAGTCATTCCTCCTCCATATTCTGATGGGAAGCCAGCATATTATCAGAAATGAACTGTTTATCAATAACATTCTCCTGCTCAGTCAGCTCCTCTTCTTTCTGAGAATCACACACTTCAACATCACCGACAAGGACCTCATGGGTATCAATTTCTAAATTAAAAACTGCTGATAAAAGCTATTATTGCTGAAGGTTCAGATCTTGCATATCCTGTTGGCTTTCTCCCTGAAATAACTGTTGTGTGTCAACCATCAACTCCTTTATCCGTCTAATCAAGCACAGCTCGCCTCCCTCTAACATCATCTACTGCTGCCCCTCCCTGAACACAGAAGAATCTTCGACACCTTCTAGAGCTACAAATGCATCACCACCTGTCTTATCACCCAACTGCTGTTGCGAACTAGTGCCAGCTTGGTCATATACACCTAGTTATGGTTGCTGCCCCATGTTAACTTGATCGATATCTAAGCCAATATTTACTGGATTCCTCACAGCTACATTACTTGATCCGTCCCACTTTCTACAGCATTCCTTCTGAACTCAAGATGAGAAATGAAGCAATTTTTCAGACAATGGCCAAGCATTTTGCCCCTAGTAGAATAACTGGCTTTTATTCAACAACCACCTTTTTCCAATACCCATTATTGGTGGAACCTATCCAAATCTCCTTAACAACCCAGGCAGTTGTTTCCCTCTCAACAGGGACTCTAGCCGAAGATCTGCTTATATTAAAAGTAGGAAGAACCAATTTTAAAGGCTTGCCAAAGATGGCTCCCAAAGAATACAAAACCTGTTTGTTGAAAAAATACAACCCAAGTCCTGGGAACTTAAATCAAATTGGATGGAGTCCGCTTAATTACTTTCATTGTAGCATTGTCACTATAAAAAATCTTCCTTAAGAAGATTCTCAGTCTTTTTCTCTATTCAGCATAATCAACATGTGCCTACCATCCATTCACCGATATTCGGTTGGTAAGTTTTTCTAACTCAACATTGCTTAGGTCCAATCTAACTTCATGATCCTCCTTGATTAGCAAGAAGAGGATCCTCAAGTATTTTTTCCAAGTTCTGCTTATCCATTCAACTAAATAAATGATGATTGTATGATTAAAGATAAGTATATTATAGTTCAAAATTCAAAAATACCTCAGCCAACCAAAAATATTCCTCCATCCAACATGATTGAAGCCATCTTTCTTGTTAACATCAACAATCATTTAAAACTATCATACATCAATGGAGGACATACTCTCTAGGCATGGCAATAATTTAATCTAGACTTTTAATACATCCAAACAAATAAACCCTTCCTCCAACAATAGTTTGAACAACCCTTCCATCCATGTCACCGTATTTTAAAAATTCTTCGAATGCTCTTTCACAATTGTGCACTTGTGGCCCTATTCATATAAATGTAAGTGTGGTTGAACAATGAGTGAAAAAAAAAATTTGTCAACTCCAATGATAATTAGTATTTTAATTTTAACTGGATCTTTAATGGGAAAATTTATAATGCAAAGGCACAGCATAATGGACATAGAGAAATACTTTAAGATGATTAATTATTGAGAAAAAAAAACAATCTACCTTTAAGATAAAACATTGGCAAGTTCAAAATAGCACCAACATCTAAGAAAGCCAGTCTACCATGAGTTTCATCGACCTCTGTTACATTAAAAAAAAATTATAGATGTTCTAAAAAGGAAACAAAATAAAAAATATTCAGAAAATTTACCTCCAAGATAGCTATGCAAGGAGGCCAAACATGTATTAAAGGTAATGTGGTGTTCTCCTGCCTGCCCATCAAGATGTCTGCTTTGACGTCAACAAGTAAATATTCTATTTATTAAAAGATGATAAATGATAAGAATTATGTTAATCATGGTCAAAATAATAAATAGTTAAAATAAGACGAAAAACCTACTTTGGAACTTGAAGTATATTACAATGTTGAAATTATGAAATTTCGATGACTGTGAGAAACCCAGTATAAGTAACAAAAGAAGTTGATAAAAAGTAGAAGATAAATGCTGCGAACATGATAGCTTGCCATATGATATGAAACAACCAAGCAACATGTTATCTGAAAAATACAAAATAGTATCATAAAAAAGCAGAAGTAACGTGTGTAGGGAAAGGAAAAATCATATAAAATAAATGAATGCAATTGGAAAGAAATAAATTTAAAATCCAATGCTTAAAATAATCAGCATCAGTGCACAACATAAATAGAAATTTTAAATTTATTGTCAAAAAACAATCTATTAGCATATGCAAAAAATTTGGTTCACTAGCAATTTGAATAACAAATTCATAAATGACATTAACTTCTATTTAGACGATATTTATACGCCTATCAAATCAAATAATACCAAGATATCAGGTCATCTAGAGGCTAAATAAAGGACAACAGAAAATAATAATAAATTAATAATTGTTCATTCAAATTATATAACACTTTCATTGACGGTCCCAAGCCCGGATGTGAAAAGTGGAGGGTTGCATTAGGCAGTTGGCAACCAGCATAAAACTTGTCAAAAAAATCATGCCATGAATCTTTATGATCATTGTGTAAGTGCTAAGGTGCCCCCTAGAAACGACGCGTTGTATAGCCTAAATATAGTGAAAAGTGTGCAAGGGTCGCTACACCGGCGTCTGAGTGTAGTGTCAAATAAACAAGGGTTCCCACATTACGGACGGATATGGATAAAGAAGTTAGTGCATGAAACAAATGAAACTAATATTAGAATAGGATGTTGGAATATATGTACTCGCAATGGTAAATTAATGGAATTAGTTGATATTATGATTCAAAGAAAGATTAATATCTTATATATTCAAGAAACTAAATGGGTTAGAAAAAAGGCTAAGGAGATTGATAACTTAGGTTTTAAACCTTGATATTCTGGTAAGAGTCACACTAGAAATGGTGTAGGCGTAAGTATAGATAAGAGTTTGAAAGATAATATTATAAAAATTAATAGAGTATGAGATAGAATTATAGCTCTTAAGATTATCATTGATACTAAGGTTTTTAATATTATAAGTGTTTATGTTCCTCAAGTAGGTTTAGATATAGGGTCTAAAGATAAATTTTGAAATGACTTAGAAGACTTAATACAAATGATACCTCTTAAAGAAAATATTTTTATTGGAGGACATTTAAATGGACACGTCGGTAAAGAAGTAGAAGATTTTAGAAATATTCATGGTGGCTACAGTTTTGGAGTGGCTAATGAATACGGTAGAACCATTATAGATTTTGCTTTAAGATATGATTTTGATATTACTAATATTTTATTCAAGCAAAGAGATGAGCATCTTACTACTTATAAGAATAGATCTAATAAAACACAAATTGATTATTTTCTTATGAGAAGAAAAGATCGTCAAGATTATAAATATTGTAAGGTCATTTCAAGTGAGGATTTAAGTATCCAACATCGTTTATTAGTTCTAGATTTTAAGATGAAGAGTTGTAAAATAAAAAATACTATGACTCATCATCATAAAATTAGATGAGGAATCTAAAAGACACAAATAAAATTATTTTTATGAGTAAATTTCAAGATTTCAAAATTTGAAATGTTCATGAAAAAGAAAATGTTATGTGGGATAAGAAAACAAACACTATTAAATAAGTAGTAAAAAATGTACTTGAATTAATTAAAAGCAAAAGTTTTTATAAGTAAAAATAGTTGGTGGTAAAATAGTAATGTGCAAGAAGTGATAAAATATAAGAAGTTATGTTATAAAAATTGTTTAAAATGTAAGAGCTTAGAGAACTGAAAAAAATATCAAGCGGCCAACACGGAGTCTAAAAAAAAATCTGAGATGCTAAAAATTCTGCTTTTAGGGAACTTTATCTTAGATTAGATAGTAAGGAGCGTGAAAAATATATGTAAAAACTAGCTAAACAAAAAGAAAATAAAAGAAAAGATTTAACTCAAGTAAAGTGTATTAAAGATGAAAATCAAAAACTGTTTTTCTTAGAAAAAAGACATTCAACATAGGTGTGTGAGTTATTTTGATAAACTTTTTAATGAAGCTTCTTAAAATATGATCGACCTTAGTGATCATAATATCGTTAATAATAAAAAAAATGTTTCATTTTTACCGTCGCAATAGTAAAAAGGAAGTAGAGGCTTTAAAGAAAACCAAGGGTGGAAATTCTGTAGGACCTGGTGATATCTTAATTGAAGTGTGGAAATATTTAGGATGCCAAAAATTTTAAAATTATTTTAAAAACTAAAAAGATGCCTAAAGTGTCGAGGAAGAGTATTTTGGTTCCCATTTTTAAGAATAAAGTGGATGCACAAGAGTGTGCAAATTGTAGAGGAATTAAGCTGATGAGTCATACTTTAAAACTATGGGAGAGGGTAATTGAACATCGATTAAGACAAAAGATTTCTCATAATCAATTTGGATTTATGCCAGGCGGGTCTACTATGAAAGCTATACATTTACTGAGAGGTTTGATGGAGAAGTTCAGGGATAATAAGGAGGATCTATGTTTGATTTTATTAATTTAGAAAAACCTTACGATAAGGTTTCAAGAGATCCTTTGGAGAGTTTTTGAGAATAAATGTGTTGATATAATTTATATTCAAGTCAATAAAAATATGTATACTAGAGTTGTTACTTGTGTTCGAACTGAAGGAGGATTGACCAAATATTTTCCTATTTCTGTTGGATTGCACAAGGATCGACATACCATATCTTTTTGCTTTAGTTATGGATGGTCTTGCTGGACATTTATGAGAGGATGTACCTTGGTGTATGTTTTTTGTTGATGATATCCTTCTCATGGATAATAAGAGAGATAAAGCCTAGGAAAACTTGAATTATGGAGGTCTACATTGGAGTCTAAAGGCCTTCATTTGAGTAGAACTAAAAGACTTGAATTATGGAGGTCTACTTTGGAGTCTAAAGGCCTTCGTTTAAGTAGAACTAAAACTGGGAAAAACTTGAATTATGGAGGTCTGCATTGGGGTCTAAAGGCCTTCGTTTAAGTAGAACTAAAACTGAATACATGAAATGTAATTTTAGATTGGAGTCTAAAGGCCTTTGTTTAAGTAGAACTAAAACTGAATGGAGGTCTACATTGAGTCTAAAGGCCTTCATTTGAGTAGAACTAAAACTGAATACATGGAATGTTTTAGTAGTAGTAGCTTTAGTAACAAAAGTGTAACTTTAGGTGATCAAATTAATAAAAGGTGTGAACGATTTAGATATCTCGGATCTATTGTTCAAAGCGGTGGTGATATGGATGGGAATGTTAATAGTAGAATTCAAGTTAGTTGGTTGAAGTGAATGAATGCTTCATGCCTTTTGTGTGATAGAAAAGTACCAGTTAGATGGAAAGGAAAATTTTATAGGATGGTGGTGAGACCTGCAATGCTCTATGGCGTTGAATGTTGGCATTTAAAAGAAAAGCATGATACTAAGTGCTATAAATGTAAATATCAAACTTCGGGTGTTAGTTATGTAAATGCATATGAATGGTGGTATGCATGTNCCCTAACACAGATAACAACCTATTTATAAAAAAGGATAGCTAAGAAGGAGAACCCTTCCCCTTGGGGGGCAGCCCTCCAAACCATAAGGGGCCGGTTCAGCCCAAAGTCCTCGCAATACTCATTTTCTTCGCATGAAAAGTATTTAATCTTTTATAAATTTCATGGAATTAAATTTAAGTTTTATATCTAACTCTTGCTAGAGGATATTTTAGTAGTTGTTTACAAGTATAATCATAATTGAACCGAAAAGCTGATTAAATATTTGTGGCTCAATTCAAGTCCAACTTCAATGGTTATATAAAGAGTAATTGAGATTTTTGGGAACTAGTTGTACTCCGCCTCAGATGCCAAGTCGTCAAAGTCATTTGAATAGTGTATCATGGTGATGATGTTCCCAAGGCATATAATGCTACAAACTTAAGATAAAGCCCGAAAATGCCCCTCAAATAGATGGTTTAGTTGGGGTAAAAATTCTCTACAATAAATAGCTTGACTAGGTTTGGTTGGTGTAAAAATCCTCTACAATAAATAGCTTGACTGGGTTTGGTTGGGTTAAAAATCCTCTACAATGAATAACTTAACTTTATTACTGCATTCACTTCTCCAAATCGCGACCGCATTCACTTCTCTAAATTTAAAAATCCCAAAGCTTCTCTCTCTAACTCGTTTTTCTCCGCTTGTACTCATCCTTATTCTCTTCTAGAATGTCAAAGGTTTTGAAAATGAGCATGAGAGCCTTCGGCAAGTACAAACTTCAAAAAGTAATCAAGGATATCTTCAAAAGGGCTAGTTGGCTCAAGATGATCTATGAATGTGATGACCTTCATCGTATCCAGGTTCCAAAGGAGGTGAGTAGCCGAACACTTTCTTGAAGAAAGAGATCATTTATGACAACAAATTTCTTCTCACTTATGTTTCCTCTATGTGATAAACAGGTTAAGGTTATTAACTCTCATGGTATCACACTCATCATTGTTGGGTCCTAAGTCTCGTATGCGAAAAGTGAAAGGTTGTGTTAAGTAGTCAACAACCAGCATAAAATTTTTGTCGTAACATTATGACATAAATCCTCTAAACTTTGGTATTCATGTAGGAGTCACACTAGAAATGATGTGAGTGTAATTATAAATAAAAATTNAGGTCCTAAGTCTCGTATGCGAAAAGTGAAAGATTGTGTTAAGTAGTCAACAACCAGCATAAAATTTTTGTCGTAACATTATGACATGAATCCTCTAAACTTTGGTATTCATGTAGGAGTCACACTAGAAATGATGTGAGTGTAATTATAAATAAAAATTAAAGATAATTTATAAAAAATAATAGATTTGTGGATAGAATTATAGCCCTAAAGATTGTTGTTGATACTAAGTCTTTAATGTTCTAAGTGTTTGTCTTCATCAAGTGTGTTTAGATATAAATTCAAAAGTAAATTTATGGACTGACCTAGAAGAATTAATACAAATGATATCTCTTTCAGAAAAAAAATTTATTAGATAAGATTTAAATGAACATGTTAGTAAAGTGGTAGAAGATTTTAGAAATATTCATGATGGCTACAGTTTCAGAGCGATTAATGAAGAATGTAGAATCATATTAGATATTGTTTTAGCTTATAATTTTATTATTGCTAATATTTTATTCAAGAAAAATAAAAGAACATTTTATTACTCATAATAATGAATCTAATAAAACATAAATTGATTATTTTCTTATGAGAAAAATTGATTGTCAAGAATGAATAGATTTCAAGATCATTCTTAGTGAAAATTTAACAGCTCAACATCGATTATTAGTTTTAAATTTTAATATAAAGAATTTGTATGATAAAAATACGATGAAACATTATCAAAATGTTAGATTGGGTCACCTAAAAGATAAATAACTTAATTTCAAAATTCGGGATGTTCAAGAATAAGATAATTCTATGTGGGATAGAATAACATACACTATTAAACAAGTGACAAAAGATGTACTTAGAGAATCAAAAGAAAGGTTGTTGAATAACAATGTGCAAGCAAAGAAAATATAATAAGTTGTACTATAAAAATTGGTTTAAATAAAAAAGTTTAAAAAACTGAGAAAACTATAAGGTGATCCGTAAAGAGTCTAAGAGAACAATTTGTGACACTAAGAATTCTACTTTTAGTGATCTTTATAATAAATTAGACACTAACATGATAAAAATATATGTATAAACTAGCGAAACAAAGAGAAAAGAAAAATAAAGATTTAATGCTAGTGTATCAAGCATGAAAATCAAAAAGGGATTTTCTTAGTAAAGAATATTCAACATAGGTAAATGAGCAATTTTAATAAACTTTTCAATGAACTTTCCAAAAATACAATCGACCTTAATAATCTAAATATCATTAATAATAATAAAAAAAAAATTTTCTCGTCGCATTAGTTAAAAAGAAGTTAAGAATACTTTAAAGTAAACCAAAGATGAAAAATCAATAGTGTCACGATCCGACCCAGGGCGTGACAAAAGTGAAATTGAATAGCAGAGGATTTATTTTTACCATCTGGCTGTCAATTCTCATCTTGGTTAATTTCAAGCCCTAGGTCGAGTCGTGACAAAAGTGGAGAGTCCAGATCATCACAAGTAGGACCGAATGATGTCTCTTTTGAAGTGTGGAAATATTTAGGAGAATTGAGAGTTTTTTGGCTTACTAAACTCTTTAATATTATTTTAAAACTTAAAAGATGAATGAGGATTGGAGGGAGTATTTTGGTCTCCATTTTTAACAATAAATAGGATGCATGAGAGTGTGCACGTTGTACAGAAATTAAGTTAATGTGTCATACTTTAAAAATATTGGAGATTGTAATTGAACACAAGTTAAGACGTGATAAAAAGATTTCTCATAATCATTTTAATTTATGCCAAGAATGTCTACTGTGGAAACTATACATTTATTGAGAGGTTTGATGGAGAAGTATGGAGAGTAAGGAGGATATAGATATGATTTTTATTGATTTAGAAAAGCTTACGAGCATGTTCCAAGAAAAATTCTTTAGATAACTCTAGAAGAGAAAGGTGTTGATATGACTTTTTTTTAAGTAATCCCGTAGGAAATTTTATTTATCAAAACTATATTATTACAAGATGGTGGCCAACAGTTCCACTAAAATCTCCAACACTACAACTCACGTAAGAAATGAAAAGTCTAAGAATCGTTAGCCACAGTACAACTCACGCAACAAATAAAAACTAACTAAAAGCAAATATTAATTTGGATAAGTGTTGATATGACTTATAATCAAATCATTAAAGATATGTATACTAGAGTTGTTACTTGTATTCGAACAGAATGACGATTGACAAAGTATTTTCATATTTCAGTTGAATTACATCAAGGGTAGGATTCAAGCCCTTATCTTTTTGCTTTAGTTATGGATGCCCTTACTGGACATATACAGGAGGATGCACCTTGGTGTATGCTTTTTCCTAATGATATCTTTATTATGGACAAGACTAAAGCAAGAGCTTCGTAAAAACTTGAATAATGGAGGTCTACATTAGAGTATAAAAGCTTTTGTTTGAGTAGATCTAAAACTGAATACATTGAATGTAATTTTAATAATGGCTTTAGTGACAAAGTTGTAACTATGAATGATCAAATCAATAAAAGGCCTGAACATTTTAGATATCAAGTATGTTGTTCAAAGTAACAATGATATAGATGGGAATGTTATTAGTAGAATTTAGGTTGGTTGGTTGAAGTGGAGGAATGAACCAGGTCTATCGAGTGATAGAAATGTATCACTAAGACTTAAAGGAAAATTTATAAGATGGTGGTGAGAACCACAATGCCTCATGACACAGAATGTTGGTCTTTAAAAGAGAAACACAAAACAAAATAAAGTGTTGCTAAGATGAGAATGCTTATGTGGATGAGCGGCTTAACAATTAGAGATAATGCAAAATGAATCTATCCGCAAAATGGTTGGTGTAGCTCCAGTTGCAGACAACATTAGAGTCATCTTAGATGGTTTGGTCACATTAAACGTCGATCAGCTGATGATCAGGTTAGGAGAGTAGAGAATAGATGTTTTAGATTCAACATATGTTAAGAAAGTCAAAGGTAGACCTAAAAAGTCTTGGGCATATTGTGTAAAAAATGATCTTAATAAATTAGAATTAAATGAAAATATGACACTGAAAAGGACACAATGGTAAAAAGGATTCATGTCGCCAACCCCAATTAGTAGGATAAAGGCTTGTTGTTGTTGGTATCACGCTTGCCGAAGTCTTGTCGAACTCAATAGAATGCATAATCACCATCATTCTTCATCTTTGCAAGTTGTAATTGTCATGTAGTCTCAGCCTTTTCCGTCACTTGTTCATCGTGAAAGTCTTTAATGAAAGAAGTGTGTTGTTCTTGTCCACTTACGTCCAAATGGTTGGCTTGGCCAATAAAATATACATTAAAAAGAACATTACGAAGTAGTCAATTACCTTCACACCAGCCCAAACATGTAAAATTGATGAAGATTAGAAGTCCCCCTGTGCATGACTTGAGCGAAATCGAGCAAGTTATTCCAACAAAATAGAAATCGCTTATGCTAGATTCAAAAATTTTTATTTTAAGTAACGTGAAGTGTTTCATATCTCGTAAGTTGATATCATTCTCATGCCTTTGACAAATTTGTTTATATTTTCATTTTGGCAAGTTCTCAAATTACATTTATCTTTCATTTCCAACTACGCCAAATGCTTATCTCACTTATGAGGAGCTCAAAGTCCACACGTTCTTAGAGAAAGAATTGAGAAAGGAGGCATGAGGAAGGGGAGTGTTCGAACTTAGCGAATCGATCTTCGAAGGTGGGCTTTTCTCCTTTAGATGAAAAAGTAGTCACCATCACAAAAGGTGCCCCTTTTTCAATAAATATTTTAGTAAAAGTGGCCACTACATTCGAGCAGTCTACTGGGATAATTATTAGCGAGAGGGCACAAACATAAGGGTTGAGAAAGCAAACAACAATATAAAGAAAGGACATCCTCACGACAAGTGAAAAGGTATTGTGGGGCCATTTAAGAATGATGGTTGAGTTTTACCAGAAGACCCAAGTGAGCTAATCATCTAGTATGACATGGAGACGAACATAAGGGAAGTTGATTACAACTTCGATCCTTGCACCCTAACGAATCGCCTTGCTGCACTCAACCCAAGGCTAACTATATTCTCCGAGTTACTTCACAAGGAGATACTCTCTCACACAAATATGATCTACACGTGAAACCCATAATAGAGATGGTTTTCCACTGGTGGTCAATCAGCTCAATGGAAAGCAAGTATGACAAGTAGCTCAAGATAATAGAGAAAAGCTAAAAAGGTATCAAAAGAGAAGGTTATTGATAGTTGAGAGTTGGATTATGAGATGATTGAGAACGAAAAGGAACATATCAAGAACAAAGCCAATTTCCGGAGATCGTCTGAGAGGAATGCAACTGTTATTATAGTGACTAGCTATACCAAAACAACTAAAGTCGTCTCCCTTAAGGTGCAACTAAACGAAAGAGCGGGCCAAGTCGAAGACTTGATCTGCAAGAATCCTAAATANAGCTGTTTCAACTAGATCATTTGACTTCAGATGGTGCACTGAGACGGACCCATAGGTTTTAGAAAGCTTCGAGTCTTCAGAAAATTGAGGACCTTCGTCGGTAATAATAACATGTGATATTTCATTTCAACATATGATATCAGACCTTATAAAGTTTGTATAAAATCTTTGCATTAATCTTAGCGAGTATCTTAGCCTCCATCTATTTCATAAAATACATGACTATTACAATGATAAAATTTCTTTGCCCCTTATCTGATGGGAAAGAGACCAAATAAGTTCATGCCCCATGCACTGAATGGCTGTGAACTTGGGATCGACGACAACTTGTGTGATGGTTGCAACTGTATAAAGGCAAATTTCTAACATTATAAAGATTGAGAGCAACCCAAATATTTTCGAATAGATGCCAAAAATATTCTTGTATTAGTAAGTAATTTAAGAGTTTGCCCATTAGAGTAGCTCCCGCACTCGTCATTGTGAACTTTCTTGAGAATCTAGGTGACTTCATTTTCACGAATGCATCTCACATAAAGAAAATCAACTTATTGTACAATTTGCCACTGATAAGTATGTATAAAAATCACTTTGATTTTAAATCAATTTAGGCCTTTAGTTGGTGAGATGATCCCCATCNAAACTTGAGATCGACGACAACTTGTGTGATGGTTGCAACTGTATAAAGGCAAATTTCTAACATTTTAAAGATTGAGAGCAACCCAAATATTTTCGAATAGATGCCAAAAATATTCTTGTATTAGTAAGTAGTTTAAGAGTTTGCCCATTAGAGTAGCTCCCGCACTCGTCATTGTGAAATTCTTGAGAATCTAGGTGACTTCATTTTCACAAAAGCATCTCACATAAAGTAAACATATTGTACAATTTGCCAATGATAAGTATGTATAAAAATCACTTTGATTTTAAATCAATTTAGGCCTTTAGTTGGTGAGATGATCCCCATCTTTTTTTTTTTTTAATGCAAAAATTTCTTTACCCCAAAGAAGAAGAATACAAAATACAAAAAGGGTATGAAAACATTAGATTACCCTAACAAAAGGTAAAACTAAAACACCTTCCTTAAGAAGTAATGAAAGCTCAAAACAAGGATAACAGTCAAGTGTAACAATTTATGTAGATGCACCCTTTTTAGCTAAGCCAATCAGCAGGTTTGTTGCCCTCTTTATGAATATGGTTCCATCTATCTCTTTTTTAGCCCAAAAACTCTTGAATTCTCTTCATAATAGTGAGGAGGTGCCAATTGAAGGGTTCTAATAGTGACAATGTTGACGAGCACTTAAGAATCCTATACAAAATGAAGACAATTCCACTGCATATACCACCATCAAAACAGCCAAAGCCTCAGCTTGTAGACCATTAACAGCCTCACAAGGGGAAGAGAAGAAGAGCAAAAATCTTCCTAGATCATCCCTAAATACTCCTCCAAAACCAGCCTTCTCCTTAGAGAAACTTCCATCAATATTGATCTTAACCCAAGGCCTAGTTGGTCTACACCACCTGATTAATAACACTATTTTCTGGGCGAG
>JXCR01149144.1:119959-143185 GCA_002079205.1 Phalaenopsis hybrid cultivar
GAGTGCTCTTTCATTTAAACTGTGAAAAATATGAGGTCAGTTTGATTTCATATTTTTTCTAAAAATTATATATATATATATATGTAAATTAAAACGTCCTTCCAAAGCGGGCGACGGGGTTTCGATTCCGGCAACCGACAGCTTCTTACGGGCGACCCCCAAACATAACTTCCTCCTTTTAAGTGCCGACACTGAAGACTACAACTTTTGGTAGGTAAGGCTGAATTCTGTTAATCATAATTTACTAATCACCTTTGAAATAACTGTTGTAAGGCAGATGGGCTTGAAATGTTTCCTAGCACTCTTATCATTTGACTTTGGAATCTGGGTAATGGTGGAAGACTTGAAGTATTTGTGTGGTTCAACCCGCCGGAAAAACCTCTAAGAGCTTCTCAAATCTCCTCCTCCGTAAGTACATACAATAAGTTCAAAAAACCAACAAGTTCACTATAGTTCACAAATAAATTTTCATCCAAAACCTCCAAATTGACACTGTTAGCTGAGAAGAGTTTTTTGAAATAGTTAATAGCACTTTGACGGATTTCTTCTTGCTTGTACACCCAGCCACTAGTTTCATTATAAATCTTCACTAAAGCATTGGTTTGTCTCCTATATTTAATATATGCATGAAAATATCTTTTGTTCCTGTCACCTTAAGCAAAATGAAGACTACCAGCCTTCTGAGTTAACAGATTCTCCTCCAAGTTTATTGCCTCTAAAATCTCAGCTTGTGCCTTGATTAGATCCCTCTCCACATCACAAAATTCTTCACTCTCCAAACCTCTAATAGTATCTTCAATCTTGCCAATCCTGTTGTTTATGTTTCCAAACACCTCCCAATAACATTTTTTTAACTTCTCTGCCACTTTCCTATGCAGCAGCTACAGCATAGTACAGTCCAGAAACACTTGACACAATCCAGGAACTTTTCATGCTAAATTCACATATTGAGGAATCTGATAGAAATATTTGATGGCTTCTGCAGAGAGCTAACAGTCAGCAAAACAGAAACATGGCCAGACCTAATCCCGTTGAGACGTCTTACGCCCGAATGCTGAAAACAGTCAGACTAGATTTTGTTCACCAGAATACCATCAAACATTTCAAATGTTCTACCTCTACACCACGTGAAAGGGCAGCCAGTGAAAGCAAGTTCAAATAATTTGACTTCAGTAATTGTATCAGCGAACTCATCCATGATATTTTGGTTTGGTTTCCTTCCTTTTTCTCATTTTCACGGGTTGAGGTCTCCCCCAATGACCCAGGACCAAATAGAATTAGATCCTAAGGTCCTCATCCAACTCCACAGCTCCCTTCTGGACTCCTTGGTACAACCAACACACACAATGGTAATTTCAGTGGGAATATCCAAAAAATTGAATCTACACAGTCTTCTCACATATCTTTTCTGATTTTTCTCAGCAACGAAAGGCTCCAAAATGGTAAAATATTTAAGTATATGAATCTTAATAAAAATCCTAAGCCTATTAGAGGCATTCATATCAGCAATGCCTCTAATATTCCAAATCAATAGGTTAAACATCAGGGAGTGATTCTCTAGTGACCCTAGAGGAAGGTCCATCATCCAAAATAGCAAGTGCACCTGCTGTAATTCCTTTAAATATTAAAGCAACATTTGGGTTGACATACCTCAGTTTTCTCATGCCCTTTTTCTTCTTTCTTTTAGATTTTAGCACAAGTCATTCCTCCTCCATATTCTGATGGGAAGCCAGCATATTATCTGAAATGAACTGTTTATCAATAACATTCTCCTGCTCAGTCAGCTCCTCTTCTTTCTGAGAATCACACACTACAACATCACCGACAAGGACCTCATGGGTATCAATTTCTAAATTAAAAACTGCTGATCAAAGCTATTATTGCTGAAGGTTCAGATCTTGCATAGCCTGTTGGCTTTCCCCCTGAAATAACTGTTGTGTGTCAACCATCAACTCCTTTATCCGTCTAATCAAGCACAGCTCGCTTCCCTCTNCTTGATCGATATCCAAGCCAATATTTACTGGATTCCTCACAGCTACATTACTTGATCCGTCCCACTTTCTACAGCATTCCTTCTGAACTCAAGATGAGAAATGAAGCAATTTTTCAGACAATGGCCAAGCATTTTGCCCCTAGTAGAATAACTGGCTTTTATTCAACAACCANATTGATCAATATCTAAGCCAATATTTACTGGATTCCTCACAGCTACATTACTTGATCCGTCCCGCTTTCTACAGCATTCCTTCTGAACTCAAGATGAGATATGAAGCAATTTTTCAGACAATGGCCAAGCATTTTGCCCCTAGTAGAATAACTGGCTTTTATTCAACAACCACCTTTTTCCAATACCCATTATTGGTGGAACCTATCCAAATCTCCTTAACAACCCAGGCAGTTGTTTCCCTCTCAACAGGGACTCTAGCCGAAGATCTGCTTATATTAAAAGTAGGAAGAACCAATTTTAAAGGCTTGCCAAAGATGGCTCCCAAAGAATACAAAACCTGTTTGTTGAAAAAATACAACCCAAGTCCTGGGAACTTAAATCAAATTGGATGGAGTCCGCTTAATTACTTTCATTGTAGCATTGTCACTATAAAAAATCTTCCTTAAGAAGATTCTCAGTCTTTTTCTCTATTCAGCATAAATATTCGGTTGGTAAGTTTTTCTAACTCAACATTGCTTGGGTCGAATCTAACTTCATGATCCTCCTTGATTAGCAAGAAGAGGATCCTCAAGTATTTTTTCCAAGTTCTGCTTATCNTCAACATGTGCCTACCATCCATTCACCGATATTCGGTTGGTAAGTTTTTCTAACTCAACATTGCTTAGGTCCAATCTAACTTCATGATCCTCCTTGATTAGCAAGAAGAGGATCCTCAAGTATTTTTTCCAAGTTCTGCTTATCCATTCAACTAAATAAATGATGATTGTATGATTAAAGATAAGTATATTATAGTTCAAAATTCAAAAATACCTCAGCCAACCAAAAATATTCCTCCATCCAACATGATTGAAGCCATCTTTCTTGTTAACATCAACAATCATTTAAAACTATCATACATCAATGGAGGACATACTCTCTAGGCATGGCAATAATTTAATCTAGACTTTTAATACATCCAAACAAATAAACCCTTCCTCCAACAATAGTTTGAACAACCCTTCCATCCATGTCACCGTATTTTAAAAATTCTTCGAATGCTCTTTCACAATTGTGCACTTGTGGCCCTATTCATATAAATGTAAGTGTGGTTGAACAATGAGTGAAAAAAAAAATTTGTCAACTCCAATGATAATTAGTATTTTAATTTTAACTGGATCTTTAATGGGAAAATTTATAATGCAAAGGCACAGCATAATGGACATAGAGAAATACTTTAAGATGATTAATTATTGAGAAAAAAAAACAATCTACCTTTAAGATAAAACATTGGCAAGTTCAAAATAGCACCAACATCTAAGAAAGCCAGTCTACCATGAGTTTCATCGACCTCTGTTACATTAAAAAAAAATTATAGATGTTCTAAAAAGGAAACAAAATAAAAAATATTCTGAAAATTTACCTCCAAGATAGCTATGCAAGGAGGCCAAACATGTATTAAAGGTAATGTGGTGTTCTCCTGCCTGCCCATCAAGATGTCTGCTTTGACGTCAACAAGTAAATATTCTATTTATTAAAAGATGATAAATGATAAGAATTATGTTAATCATGGTCAAAATAATAAATAGTTAAAATAAGACGAAAAACCTACTTTGGAACTTGAAGTATATTACAATGTTGAAATTATGAAATTTCGATGACTGTGAGAAACCCAGTATAAGTAACAAAAGAAGTTGATAAAAAGTAGAAGATAAATGCTGCGAACATGATAGCTTGCCATATGATATGAAACAACCAAGCAACATGTTATCTGAAAAATACAAAATAGTATCATAAAAAAGCAGAAGTAACGTGTGTAGGGAAAGGAAAAATCATATAAAATAAATGAATGCAATTGGAAAGAAATAAATTTAAAATCCAATGCTTACAATAATCAGCATCAGTGCACAACATAAATTGAAATTTTAAATTTATTGTCAAAAAACAATCTATTAGCATATGCAAAAAATTTGGTTCACTAGCAATTTGAATAACAAATTCATAAATGACATTAACTTCTATTTAGACGATATTTATACGCCTATCAAATCAAATAATACCAAGATATCAGGTCATCTAGAGGCTAAATAAAGGACAACAGAAAAATAATAATAAATTAATAATTATTCATTCCAATTATATAACACTCTCATTGACGGTCTCAAGCCCGGATGTGAAAAGTGGAGGGTTGCGTTAAGCAGTTGGCAACCAGCATAAAACTTGTCAAAAAAATCATGACATGAATCTTTATGATCATTGTGTAAGTGCTAGGGGTCCCCTAGAAACGACGCGTTGTATAGCCTGAATATAGTGAAAAGTGTGTAAGGGTCGCTACACCGGCGCCTGAGTGTAGTGTCAAATAAGCAAGGGTTCCCACATTACGGACCGATGTGGGTAAAGAAGTTAGTCCATGAAGCAAATGAAACTAATATTAGAATAGGATGTTGGAATATATGTACCCTCAATGGTAAATTAATGGAATTAGTTGATATTATGATTCAAAGAAAGATTAATATCTTATATATTCAAGAAACTAAATGGGTTAGAAAAAAGGCTAAGGAGATTGATAACTTAGGTTTTAAACCTTGATATTCTGGTAAGAGTCACACTAGAAATGGTGTAGGCGTAAGTATAGATAAGAGTTTGAAAGATAATATTATAAAAATTAATAGAGTATGAGATAGAGTTATAGCTCTTAAGATTATCATTGATACTAAGGTTTTTAATATTATAAGTGTTTATGCTCCTCAAATAGGTTTAGATATAGGGTCTAAAGATAAAGACTTAGAAACTTTAATACAAATGATACCTCTTGAAGAAAATATTTTTATTGGAGGACATTTAAATGGACACGTCAGTAAAGAAGTAGAAGATTTCAGAAATATTCATGGTGGCTACAGTTTTGGAGTGACTAATGAATACGGTAGAACCATTATAGATTTTGCTTTAACATATGATTTTGATATTACTAATATTTTATTCAAGCAAAGAGATGAGCATCTTATTACTTATAAGAATGGATCTAATAAAACACAAATTGATTATTTTCTTAGAGATGAACATCTTATTACTTATAAGAGTGGATCTAATAAAACACAAATTAATTATTTTCTTATGAGAAGAAAAGATCGTCAAGATTATAAATATTGTAAGGTCATTCCAAGTGAGGATTTAAGTACCCAACATCGTTTATTAGTTCTAGATTTTAAGATAAATAGTTGTAAAATAAAAAATACTATGACTCATCATCATAAAATTAGATGAGGAATCTAAAAGACACAAATAAAATTATTTTTATGAGTAAATTTCAAGATTTCAAAATTTGGAATGTTCATGAAAAAGAAAATGTTATGTGTGATAAGAAAACAAACACTATTAAATAAGTAGTAAAAAATGTACTTGAATAATTAAAAGCAAAAGTTTCTATAAATAAAAATAGTTGGTGGTGAAATAGGTAATGTGCAAGAAGAGATAAAATATAAGAAGTTATGTTATAAAAATTGTTTTAAATGTAAGACCTTAGAGAACTGGGAAAAATACCAAGCGGCCAACAGGGAGTCTAAAAGAACAATCTGAGATGCTAAAAATTCTGCTTTTAGGGAACTTTATCTTAGATTAGATAGTAAGGAGCGTGAAAAATATATGTAAAAACTAGCTAAACAAAAAGAAAATAAAAGAAAAGATTTAACTCAAGTAAAGTGTATTAAAGATGAAAATCAAAAACTGTTTTTCTTAGAAAAAAGATATTCAACATAGGTGGGTGAGTTATTTTGATAAACTTTTTAATGAAGCTTCTTAAAATATGATCGACCTTAGTGATCCTAATATCGTTAATAATAAAAAAAACGTTTCATTTTTACCCTCGCAATAGTAAAAAGGAAGTAGAGGCTTTAAAGAAAACCAAGGGTGGAAAGTTTGTAGGACCTGGTGATATCTTAATTGAAGTGTGGAAATATTTAGGATGCCAAAATCTTTAAAATTATTTAAAAACTAAAAAGAAGCCTAAAGTGTCGAGGAAGAGTATTTTGGTTCCCATTTTTAAGAATAAAGTGGATGCACAAGAGTGTGCAAATTGTAGAGGAATTAAGCTGATGAGTCATACTTTAAAACTATGGGAGAGGGTAATTGAACATCGATTAAGATAAAAGATTTCTCATAATCAATTTGGATTTATGTCACGCGGGTCTACTATGAAAGCTATACATTTATTGAGAGGTTTGATGGAGAAGTTCAAGGATAATAAGGAGGATCTACATTTGATTTTTATTAATTTAGAAAAACCTTACGATAAGGTTTCAAGAGATCCTTTGGAGAGTTTTTGAGAATAAATATGTTGATATAAATTATATTCAAGTCAATAAAAATATGTATACTAGAGTTGTTACTTGTGTTCGAACTGAAGGAGGATTGACCAAATATTTTCCTAATTTTTGTTGGATTGCATCAGGGATCGGCTTTAAGCCCATATCTTTTTGCTTTAGTTATGGATGGTCTTGAATACTAGAGTTGTTACTTGTGTTCGAACTGAAGGAGGATTGACCAAATATTTTCCTATTTCTTTGGATTGCACAAGGATCGACATACCATATCTTTTTGCTTTAGTTATGGATGGTCTTGCTGGACATTTATAAGAGGATGTACCTTGGTGTATGTTTTTTGTTGATGATATCCTTCTCGTGGATAAGAAGAGAGATAAAGCCTAGGAAAACTTGAATTATGGAGATCTACATTGGAGTCTAAAGGCCTTCATTTGAGTAGAACTAAAAATGAATACATGGAATGTAATTTTAGTAGTAGTAGCTTTAGTAACAAAAGTGTAACTTTAGGTGATCAAATTAATAAAAGGTGTGAACGATTTAGATATCTCGGATCTATTGTTCAAAGCGGTGGTGATATAGATGGGAATGTTAATAGTAGAATTCAAGTTGGTTGGTTGAAGTGAATGAATGCTTCAGGCCTTTTGTGTGATAGAAAAGAACCAGTTAGATGGAAAGGAAAATTTTATAGGATGGTGGTGAGACCTGCAATGCTCTATGGCGTTGAATGTTGGCCTTTAAAAGAAAAGCATGATACCAAGTGCTATAAATGTAAATATCAAACTTCGGGTGTTAGTTATGTAAATGCATATGAATGGTGGTATGCATGTAAATTTCCAAAACTAATATAGAACCAAACATAAAAAATTATATTGATAACATTTCTACAAGTTTAGCACCGGGACCTACATTACATTAAAAAAAATAGCACCTGAACACTTCAGCTCTCTTCATACTTATAATTTTGGCAAAAATTCAAGCGTTCTTATTTTCTTTTTCTCCTTTTCAAAAAAGAAAAAAGAGGAGTATGTTTCCCTCACTTNCCAAATAGCACCTGAACATTTCAGCTCTCTTCATACTTATAATTTTGGCAAAATTCAAGCGTTCTTATTTTCTTTTTCTCCTTTTCAAAAAAGAAAAAAGAGGAGTATGTTTCCCTCACTTCGTTCATCTAAAAAATACTCATAAAAAAAAGCTGGCAACAAGAGAAAAAAATCAAACACATTCCAAATTTAATTGGGCTTTCTAATATATTCGTACAAAGCGTAGAATCCATCATCTGGATATCCGCCCTGATATTTGAAAAGCGATCGAATTAACCTGACGAGAAAGTTGTCGTCGTCGTCGGTGGAAGAAGTTTCATCGACCTCCTCGATCTGGAGCTCCTCCATGTCGAGCTCTCTGATATGCTGCATCTGAAGCCTCTCGTTTTCCAGTAGCCTGTCGGGATCCATCTTCTCGGCTCGCTCTCTTGCGAAGCCAACAGCGATGCGATCGCATGGGTCGAGTTTTTAGACCGGCCACGATTCTTGAACTAATCTACCCCGCAGGCGCACGGGTGGCTTTTTGCCATTACCCAAGATAAACGAATATCTAATTTTTAATGGCAAAAAAATATATAAATAAAACATGAAAAGGGATATATACATAGAATGCAATCAAAAGATTGTCATTTACAAGACTAACAACCAAGTTAATTTTTTAATGAATAATGATCAAATTATTGATATTTTGATAAAAAAATCAAAAATATAGGCTGAGATTTTTTTATTAATTTTGATATTTGAGTGAGAATTTTAAAAATGAACGAAAAGCCATGCTAGAATTGTAAGTTGCAATNGAATTTTTTAATGAATAATGATCAAATTATTGATATTTTGATAAAAAAAAATCAAAAATATAGGCTGAGATTTTATTATTAATTTTGATATTTGAGTGAGAATTTTAAAAATGTACGAAAAGCCATGCTAGAATTATAAGTTGCAATGTATTGAATGATATGTACCTAATTACCCCTATTTTTTTTTCTATTTACATTTGAATTTAAATTATTTTGAAATACTTTTAGTTGACTTTTTTTCAATTCTAATAAAAAATTATAAATCTACATATGTTTAAACTATATGCTTAATTCATTAGTTTCTATGTATAATTAATCATGCTTAAATATAGCTCAAATTTGAAGAAATTAAATATAAGATCTTGTATGAAATTTTAAAAGTCAAATCATATTCCTATAATACTCAACAAAAAAATAAAGATTCAATATTTAACTACTTACNGTAAATATAGCTCAAATTTGAAGAAATTAAATATAAGATCTTGTATAAAATTTTAAAAGTCAAATCATATTCCTATAATACTCAACAAAAAAATAAAGATTCAATATTTAACTACTTACATTTGTTTGTGTAACATCTTAATTTTTAAACAATTACATACCAAATTTACAGCTATAAATCAGCGAATGTGGACGGTGGTTGTAGAGCATCTATAAACGGGTGATAGAAGTGAGAAGACCAGTCGGGAAATAATGATGGGGCATCTATGGAAAGATAACAATGGTCAAAAGGTTATAAGAATGAGATAATGCTAAAATGATCCTTGTTGGGTGATGGTGGTCGGGCATATATAGATAAGAANATACACTCAAAACATTGATATTTACAGCTATAAATCAGCGAATGTGGACGGTGGTTGTAGAGCATCCATAAACGGGTGAAAGAAGTGAGAAGACTAGTCGGGAAATAATGATGGGGCATCCATGGACAGATAACAATGGTCAAGAGATTATAAGAATGAGATAATGCTAAAATGATCCTTGTTGGGTGATGGTGGTCAGGCATATATAGATAAGCAATGGAGATCAGATAACCATAATTGGGTGACGGTGGCTGAATACTCATAAAATGATGATCGTGGTTATAAGATTGTAATCCAACAATATAGATTGATAATTTCTTGATGCAAGATTATGGTTGGATGATCATAGTTAGGTGACGAACATCGTGTCATTATATATAGGCAAGTCAACCAATGTATTTGGATGATGGTGATTGGGTGATTTTAGCCCAATCATGATAATTTGATTGTCATAGTTGAACGATAAATGTTAGCCAANAAATGGAGTTCAGATAACCATAATTGGGTGACAGTGGCTGAATACTCATAAAATGATGATCGTGGTTATGAGATCATAATCAGACAATATAGATTGATAAGTTCTTGATGCAAGATTATGGTTGGATGATCATAGTTAGGTGACAAACATCGTGTCATTATACATAGGCAAGTCAACCAATGTATTTGGATGATGGTGATTGGGTGATTTAGCCCAATCATGATAATTTGATTGTCACAGTTGAATGATAAATGTTAACCAATTTTAAATAGGTGATTGTGGTTAAGGTGACGGGCTATAGATAAGCAATGGAGATATAGCAGCTATAATCAGTTAATGTGGTTCCATATTTAGGCGACGGTAGTCAAGAAGCTATAAATGGATTACTATAAGGTAAGCGATGATGATTGTCCAATATTAATTGGATAACAATAGTTAGGTGTTGAAGGTTAGGCAATTATAGATGAGTGACTTTGGTCGAAATATCATAGTCAGACAAATACGATTGAGCTAAAAAAAGTTGGGGAAACAGGCCAATGTGATGCGGGTAGATTTAGTGTGTAAATTTTGCAAATATTTTTCAATATTACAAAATATACATGATAAATATAATAATAAATATGCAATATAATCCCAACAAAAATACCTTTTTTGAAAATAGCTTATCTTTAAAACTCTTTTTTAAACTGTCAAAACCCCTTTAAAATCAACGCAAGTATACTTATCACTCAAGTAATAAAGAGCTCTAATGGGGTCCTAGATATCGATTCCACAAGGAAGTTGGAAAAACCTATAATTAAATTCTTAAAATTATTTTATAATTTAAAAGTATAAAAATAAAAGTAAAGTGTGAAGTTTGAATATTAACTACTAAAATGAATACTAAATAAAATGTACTTGAAAGATAAAGTTAACAAACTAAAAACAAAACTTTCAAAAGTAAAATTACGGAAACTAAATAAAGTTTTTGTTTAAGGAAGGTTCAAATTTAAGAAAGCATACTTTCCTTTACAATGAGCATATGGATTGTGAAGAAATTAAAATCATTTGAAAAAATATATATATAAATTGTTTTGTGTCAAATAGGAGCAATCCTATTCTTTACCATCTTCTGAGTATTATAAAGAACATTGACTAATCCAGAGTTTTGACTCTAATTCCGTGGTTATGCTGGGAGGACACCGGCTGCCACTCCAGAGCTTCCACTCCTCCCTCCCCTAAGGACTGAAAATCTCACATTAGTTTCCAATCAACTGAACTAAATTGGAGATTTTAATCTGTCATCTTAAAATCACCAATTATGCATCCATCAAAGTATATTTCCCTATTTATTTGCACTCAATTCCATCAATGACATACTCTCTCATCAAATCAAACGTGATTCTCCCATTGTAGTAAAAATCATAACCCTTATGTTTTTCAACATGTTTTAACATTTTAATTGGTCAGATAAAAAAATAAATGAAGATCAAAGTTCAAATCATCAAAAATTATTAATATTTAAAGCCATAGAAAACAAATTCAATTCATTACAAAACCATATCACAAAGTAGGTAGGAGGATAAAGATACATACTCAAAATTCATGAGAAGGATACGACAAAACACAGATTTCATATATAAAAATAAGTTTAAAAAATAGAAGAAATAAAAGACACAACTAGTCTCACAATCATTCACAAGCAAATCCCTAGAAGTTCTCTCCAAGCCTTTCTCTCTTTACAAGCACACTCAATTCTCTCTTAGAAGTGTAATGAAGAAGAAATCTCTCACATTCCCTCTTCTCTTACAACCCTAGAAGAATATCTCCTCTTCTCTTCTCCTTGCCTTTCACGCCACCCCCCTTTCTTGTTCTTTTTGTCCCCCTTTAAACTTCTTAAAGTCTTCCTCTTTTATTGTAGGTTGTCTCTTTTCAAAAAGAAATTAAATCTCCCTCCAAAACTCAACTCTTTTAAATTCAAAATATGTGCATTTGATCCAAGAGACATATCCTTTCATAAAATAACCTTTCAAAGTGTCTAGATGCATTAAATTACTCCAATAGGTGTTTAGAACAAGCGTCCCTTTGAAAATTCATGCAAAATTCTTCTCAAACCGCCTTAATCCACAAAAATTCATCTCGGACGCATCATGCGTCGAGCCTCTATCAAACGGTGCATCATGTGCCATAATCCTAAAATTCACTGTTTTGGCTCCAAATTTCTTTTTTTTGTCTTTTTTGTTCCAAATGCCCAAAAATAATATACCTGCAACAAAAACATAAAAATACCCTTCTTTAAAGTGCAATATTTCCAAAAATAAGTGTAAAATATGTATTTAAAATAGTATATTATTTTGGTGTATCAAATCCCCCAAACTTAAATCTACTTGTCCTTAAGTAACACTTTTAATACATAAAAGCATATAACTTAGGATAGAAATTTACTTATAACTTCTATACTTTAGTTTAATAAATAGAATAACAAAATTTAAGAAATATCTTTAATAACTTAGATTCAAACTCTAAGTCTAAGAATACTTAGTAATCAAAATTAAGATATCTGAAAATCTATTCATTTTAAGAAGAAATGCAATTTGTCATATTAAGGATATTTAGAACATTCATATGAAAAAGAACTTCATGAAAACTTTACTAGGAATGCTACTAATAATCTAATACAAATTTAGAAAATGTAATAAAACTTCTTCCTTAAGTGGATTAGAGTTAAGCAATTTTTTTATTAGGCATCTCCTCAAGCTTCTCCTCACTTATTTTTCTTTTCTTTTCTTTTCTTTTTCTTCTTTTTGTAAGGATCTTTTCAATCTTTTCTTTTCTTTTACTTTTTCAAGTGAGGATTACTATATATGGATAGCCTTTAATAGTTTTTAACTTCACTATTCTCTTCTTAAAGTCAAAAAATTCATACCTTTCTTCACTTTATAAATTCATATTAGTTTATGATTTTTCATAAAGTCTCATTCTTTTCTTCTTACATGAAACTCTAAAATTCTTAATACTTCAAAAATATAACTTCCTTTACTTTAAATACAAAAGCATAGTTTTATACTATCATACCAAATATCTTTAACTTTAGAACTGAACTACATTATTAAAAACTTTTTACACAAATTTACCACAATATTTATAAACATAAGTATAGTCATTTAAAGTTAAATCTTAATATCCCCAGATCATGTTAAATTAATTTTAAAAATATAGTTAATTGAGGACAAATAAAATTTAATTTACTTCTTTTCAAAAGAAATTGTTCTTCCACCCAAACTTAAGTTTTAAGTAATTTTAAAAAAGTTTTAGTATAAAATTTTAGTAGGTAAAAGAAAACAGTAAATGCATGAAAATAAAAATTGACCTGTAGAGGATTTCTGATTATAAAACTGGGCTCTGGTATACTACAGGTATTAAATTTAAAAACATACAAGCTTTAAAGCATGAAAAAAAACATAATATATTCTAAATTACTTGCTGAGAACAGAAATACAAAAATGGAAAAACAAAACTGAAAATACTAAAAAATGCATAAACAGTAAAATTCTACAGTTACTATTACAATTATGTCCACAACACAACATGAAAGTTTTTACTACATCAGTTATCAAATGAAAATACATTTCAATTACAAATAACAAACTACATTAGACTCATAAAATATCAGTCTTCATCTATTTGCTCATCATCATCATCTTCTTCTTCTTTTTCATCCTCCTCATCTTCATCCCGAATAGGAGCATAGGGAGTGAAACTGTGGCAAGGAGGAAATTCCACATTGGGCTCTCCCCTAAGATGTCTCACCAATGCATTCTCAAAATCAATATCATGCTAAACTCTTCTCTGTTGATATTCATCATTATAAACATTTCTTGCTTCAATCTCTCCCAACTGAACATAAATATTAATTATGTCCATTTGTTGAATCATGAGTCAGTCCATAATGTTTTCTAATGATGTAGTGCGAGAAGTAGATGCCCTTGCAGCTGATGTAGAGGGTCTATCATTTCTTCCCCCTCTAGATTCAACAAATGATTCAACTCTCTGAATCATATGCCTCCCAATAGGATTCTATGGTTGTAATCTTTCTTCATTTCTATGGATGGGAACTCTTGATTGTTCACATAAAGTGAAAATCAGAGAAGGATATCCCAAACCATTAGCTGTAGAGCTAACAGCTATGCTTCAAGCATGACGAACTGCCATGTTCTGAATGCAATAGTTCAATAGAACTCTATCTTTAGTAACATCGGCAAGATGATCAGTTGGCAATAATCTAGCAGAAATAAAGTGATGCCATATCTTTAACTGGCTAGTCAACATGGAAGCAGGGAAGTTAACTATCTTGTTATTCTTAATCTTCCACTCTCCTCTTCCGTTAGTCAAAAAGGTAAGCACTTCATCCAGTGATGAATCAGTCACTACGAATGCAACATATTCATTGAACAATACATTCCTTAGCCCATAAAAAACATTGATCTAATCAGCAATTAATTCAACTTATTTACCTCTAACCAGCATGTCGTCACCAGTAGTGAACCTCAAGTTAGTGTAGAACTCCCGAATCATGGGGACAATTGCTGCTGTAGTGAAGTGGCAAAATTTTTCCTAATTTCAGACAATGATCAACCTTTCAATCTCACCACCCGATTTTTTAATGCCCGTTCTTGGATCAATCCTTTGGTCTCCATTTGAATATTGTAACTATGTTGGGCTTTGAAATTAACGAATCTTTGTGAATCAAAATCTTCAGACGACCTTTCTCTCTTAACTCGAAGAGCCATTGGAATTCTACAAAAATCCAAATAAATTTCAAAAAAATTACTAAATCAAAAATCTAACTCCCCAAGCAAGATTATTTGGTAAGAAACTTTTCACCATGAGTTTTCGTCAAGCTTTTTCATAAAAAATCCTAAATTTTGGATCTTCTATAATGTAGGAAAAATCTATGGTGAAAATAAAAAATTTATAAGTTAAAGTGAAGCTCTTACCAAGAGAAGATGAAATCTATGATTTTTGGCCTCTAAAATTTTCTCTACCGTCCTCAATAAGAAGCCCTAAGTCAAGATTTAGAGGTAGGAGATGACCCAAATAGTGAAAATGGAGCTTATCCGTGTGATTTCCTGATTTTTTAGGTGATCTTGCGTGTTTGGGTTTTTGGCTCATCATGCGCCAAATCTATAGAGCACCTGGTGGCTTACGCAGCCGTGAGGATGGATCCTCCTTTTCTAAGGGAATCTTTACCCACAATTTCTTCTCTCGATACCTCATTGTTGCAGCTTTCACCCTCTCTTCTCTTTGGTATTGAACTTCTACCACAGTTCTTCAATCATAAATCCGACTGACTTTGGCCAAAGGATCTTGTTGACTACAGCTGCTTCCAAGTATTGGAACACAGACAGATCTTAGCCCTTGATTATCTCAGCACTATCCCTTATTGAGTCTATTAGTCCTTCACTTTGCCCTCGAACCCAATCTCTTAGAGGCTCATGCAGACAAAAAAATAGCATAACCTTCCCTGTCCACCTTGAAGTCGAAGAAATGTTAGAGTAGTTCAATGGATCAGAGAAGCTCCAATCGCTGGAGAAAGATGATAAATGTCATAAATATCGCCACTGAGTTTGGTATAATCTATGCAAAAATAATGTGTTAATGGTTGAAAACAGACCGAAGTTCATGTAGCAAGAGCAGCTCCAGTCCATACTTGAACCAGTCCACATAGAAGACCAGCCCATCCCCAAACGACCCTAGTTGCTCTCTCATCCTTTTTCACCGGCCTAAGGATCACATAGTCCCCAAAAATAAATAAATGTTGTAGGACTTGAACCCGACAATCGGTCACCACAGACTCTGCGCTAACCCCAAAAAATAAGAAGAGTACTTCAGAGCCATAACCTATAGAAAGGAAGAAAAAGAAGGTAAAAATCAAATAGATATGAAAGAAACGAAGAGTGGGTCTTTTCTAAATCGATCGACATTATTTATACCATGTCGTAGAAGCTTAAGAGACACAACAACAAAAGGGTCACTTCCTATGTCAAACCGCATAAATAAAGTCACATCAAATACACATTTTGATATGCAAAGATTAAAACTTTTTTTAAGTGAAATATTAATATGCACATAAGAATCCTTCTGGCTATAAGTTATGAGCCGAAAAGGAAGAAAACTTAATAAAACTATCGACCACTTCCTTAACCACAACACAACCAAGAAGTTACTGATACATTACTTCCCCTCCTATCTTAACCCTATCTACCCTTTCAATCTCATAATGAAGCAGGGAAATTGAAACTCTATTGAATCCCAGATATTCAGCCTAAAGCAACTCTACTTCATCCTGGAGTACGGACTCCTTAGCATGTAGCACAACAACTTCCTCCTCCAACCTTTTCATCTGCTCGCTCTAAAGGCAAGCATGATCAGCTTCCTAGGATAATGTGACCCCACCTCACGAGGCTAAAGTACGGTTGAGCCTGATGCCTCTAACGCCCGCTCTTCAGTTAGGACAACCATCAGATTAGCGGTAGCATCTCCAAGCCACCACCCTAAATGTTTGGAGCCTTTGGTAGAGCCAAGATCCACAACTACCCTAACAACATTTTGATCTAAGGGAGATGGGGTGTTAGTCCCCCACATGATGAAAAACCCAATATCTGATGTAAATTAGAGGTGGTAAAAGATTGAACTCCCTACTTAGTCTCTTGTTCTACCGATGGGATGGAGGCATCCTCCTCTGAAGCATCCATTAGTTCAGAGCCATGAACCACATACTGAATGGATGTCATTTGTTCCACCATGAGCACCACCATAGTTGCAAGCTCTGGCCCTTATTCTTCAACAAACATAGAAATATTTTGGGCAGAAGTTGATGGCTCCACTAGCCTACCTTCTAAGTGGTTTCTCACTATTGTTCAGCATTTCTTCATGGGAAATCCACCCTTCCTAGCTTGGGGCCTCTCCATAGCATGGTCATTAAACTAGACAGTCAAATAAGATTAATAAACTCCTTTAAACCTTGAATCCGTTAATTGATAACAAGGTAAGAAACCCAATGAAGTAACAAATGAAGTTGAACAGTATTACAACCAGACAATTAAAACTTTTATTAAAAGTAAATGAGGTTTAGGGCTTATTTGAATTAAACCCAGTGAAGTAAACTTGAAGGTTGTGAACAACATAGCACAAAAATAATTTATTTCATTGACATCTCTATGTCGATCAAATTTACAGACTTTTGGATATCAGAAAATCTTAAAGTTTAAGATAAATTATGATAAAAAGAAATTCTGACATCAGCATTAATAAGCCTAAACATTGAACCAAAAACTAACATTTATATCTCAATAAAACTAATACCTACATAAAATTGAACCCACAACACTTACATAATTCTGCACTCGTATTTCTTGAAAAATCTGGTGTGTTTTTTTTCTTTTATGCCATGTTCATACACAAAGTGGATTTTTTACATATAAAAAACTCATTAAAAACAATTGGCATCATGAAGATGCATTTGAACACAGCCTAAAATTATTGGGGGAAATCATAGTTTATAATGTGTTCTGGCACCTTAATATTTAGAAAGAGCAAGGGATTCATTACTAATAGAATGAGATTAGAGGCATCTAATCAGAAAGAGAGAAAGATATTAGAAACAAAGGAGAAACCTGACAAGAATGTTGTCATCATCATCATCGTCAGAGGAGGCTTCTTCGACCTCCTCAATCAAGAGCTCCTCCATGTTGAGCTCTCTAATATGATGCATATGAAGCCACTCATTTTCCAGTGCCCTCTCATGATCAAGCAAATTTTTGGAGCCGTCGTCAACCTCCTCAACCTGGAGCACTTCCATGTCAAGCTCTCTGATCTGCTGTATCTGAAGCCTCTCATTTTCCAGTAGCCTCTTGAGATCCATCTATCGTCCAACTCTCCTGCAATCAAGCACGTATTTGGTCTAGAGTCCTAACATAGAGAAACATTCAAAGTCTAATGAGATGCTGACATGAGCATGATGGGCCCACATGAAATTTTGGTAAATAAAAAAAACGAGCGCGGCCCAGCCCGAACCTAACCCGAAAGCATTACAAAAACACTTTTGTGTTAAAAAGGAGCCTGAAGAGTTAAAAAACACCATTTTAAGAGCTTTCCCATTTCAACATTTTGTCTTTTAGATTTAGAAGCTAGGGTTTCCAGAGAAGATAACCATTATTCGAAATAGGATAGCCATTGTTCGAAGTGAACCAAGAAAGCCATTTCTTCATTTTAAGTTCAGAGGTTTAGGGTTTGATATTTTTGAAAAATGAAGAGTCACAAGTAAACAAAAGAACAGAGGAGTGCTCCATAGTCATTGAAGTACTATTCAACATTGCAAAAAATAATCTTTTTTTTGGAAATCAATGAATTTATTGTTGTGTTATTGTAATGTTATTGCAATATTTCCCTTGTGTTATTGCTGTGTTGACATTTAGTTTTTACTAGGTTATGTTATTATTGTGTTATCCATTTGTGATTGATGTGTTATACTATGATATCTCTGTGTTATAGCATTGTCACTATTGTGTTTTCTTTGTCTTATTGATGTGTTACTCAAGTAGTGTTTTTATTGAGTATTTCTTGTGTTATAATCATGTGTTTAAATTCATTAAAAAATGAATAAAACAAATGAATCTCACTGGTGTTATGCTGGTGTTATTGTGTGTTATTCAGTTAATAATACCTATGTTTTATTCATGTGGTGTATTAAAGTTGTATATGTGGTGTATGACTTTTCTTTAAGGTGTACCTGATGTGTTTTATGATACTGAATGACACAGTGATTGTTTCTGAAGTGTTATGCTTGTGTAATTGGATGTTACTGAGTGCATGACACTTATTTTCTTTGTTGATGTGTTTAAAGTCATAAATGTGTTGTATTGCTTTGATTTTAGGTGTTATTCTTGTGTTAGTGTGTGTTATTCAATTAATAATGCCTATTTTTCTTTCATTTGATGTTTTAAATTTGTATAGGTGTTGTTTGACTTTGCTTTAGGGTGTTATTAATGTCTTCTGTGGTACTGAATGACACAGTGGTTTTTGCTGAAGTGTTATGCTTGTGTAATTGGATGGTTTTAAGTGGATAACACCTATTTATCTTTGTTGTTGTGTAATATAATTGTATATGTGTCGTATTGCTTTTATTTTGGGTGTTCCTCAAGACTTTCCTGTTGTTATATGCGTGGAATCTCATTAATAATTGAATAACACATTTAAATCTAATTGGTGTTATTCTTGTGCTAGTGTGTGTTATTCTGCTAATAATAGTTATTTTTCTTTCATTTGGTGTTTTGAAGTTGTCTAAGTGTTGTTTGACTGTGCTTTAGGGTGTTATTAATGTCTTCTATGGTACTAAATGACACAACGGTTCTTGCTGAAGTGTTATGCTTTTTTAATTAGATGGTTTTGAGTGGATAACACCTATTTGTAATATAATTGTATATGTGTTGTATTGCTTTGATTTTGGGTGTTACTCAAGGCTTTAATGGTGTTATATGTGCGGAAACTCATTAATAACTGAATAATATATTTGAATCTCACTGGTGTTATTCTCGTGTTAGTGTGTCTTATTCAGTCATTAATGCCTATTTTTATTTCATGTGGTGTTTAAAGTTGTATATGTACCGTATTGCTTTGATTTTGGGTGTTATTGATGTCTTTTATGGTACTCAATGACACAATGGTTGTTGTTGAAGTGTTTTGCTTGAGCAAGTGAATGTTATTGAGTGCATAACACTTTTTTTTTTCCTTCTGTGTTATTGTGGTTCGATTGTTTTAATTCCTTTCCTTTATAGGTTTATGAATGCAAGGACATTCAACTATATATGTCGTCCATCTGTAGTAAGGGGTGCTTTGGATATTATCAGACATCTCATATGAGAGCAGACAATAAATTTTTTGAAAGAAATGAATGTCTTCCACTTCTTTGATATGCCTCCATATCCACAAAACATTATGTTGCATTACACATTTTGAGATGTTGAGATAATGAAAGGAGGGTGTTTAGAATGGGTGAGAAATAAGTAAAATTGCACCCTAACCACTTGGCGCTGATATTAGGTATGCTTACCAAAGGGGAGGCACTTGTTTGGAAGAAAAACCCCTCATCTAGTGTGGATGCCATACAAATAAAGGACCAACTAATGAAGTTTTCTGAAGGAGGTTCTTTCAATCCCTTTGAGCGATTATACTTGAAGTTTCTACTAATAAATTTATTTTTTGCCCTCGAGCAATTTTAGTCTGTCTGCGGGACTTCTTTTCTTTGGTGAAAATGTACAGTCATTTTCTTTTTTTAATTGGCCCACTGTCATTTGTGACTTCATCATCGATCAAGTGAGCATCACCACCACTAAAGTAGAATGAAATCAGTCATTAGGATACATCCAAGGTTATTTTTTTTTAACTTTAAGGATTAAGTTTTATCAAAAAATAATATGCATTCTGATGTTATGTGTAGTTTTATTTGTTTTGACATTCCTCTTTCTGATATAACACATCCTCATTTATGGTTTTACAAGCACACCTCTGTGTTTGCTCCTTATGTTCCCAAGGTCAGACCTCACATGCTAAGGTAGCCAACAAATCATGGTTAGAGATTCACGAGGCCTTCAAAAAGCATGGTGATCCTGATTACTGTTTAAATACAACAGTATAAAAATGTCTTTGATGATATTTTTTCTCTTATGTTTCCTTACTTTGTAACAGAACAAAAAACTTGATCATGGAGAAAATAAGAATTTAACTTTTTAGTATATATATATATATATATATATATATATATATATATATATATATATATTAATAAACAAAATATTAAATAATGGGAGATTACACTTGTAATGTATAATTACTATTAATATAAGAACTTATAGCTATTTCTCATATTAATTTATATTGGCTTATAAGCGGCGTGTGATAATTTCTCATATAATCGATACAAAATATATTTAATTCGACTATTGAACTAGAAGATCTTATTAGCCAAANAACACAAGTATACGTATTGTTATCAAATAATATAGAACTTTTTTATTAAGACCTGAATATCAAACCCACAAAGAAATTCACAATTTATACTATTGAACAAAAAAAAATTATATATAAAAAAAATAATTACTTAAACTATAGATATTTTCACAGTTGGTAAAATTCAAATCTTTTTTGTATTTTTGATATTTTGATAAAACAATAAAAACTTCTAAAGATAACTTGAATTTATGTAAAAGAAAAGTACTTAATATGAAAATATCTTTCTCCTTATCATAAATCAGTAATAGGTATAGGATTTATGTTGTGGAAGTATGAAAATTGTGTTGTGTCAAATAAGAACAATATTATTCTTTACCCTTACTAAAGATGCTATAAAGAACATTGACTAATTTAAAGTTTGAATAGTTTTAAAGACCAGCTAGGCAGAAAATATACTAGCTCTCACTTTAGATTTCTCTCAATTCCCTCCCCCTGGGGGCTAACATCTCGTATCAGAATCTAAACAATAAACCAAGTTGGGGGCTTTAACCTATCACTTTAAAGTCCTCAAACTCTACACCCTTCAATGATTATTTCCCTATTTATTTGTACTAAATCATATGAATTACATTCTCATTCATACAACCTCATGTGATTCTTTCCAATTCTTGACTGAGACAATAATAGATCAGTTCTTATATGTTCTCACAACAAATTTTAACATCTAGATAGTTCAGATCAAGAAGTAAATGAAATGCTTGAAATTAAATCATCACAACTTCTTCTAACATTAAAGATCAACACTCTCTACAACTTCCATCCAACACTTTAATTACTTATCATTTTAAGGAGAAAAATAAAGAAAACTTCTCAAAATTCATGGAGAAAACAAAACAACACTTTAGTTTAAAAGAAAAAATCATTGTCAAACCAACAAGAAGTCGCGATTAAAACCAAAAGTAGTTTAAAAACAAAGGATAAAAACTTATCTCATATCCTCCATCTAACTCTTGAAGTTCCTTTGAATCTCTTCTCTTTTACAACACTCTTAACTCTCATAATAAAACTAAAAATAAAAATAATAAAATAAATTTGTGGTGCCTGAAAATCTCTCCAAAACCATCTCAGCAATTTCTCAGAACTACCCTTTTTCAAGCACACTTCTAAAAGTCTCAAGTTCCTTCTTTTATAAATCTCCAAGAGGTGTCTTAGTAACTCTTCAAAATGTGTCCAAATTCAATGTATGCTCTAAAGGGTGCTTGCTTTCAGAAGTTCTTTAATCATATTTTCATTTTTAGTGGTCATAACCACCCTCTTTAGCCAATAGGTGCCTCAAATGTCTCTTTAAAATTTGACAAAATGAATTAAACCTTCAAATAACTGCCTATGGCGTTTAAGAGTGGGGCCTCTGACTCTTAGACGCGACCTTCTCTCTTTCACCGGCGCGTAAGCGCGGGATTTGGCGCTTAGGCGCCAAAAATCTTTTGCACCATTTTCATATTTTTGCTTTAAATTTGATTCTTTTTCACTCCTCTTAGCATTTTTCACCTTTTTACTTGTACCTGAAAGAAAAACACACAAATACGTTTCATTAAAGCGCATTATTTCAAAAATATGTATAAAAATGTATCTAAAAACACTATATATTTTAGGTGTATCAAAATCCCCCAAACTTAAAATTTTATTTGTCCTCAAGTGACATTTCAATTTTTAAAACTAAATAAGTATGATTATGTATATGAGTTTCTTTAGGAGTTAATAAAATTTAGATTTAGAAATATAGTAATCCAATTTAGAAAAAAAATATTTATTAAATGAGACCAACTTAAAGTTTAGAAATTTTTAATGTTAAGAAATATGAAAATATGAGTTCATCATAATTCAGAAATATTGTAGATTTTCCAAATTTAGAATTTAGTCCTTTCATTATCTCAACTTAAAAATTATTATTAAGAATAATTTTACTTACTGTATTATATCCCTAAGCTTAAGAGTTTCTCAAGTCTTATACTTTAAAACGATCAAATGTGGAACCAATTGTTGATTAGGCACTAATTCTCAAGCTTCTCCTCCCTTACTTTGTTTTCTTTTTCTTTTTATGTTCTTTTTTTTTATTCTTTTTTATTCTTTCTCTTTTTCTTTTTCTTTTTTCCCTTTTTTTTCTTTTTCTTTTTCAGGCAAGGATTACTATATCTGGATATGTCTTTAATGGTATTGAATTCCACATCTCTTTTCCTAAAGTAAAGTTTTGATATAAATCTTTTACTTATAAATATAGTAATAGTTTTGAAAATTATTTTTAATAAAAGAAATTTAAGTATTAAAAATAAAAGTTTAAATTTCTAAATTCTTAAAAAAATACAATTTGTCTTACCAATGATAGTTAAACTATATTTAGCATTTTCTACACTAAAAATTTTTAACTGAAAGCTTTTCTTCATTACTCAGAATTTTAACTAAATTTTCTTACTTATTTCTATAATCAAATTTTACTTCCCTAATATAACTTCATATACATGATCATTTTTTTTCAAATGAAATTTACTTGTAACACATTTGAGAACAAATAAAATTTGAGTTTTGAAAATATTTTTCATTCCTCCCAAACTTAAATTTTTATCAAGATTAAACATTTTAGCTATATATATATATATATA
>JXCR01149144.1:143218-154989 GCA_002079205.1 Phalaenopsis hybrid cultivar
TATATATATATATATATATATAAGCAGGATAACCTTGCTGAAAAGCATCTTAACCACCTTCCTCTTGTACACATTACCAGTGGCTGTGTTGAAGAAAAGCACACAACTCATGTTAGAAGAACCTTCAACAGATTCTTATGGTCTAGGCAAAGGAAACAAATGATCTGGGCCAGCTGGCAGAAAACAACCAAACCTCTATATGTTGGGGGTCTAGGCTTCAAGGGACTTCAACAACTACAAAAATTAGCATGTGCAAACTTTGGCTGAAGTTCAGACAGAATGATAACCTTTGGGAAAATTTCATGCACTCCAAGTATTGCAGAACTAAACACCCTAATCGACTGAAGGCTAAACTAGGGGACTCTAAGACCTGGAAACAAATGTTGAAAGTGAAGGAATAAGCTGAAAAATTATACACTTGGGAGATGGGACAAGGAAACATCAACTTCTGGCAGGACAAATGGTGCCCAGAGAACATCATTGATCCCTTAGATGATATGTTAAACAAAAACTTGATGGTGAAGGATTGCTGGGAGGGGCAAAATCGGTCTTAGGAAGCACTCCAAAATGTGGTTACATAACACTCAATGAGAAATATATCAAAAATCCAATTTGATAGAAATAAAAAAGATAGGGTGATTATTAAAGCAAACTCCACTCAACGTCTGACCAAAGCTATCTATAATCAGTTGTTCACCTGGGGGACAACTTCTTGGGGAGAGAAATTGTGGAACAAATTCCTAACCCCCTCTATGGCCTTCTTCTCTTGGAGAGTGCTAAATAACTTAATACCTACAAATGATGTACTCAAGTTAAAGGGCTTGAAGGGACCTTCCAAATGCAAACTTTGTCAGAGCAGTGAAGAGACATCCATACATCTATGTTTCCAGTGTGAATTCTCTAGGAAGGTTTGGAGTTCCTTGATAACTAATTTCCACATCGACACTCTTAACTTGGGGTGAGAACAACTGAAGAAGTGCTGGTTAGATTGGTAAAGACTCAAACTTGGTGCAATCCCATTCATCACTACTTGGTTAATATGGAATGCAAGGAACAAAAACAAGCATGAAGAAAAAAAAGTGACTACAGAAATAATGGAGATTAATTGTCTTGCTTACATCAGAAAGATGATCATATGGAATGACTTTCCAAACATCTTAAAAAATTTAACCCAAGCAAGGTTCAAAATTGTAGAAAACTAATTAAGGTATATTGGGAGAAACCTCAATACCCCCACCTAAAAGTCAATACTGATGGAAGTTTTTCAGCTCACACAGCAGGTATTGAAGGGCTGTTCAGAGATCACAAAGGCATGTGCAAAATGTTCTTCAAATCTCCAATTATTGTTGAAGATGCCCTGAAAGCTGAGATAGCTGCTCTTTACTGGGCCATAAAAATGGCTTCCATCAATAGTTGGACACCACTCCAAGCTGAGGTTGACTCTTCAGTGCAAATTGAATACATGGTAGGTAAAGCTCTCCCCCCATGGCATATCCAAGAGTGGATTCTAAAGATAAAAACATCTCACTAAGGAGATACAAGTCAACTACTATTTTAACTACAGAGAGGGCAGCATACCGGCTAATTATCTAGCTATTGAAGGTGCTGAGTCCCAAAGAGTAACTGCTGCTACTAACCCCACACTGATTCTGGCTGACCTGATAAAGGGTGACATATTTCATATACCTTACCTCAAAATTGCTGGGAGCTAGATGTTTTCTATTTTCTAGTTTTAGACATGTCTTGTATTCCTTTAAATTGCATTCCATTTTGATGTTGCTTTTTACTCTCTCCTCTCCCTGCTTTAACTCCAACTCTCTTGATGTAATGATGAAATTTAAGTGATCAACATGGAGGGAGACACAAGAGGCTACTTTTGCTAAAAAAAAAATAGGATTGAAAATTAAAATAACATGCTTACATGAATTTTTATATCCTAATTATACAAGTATAAAACTAAAAATAGGAGTAAAATTAATTTTTGATCAATTTTCTATCATTTTCACTTTAATTCAACATGTAGAGATTCATTAGACTTCTAAGAAGTGGATACAGACATAAAAACAAACTAGCACACTAACTTTGATTTCATAGTCTAAACATAAAAAAAACACTAACAAAATAAAAGAAAAATGCAGGGTAGCAGTTTTTTGAAATTAATGTTTAAAATTAAAGTTAGCAAGATTTTCAACTTTTCAATAGACATAAATAAGTTCAATCCTAACTAACTAAAACACACTACGCAATACACAACAACAATTACTACCCTAGAATTTAAAATAAAATGCTAAAAAACACAAACATCACAATAACAATTAAACAAAAGTCCAACACATCACATAGTCCAAACATATATTGTCGGCTATTTTTCTTTCAAAAATAAGATTTTAAAATTTAAATTTGGAATTTAAATATATATATATATATANGAGTAGACCTAATATATCTAATAGTTTAAATAGCTGAGCACAATACCATAAATAATATATCATCTCGGAGGATGAACGTATCACTTATTAGTAGGCTTAACTATCTAAACCTACAAGTTTGGCTCTATTTTGGTCTGCGAAATTTTAGCTGACAAATTCCCCTATATAATACGAAGATTAGATAGGATTTAAATTAATTTGGGTTCTTAATTCCCTATAGAGGCAAGCCCCTATAGTTAATTACATCTTAGACAACCGAAGTCAACNCAGGCTTAACTATCTAAACTTAAAAGTTTATGACTCTATTTTGGCCTGCAAAATTTATAGTCGACAAATTCCCCTATCTAATACATAGATTAGATATGATTTAAATTAATCTGAGTTCTTAATTCCCTATAAAGGCAAGCCCTTTGCTCATTTGACTTCTTTTTTTTAAAGTTTTGCGAGGTGTTGTTCGTGTGGTGGCGTACTCGGATTTACCTTGAAAGAAATCACAAGGAAACAAACATGTATTACAATTCCGAGATTTCAGAGGATTTAAATTGCATAAGCGTTAAAAAGAAAACAAAGTCTGTGAAATATATAAATATGAGAAATTAGTGNACTAAGAAAACTCTCGATAATGATCAAAGATTTCGTCTTCAAGAATTCAACGTTCAAGTTTCCATGATTGTTCATATAAAAAGTCAAATGGGATAGGTTCAAATAGGAAGAGTTATTTATATAATCCCAAGAAGTGAAAAGTAGAAGATGTCAAAGATACTGAAGAAGATTCAGTGACATCTCAAACTAATCTACGGTTTGACTTTACGTCTTTGAAAGAGAAATTATTTGATGTTTCAGTCCTGCAAATTATTTAGATGTTCGGGACTTGTATCTGCACGCCATATCCAAATAGTCCAAGAAGATGTGAGGATTTATGTCATACTAAATGACGACCTCGGAGACCGAAAAAGTTTACGACTTATATCGTACGATGTAAATTTGTAGAAAGTCCTAAAAGATAATGTGAGGATTTACATCATACCAAATAAACAACCTCGACGTCTTATAGGTTTGCTATTTAAATCTATCGAGGTTCTGCATAAGCTCATCCTTCCATCTTTGGTAGTTGTCTTGACCATTGTTCGGAGATGAATCGTCAACCGACCACGTCATCGTCTTGTTCTGAGAAGAGAAATGAAGAAAAGAGAAAAAAAAACCATGCCTCGAATGGTCTATCCTAGGGAATTGCAAAAACATACTAGAAAGGTGGTAACTAAAGCATGAATACTGGTAAATGTATACAGTACAACAAAGAACAGACAAAGAGACAATGTTGTTGGATGCGGTAAGAAAATGCATGGGACATGTAGCGAAGTACAATATAGTACAAAAATAAAAAAAATATATATAGAAAATAAAGTACGGAAATTAAATAAATAAAAGCATACCAGATCAAATTCCGCTAAAGCTTCAAAACAAATGTCAATTGTATGATATAAATGGATTAGGTAAACCTTTGCAGATTATAAAAGAAAAGTTAAATGATGAGCATATGAAAGTCTCAAGATGGGATATTAGATTTCAATTTGGGGATAGGCTCAGATTAGACCACTTTTCTCTTTATCTCGATTCCACAGGCAATTGATATATCGAGGTCAACCTATCAACATCAACTAGAGGCTACCAACGAATCACCCCTATAATCAGACAGTCTTAGACCCTATCGTTTAGTGAATATGCGAATGAAGTATTATCTGAACTCCTCAAAGTATAGTGTATGTGTATGTAAGATGTAGTATCTAAACTCATCAAAGTGTAGTGTATGTGTATGTGAGATGTAGTATCTATTGTGCAGGGCATAGTGTTTAGTGTTTGCTATATAATATCTGAAGTGTATTGTGTTATTCGTGACATAGTGTATAAACTGCATAGTGTATGTGAATGTAGTATCTATTTCTTGTGCAAGTATAATATCTGTGTAGAACCCGTAGTAACTGTTCTTTCCCAAGTGGGGTATCTGTGCAAAGATTTGTAGTATCTGTTCTTTCCTAAATACCAATTCTCAGGCACTTTGAAAGGGGTTAGAGCCGTTAACTATTTAGGGGTGAAAGGGCATCACACTAATTGAATATTGATTTTATATTTCAGCTATGAATTAAGTTGTCAAATGGTTCTTTGCATCATCGCCTATTACCCCTCATCTCAAAGTAATAGACTAACTTAATGTTTTATATGCTCATCTAACAAGATTTTGTATATTCCATATCAAGAGAAATGAAAGAAGTATCTATTTAAACATTTCTATAACATCCACCTTCTACTTTTAGGTTCAAACTTTAAACCTGTACATATGATCGTTACATGCTCTATCAACTTTTCAAGGATAAATACGTTGTTTCCAAGTTCAAACATACAAAATTTATGTAAATAGGGAGCCGATTCCAATAAGAGATTAAAATCGGCTCCAAACATGTATCCAAAACATAAAAAAATTCAACGGGTATTCAAATAAGGAGCTGCAAAGAGGACCACAACCAAGCCCCCAAATATATTTTCCATGCCATAAAAACTGATTTCCAGCAATACTCGAATGAGGGGGCAGCCCAAATATATTTTTCAAACCATAAAGATTGATTTCCAACATATATTTAAATAAAGGGGAGCAAAGAGAGCATGAACTAAGCCCTACATATATTTTTCAAACCAGAAAAATAGTTTCCAAAAGGTATTTAAACAAAGGGAAGCAAAAAGAGTAAAAATCGGGCTCTATATATACTCTTCAAACCAAAAAATGGTTTCCAACATGTATTTAAACAAAGGGAAGCAAAGAGAGCAAAAATCGAGCCACATACTTTTAAATCATTAAAATGATTTCCATCATGTATTTAAACAAAGAGAAGCAAAGAGAGCAAAACAGAGCCCCACATATACTCCTCAAACCATAAAAAATGATTTCCATCATATATTTAAACAAAGAGAAGCAAAGAGAGCAAAACAAGCCCCACTTATACTTTCAAATCATAAAAAAATTATTTCCATCATGTATTTAAACAAAGAGAAGCAAAGAGAGCAAAACCGAGCCTCACATATACTTTCAAATCATAAAAAAATGATTTCCATCATGTACTTAAACAAAGAGGAGCAAAGAGAGCAAAATCGAGCCCCGCATATACTCTCAAATCATTCAAACGTTCCCAATGTCGGAGTTCAAATAAAGAGAATTACAAGAAATATAATTGAATCTCCTCATGGGAATTAAATCAAATCCAGTAAATGACAAAAAAGAATAGGCTATTACCAAACTAAAACCAAGTCTAGCAAATGGACAAATTCTAAGCCATCACCAAGCAAAAACAAGCCACGAAGGGAGACCAAACTGAGTCATCAAGGAACAAACCCGAACCCAATAAAAGGGAATGAGATTGAGCCATTATTCGAGATACTAAAGTAGTCATCCAAAACATCGATTAACTCCAATGTATTTTCAAATAAGAGCAATAATAAAAAATTTGAGATATTAAAGTAGTTAAAAAAATGATTTCCATTATGTATTCGAGTAAGGCAGCAAAAGGAGCAAAATAACCGCAGCCCTAAGCTTCTATTCTAAACCAAAATAATCTCCAAACATGCACTCAAATAGGGGTATCAAGAAGCATAGAAACAGACCCAAAAAAATGTGTAAAAGGATCTCCAACATATATTCAATCAAGAGAAAATAAAAATAAAAAAACCCAAGTTCCAATAGAGAGTAAGAGCCGAAACCAAACACCAACAAAGAGTGGGAATCAGAACCAAATTCCAACAAAGAGCATGAATTTAAAACAAATCCAATACAGAGTCCAAGCATCAAAATCAAACCCCAAATAAGTTCTCAATTTCTTGAAAATATAATTTCCAATACGTTTGTTAATTAAGGCAGCAAAGGGAACTTGAAATCAGTCGCAAATAAATTCTCAAGAATCGAATATAAACTTCTATATGTTTTAAATGAGGATAACAAAAGATCAGGGAGAACCGACCCTCAAATATTGTTTAAAAAAAAATAAAAGAACATAATCATTAAACATGTTTGAATTAGAGCAACATAAGAACAAAAAAATGACTCTAAACATTTCCATCAAGATAGAAAGCTTCTCCAAAGTATATTCGAATGAGACAATAGAAATAATAGAATCACAACATCAAGCCATTAAAAGTAGATTTAAAACATCTATATCTTAAAACTATAACCTCTAACTTGAATTTCTTGCTATCTCAAGAAAGGAAAGGGTGGAGAAGAAATTGCAAGTAAGAACGCTTCCAAAAAGAAAAATAATTGCAGCACTATATCTCTTCCAAAACTTCCAAGGAAAAAAATCGCACTGTGTTTCTCCAAAGTTTCCAAAGAAAAAAATTGCACCCCATCTTCCCCTCCCATGGGGTATTTATAGGTATAGATGAGAGAATGGCTTACCGACGGTGAGGATCGGGACGGTGAGGAGAATCACCCACGAAGAGTAAGTAACCCAACAAAATTCAAAATAGGAAGGTTACCGGACTCGCTTAGGCGGGAAAATCTGTTACAACAGACTACGGGCAACGAGAGCTTGTAAAGGGAAGGGATGACTGACAAACTAGCAAGGAGACTCCACGGTCCGGCTAGGGCAAAAAACAGAGGCGTGAGGGAGAGTTTAGATTTAGGATAAAAATTTTTTTTAAAAAAGAAGATTTTTATTATTTAGTTTGTGAAAGAAAATATCAAATTATGCTCAATTCATTTGTGCGCGGCGCCCCAACAAAATGGGTGTCCTCCCTAGTTAAAATTAATGTCCCGGATGCAATAGTGCAGTCCGTTTCGTCATCTGGAATGATCCGGACAAAGTATCGATGATTGCACCAAATTAAATTTGATTCGCGTGTGGCGTGACAAACGAAATTATTTTGACCCGATTGGAGCCGCTTAATGAGTATATTATTGACCGGTTCTCACATAAGCAATGAACAAAGTCAAACACATCACTCGTAGTAACCAAGTCGAACATCGCATGTGCCACGGTGTCCACCTACGTCTTTCAAATTTCTATAGGAGCTCAATTTGAGCTTCAATATGTCGGCTTCTTGATCGACTCAACCAAATGTTGAGGATCTAAAATCGTCCATATGAAACTGCAAAGAGTGAAGAAATGACTTGAATTTCTAAAAGGCGTGAGTCCTAGTCTCGTCCTCTAAGAGAGTCAAAACAGGGAGATCTTAAGGCTAGATCCTAGGGTACCTAGAGAAGGGAAAAGAAGACCTAAAAAATGAGGTCAACAAATGAACCCCCAATAGGTGTGGTGTGCTGCATAAGCATGACGTGCCTATTGGCTTTGACCAAAATGATCAACCCGAATCTGCAAGAACATCTAAGTAACCATACTTGGGACAAATCGAATATCAAGTTTTGAATATAGGTGGAGTAGGATTTTTGCTAGGGATTGGCGAGCATATCTTGAAATTTATGTCATGGATTTGAATTTTCAAATAACTTTTGAAATCTGTGCCAAAGGAAGATTCAATATTTGACAATAATATCAAAGAATGTGTTAAAGAAGAATCAAGATTAAAGTTTATCCCAAAGGGTGTAGAGAAATAAGTGAAGCAGAAAGTCTATATCAACTTGGAATACCGCTGGGGAAGTTATACCCGAGCTAAGAGGCGACAGGAGAATATGTGTCACGCTAAAAGGAAAGCACTGAGACTCACATCCATCTTAAGTGGTGGCAAAGGAAAAAAAGTTTGTTACATTGGGGAGAAAAGCACTGGGACTCACATCCAACCCAAGAGAAAAGATCAGATTGAAAAGGAAAGCACGAGGACTCATATCCAACTCAAGAGTTGATCGAAGGGAATCAAAATTTAGGTACTGACCCTGAAATGAGAGTTAAAATTTGGGTTTCAACCTCGAAAAGATAATCAAAATTTAGGTACCGACCTCACAGAGAGGGAATCAAAATTTAGGTATTGACCCCGAAATGAGAGTTGAAATTTGGGTATTAACCTTGAAAAGCGAATTAGAATTTACGTACCGACCTCGGAGAGAGGGAATCAGACTTTAGGTACTGACCCCAAAATAAGAGTTGAAATTTGGGTATCAACCTCGAAAAGAGAATAAGAATTTAGGTATCAATCTCAGAAATAGGGAATCAGAATTTAGGTACTAACCCCAAAATGAGAGTTAAAATTTGGGTATCAACCTCGAAAAGAGAATCAAAATTTAGGTACCGATCTCGGAAAGAGGGAATCAAAATTTATGTACTGACCCCGAAATGAGAGTTGAAATTTGGGTATCAACCTAGAAAAGAGAATCATAATTTAGGTACCGATCTCGAGAAGAGGGAATCAGAATTTAGGTACTGACCCCGAAATGAGAGTTGAAATTTGGGTATCAATATTGAAAAGAGATTCGAAATTTAGGTATCGACTCAAAGAGAGGGAATCAAAATTTAGGTACTGACCCCAAAATGAGAGTTGAAATTTGGGTATCAACCTTGAAAAGAGAATCAGAATTTAGGTACCTACCTCGGAGAGAGGGAATCAGAATTTAGGTACTGACCCCGAAATGAGAGTTGAAATTTGGTTATCAACCTCAAAAAGAGAATAGGAATTTAGGTACCGATCTCGGAAAGAGGGAATGAGAATTTAGGTACTGACCCCAAAATGAGAGTTGAAATTTGGGTATCAACCTTGAAAAGAGAATTAGAATTTAGGTACCAATCTCAAAAAGAGGGAGTCAGAATTTAGGTACTGACACCGAAATGAGAGTTGAAATTTGGTTATCAACCTCGAAAAGAGAATCAGAATTTATGTACAGATCTCGGGAAGAGGTAATCGGAATTTAGGCACTAACCCCAAAATGAGAGTTGAAATTTGGGTATCAATCTTGAAAATAGAATCAAAATTTAGGTACCGACCTCGGAGAGAGGGAATCAAAATTTAGGTACTGAACCCGAAATGGGAGTTGAAATTTGGGTATCAAACTTGAAAAGAGAATCAAAATTTAGGTACCGACATTGGAGAGAGGAAATCAAAATTTAGGTACTGACCCTGAAATGAGAGAGTGCAAGAAGAATATTGAAACATGTGAAGTTTTACAATATTGTGAGATAATAGATCAAACCTAGGGGAATATAGAAACAATCAATTTGTGACGAAAGGGAATAACCAAGCAAAATTTCTTTTGAATTTTCATGATGATTATATATATATATATATATATATATATATATATATATATATATATATATATATATATATAATTTTATCTTTTTTCTAATATATATATATATATATATATATATATATATATATATATATATATATATATATATATATCATATATATATATATATATATATATATATATATATATATATATATATATATATATATATATTATTCACTCTTGCTCGCTAGCCTTTCTCAGAATTAGGGAAAATCAAATTTATTTATTTTTTCTCAATCAATTGCCCAAATCTGCATTCATAACTGCGAAAAGAAGTTCTCATATATTGTCTTTAAACTGTCATATCATGAATATCAGCTGATGTCAAATATAATGTTGTTTGATTTCATGTAATCAAAACATCCTTTGGAATCATTACTGTGTAGTTCTTATATTAAAATACTTTCTTATTCATCAATACTGAAGACACATGATTGAATCCAATATTGTGTATCATCTAACTGTATTTTGTCATCGGCAGTTATGTTGAAATAGTAGTCTAAATAAGGACTAGCCTCACCTTCTACATATCATCAAGAAAAAAGAAACGATCTCTCCTAGATATATATTGAGTTATGTTGTCTTTAATCAACTTACAACCAAAAAGGCCACAAGTTCTCGATATCAGGATCAGGTCTGAATCGGAATGGTACCTTATCCTCATTCATCCGTCTGAGGGTTATTGAAACCCTCGGATACAACACTCCAGGGATGCAGTGTTTGGCCACATCAGCGTCGTTCCCCTTCAATATCAACTCAGAGCATACATGCAAATGAATCTTTACGGAACCCTGAAATTCTCCGTCACCAATAATTTGATTTTTTGTTCCAAACAAGATGTTGCATTTATTTATAAATGATAGAGTGCAAAATGGCCTTATAAAATCATGATGATCGATGTGTGGAGGAATGCAGTCACCAGCTTCGTAGATATTCACTATACAACTGTTGTGGATACAATCTGCTGGAAGTATATGCCAACTTACCAATCGTTTGATTATCCTTTTGATGAATGAAGGTAACGGGTCAACCTAATTGTGACGAATTATTCCGTGAGGATTTCCTTATTTATCTTGAGCAAAATTGTAATAGCAACCGTATTGGATCGTAACCCTTCCTTTAACTCGTTTCCTTTTTCTCGGCTTAGAATATGTCCTTCTTTTTAGCCAACCAGCGCGTCCCATTTCTTGCTCCAAAAAACACGTTCTACAATGTCATCTTGTTCACTGCTGGTGAACACGTTGGTGTGCAGTTCCAACCCTTCAAGTATATTAACATACTTGCCCTGAAACCTTTGAAAGTGCTCAAAATTTTATTTTCTCACCTTTTCATATTTCTCCAATTCGTGCTTTGGAATGATCTGCAAAGGATGTGTCCTGTTCACAAACTGAGGAATATAAGGTTCAACTTCCATGATTCTTTCCTTAATCTCTTTTTCCTTGAAAATCACCCCTCCTCCAGTTTTCATGGGTTGAGGTGGCATTTCAACTGGCTGATCTAAGGTTTTCCGTTTTAATTTGATCGCCATTTGAACAATAGTATCTTTGTCCTCCCTTTGTTCTTTCAATTGTTCTAGCATCATATGGATACAACGATTTCGATTCCTCTTCTGCGTACGAGTAAGAGTTGCCTTACCTTCCGGCTGATCGTCGGTAGGAGTAGCACCAACAAGCTCGCCCTTAGAGGTTATTATCATTGAATTCATCAGATTAATCGCAGCATTGCTTGATTCAGCCTCGTCAATTCTGTCTAATTTCCTTTTCTTCTCAGCAACGAATTGATTCTTATTTTTTGAATTTTAGCATAGGCTTTTGCTTACAAAATTTATCTCTGGTCACCACAGTTAAAGCTGATCTTTCGTAGTCTAACTCGATTTGATCGAAGTTAAAAACAAATTCAACCACCGCTCCTTCTTCAAATTTCATCTTATCAAGGGCAAAAACAATGCCATTTTTGAATGTGAAGATCAGTCTTCCTCCTGACATTCTTCTGCATTAAAACAGGAAAATAATCAGTATGTCAGACCGGGCTTTTAAGCAAGAATAATATGAATTTTATTTATATATTTTAATGATTTATATAAATAAATATATGTATATATATATATATATATATAT
>JXCR01149144.1:164888-224013 GCA_002079205.1 Phalaenopsis hybrid cultivar
GGAGGATGAACATATCACTTATTAGTAGGCTTAACTATATAAACTTAAAAGTTTATGACTCTATTTTGGTCTGTGAAATTTATAGCCGACAAATTCCCCTATCTAATACACATATTAGATAGGGTTTAGATTAATATGGGTTCTTAATTCCCTATAGAGGTAAGTCCCTATAGTTATCTACATCTTAGACAACCGAAGTCACCTAAGAAAACTCTCGATAATGATTAGACATTTCATCTTCAAGAATTCAACGTTCAAGTTTCCATGATTGTTCATAAGAAAATTCAAATGGGATAGGTTCAAATAGGAACAATTATTTCTATAATTTAAAGAAGTGAAAAGTAGGAGATGTCGAAAGTACCGAAGGAGATTCAGTGACATCTCATACTAATCTATGGTTTGGCTTTACATCTTTGAAAGAGAAATTATTTAATGTTTCAGTTCTGCAAATTATTTAGATGTTTGGGACTTATATCTGCATGTCATATGCAAATAGTCCTAGAAAATGTGAGGATTTATGTCATACTAAACGACAACCTCGGAGTTCTAAAAAGTTTAGGACTTATATCGTATAATATATATTCGTAGAAAGTCCTAAAAGATAATGTGGAGATTTATGTCGTGCCAAACAAACAACCTCGATGTTCTATAGACATATTCTTTAAATCTACCAAGGTTCTGCATAAGCTCATCCTTCCATCTTTGATAGTTGTCTTGACCATTGTCCGGAGATGAATAATCAACCGACCATGTCGTCATCTTGTTCTAAGAAGAGGGACGAAGAAAAGAGAAAAAAAACCATGCCTCAAACGGCGTATCCTAGGGGATTACACAAACATACTAGAAAGGTGGTAACTAAAGCATGAATACTGGTAAATGTATACAGTACAACAAAAAACAAACAAAGAGACTATGTTGTAGGATGTGGTAAGAAAATGCATGGGGCATGTAGCGAAGTACATTACAGTACAAAAATAAAAAGAAATATATAGAAAAGAAAAGTACGAAAATTAAATAAATAAAAGCGTACCTGATCAAATTCTGCTAAAGCTTCAAAACAGATTGTAATGTATGATATAAATGGGATTAGGTAAACCTTTGCAGATTATAAAAGAAAAGTTAAATGATGAGCATATGAAAGTGTCAAGATGGGATATTAGATTTCAATTTAGGGGTAGGCTCAGACTAGACCCTTTTCTCTTTATCTCGACTCCATAGGCAACTGATATATCGAGGTCAACCTATCAACATCAACTAGAGGCCACCAATGAATCACCCCTATAATCAGACAGTCTTAGACCCTATCGTTTAGTGAATATGGGAATGTAGTATCTGACTCCTCAAAGTATCGTGTATGTGTATGTAAGATGTAGTATCTGAACTCATCAAAGTGTAGTGTAGCTGTATGTGAGATGTAGTATCTATTATGCAGGGCGTAGTGTGTAGTGTTTGTTATATAATCTCTGAAGTGTATTGTGTTATTCATAACGTAGTGTTTAAACTGCGTAGTGTATGTGAATGTAGTATCTATTTATTGTGCAAGTGTAATATCTATGTAGAACTCATAGTATCTGTTCTTTTTAAAGTGTGGTATATGTGCAAAGATTTGTAGTATCCGTTCTTTCCTAAATACCAATTCTCAAGCACTTTGAAAGGGTTAGAGCCATTGACTATTTAGAGGTGAAAGTGCCTCACACTAATTCAATATTGGTTTTATACTTCAGCTATGAATTAAGCTATCAAATGGTTCTTTGCATCATCGTCTATTACCCTCATCTCGAAGTAATAGACCACCTCAATGTTTCATATGCTCATCTAACAAGATTTTGTATATTCTATATCAAGAGAAATGAAAGAAGTATCTCTTTAAGCATTTCTATAACATCCACCTTCTACTTTTAGGTTCAAACTTTAAACCTGTACATATGATCGTTACACGCTTTATCAACTTTTCAAGGAGAAATACGTTGTTGTCAAGTACAAACTTACGAAATTTATGTAAACAGGAAGCCAATTCCAACAACAGATTAAAATCGGCTCCAAACATGTATTCCAAAACATAAAAATAATTCCAACGGGTATTCGAATAAGGAACAACAAAGAGGACCACAACCAAGCCCCCAAATATATTTTCCATGCCATAAAAACTGATTTCCAGCAATACTCGAACGAGGGGGCAGCCCAAATATATTTTTCAAACCATAAAGATTGATTTCCAGCATATATTTAAATAAAGGGGAGCAAAGAGAGCAAGAACCGAGCCCTACATATATTTTTCAAACCAGAAAAATAGTTCCCAACAGGTATTTAAACAAAGGGAAGCAAAATGAGTAAAACACGAGCTCCATATATACTCTTCAAACCAAAAAAAGGTTTCCAATATGTATTTAAACAAAGGGAAGCAAAGAGAGTAGAAACCGAGACCCGTACATACTCTTAAACCATTAAAATTATTTCCATCATGTATTTAAACAAAGAGAAGCAAAGAGAGCAAAACCAAGCCCCACATATACTCCTCAAACCATAAAAAATGATTTCCATCATGTATTTAAACAAAGAGAAGCAAAGTGAGCAAAATCGAGCCCCACATATACTCTTAAATCATAAAAAATCATTTCCATCATGTATTTAAACAAAGAGAAGCAAAGAGCAAAACCGAGCCCCATATATACTCTCAAATGATTAAAATGTTCCCAATGTCGGAGTTCAAATAAAGAGAATTACAGGAAATATAATTGAATTCCTCATGGGAATTAAATCAAATCCAGCAAATGAACAATGAGAATAGGCTATTACCAAGCTAAAATTGAGTCTAGAAAATGGACAAATTCTAAGCTATCACCAAGCAAAACCAAGCCACGAAGGGAGACCAAACCGAGTCATCAAGGAATAAACCCGAGCCCAATAAAAGGGAATGAGATTGAGCCATTATTCGAGATACTAAAGTAGCCATCCAAAACTTCGATTAACTCAAATGTATTTTCAAAGAATAGCAATGATAACAAATTTGAGATATTAAAGTAGTTTTCAATATAAAAATGATTTCCAATATGTATTCAAGTTAGACAGCAAAAGGAGCAAAATAACCGCAACCCCAAGCTTCTATTCTAAACCAAAATAATCTCCAAATATGAACTCAAATAGGGGTATCAAGAAGCATAGAAATAGACCCCAAACATGTGTAAATGGATCTCCAATATATAGTCAATCAAGAGAAAAAAAATAAAAAAAAAGTTCCAATAGAGAGTAAGAGCCGAAACCAAACCCCAACAAAGAGTGGGAATCAGAACCAAATTCCAACACAGAGCAGAAATTTAAACCAAATCCAATACAGAGTCCAGGAACCAAAATCAAACCCCAAATAAGTTCTCAATAGCTTGAAAGTATAAATTTCAATACGTTTGTTAATTAAGGCAACAAAGGGAACTTGAAATCATCCCCGAATAAATTCTCAAGAATCAAATATAAACTTCTATACATTTTGAATGAGGATAACAAAAGATCAGGGAGAACCAGCCCTCAAATTTGTTTAAAAAAATATTAAAAGAACATAATCACTAAACATGTTTGAATTAGAGCAGCATAAGAACAACAAAAATGACTCCAAACATTTCCATTAAGATAGAAAGCTTCTCCAAAGTATATTCGAATGAGGCAATATAAATAATAGAATCACAGCATCAAGCCATCAAAAGTAGATTTAAAAAATCCATATCTCAATTCATTTGTGTGCGGCGCCCCAACAAAATGGGTGTCCTCTCTAGCTAAAATTGACATCCCGGACGCAATAGCGCAGTCTGTTTCATCATCTGGAATCATCCGGACAAAGTCATCGACAATCGTGCCAAATTAAATTTGATTCGCGCGTGACATGACAAATGAAATTATTTTGACCCGATCGGAGCCGTTTAACGAGTATATTATTGACCGGTCCTCACATAAGCAATGACCAAAGTCAAACACATCGCTCATAGTGGCCAGTCAAACAGCGCACGCGACACAGTGTCCACTTATGTCTTTCAAATTTCTATAGGAGCTCAATTTGAGCTTCAATATGTCAGCTTTTCGATCGACTCAACCAAATATTGAGGATCTAAAACCGTCCATAAGAAACTTCAAAGAGTGAAGATATGGCTTGAATTTGTAAAAGGGGTGAGTCCCAGTCTAGTCCTCTAAGAGAGTTAAAACAGGGAGATCTTAAGGCTAGATCCTAGGATATCTAGAGAAGGGAAAAGAAAATCTCAAAAATTAGGTCAACAAGTACATAAACACAAATGTATCAAGTCCAAACTGCATAGTCCATCACATATTACAAACATAAAAATAACTCGGCCCTCTTCCTCATCATCATAATCACCTCTATTCCAGACATCTGCAGGCGCATAATCAAGTTATCTGGTATAAGAAGGAAATTTTACTCCTTGGTTACCCCTAATGAGGCTTTCTAAAGATGAATGAAATTTCTTCTCATAATCACTTTTCCTTATATTATACCCATCAATATGATTTGCAAAGCTTTCAAAATTTTGTATCTTATCTGTGGTATAATTAATGTTGTCCATCATCCTCTGCAATAATTAATTTTGAGTTTCAGTAGACTCACCTCTAGAAGTAGAAACTCGCTATGTAGATGGTCTAGATGTAGAAGCAGCAGACATCAACATTCCATAACTTCGTGAAAATCCTCCTCTTCAACCAAAAATAGAATGCTCAGAATACGACTTAACATTTACACTTGTAATTGGCTTTAGAGGCAACAACAATTCTTTTAAGCTATCATATCTCACTCCAGCGTGCTCACACAAAGAAAAGATGAAGGAAACAAATCTCAGACCTACAGTAGTAGCGGCAGTGGCAGAACTAATGATAGTTTGACAGATTAAAGCTCCAATATTAATGAGCTTGCCTTCCTAAATACAATAATTCAATGTTTCTCTCGCCCTCCTAACTTCATTGAGATGATTCATCGGTAATAGACGAGCTGAAATAATGTAGTACCACACCTTCGATGGTACACTTAACTTGGAAGTGGAAAAGTTGACTCTCCTCTCATTTGTGATTTTCTAGAGTCCCCTTCCAACAGTCAAATATGAAATAATCTCATCCAGTTTCATCTCAGTAGGACTATAGTTCACATAAAAACACAAATTATCAGGTGGTAAATGGTAGAACATATTGATTACCTCCGGTGAAAAAGGTACTAATTTTCCTCTAACCATGACTCGATCCTCTTTTGCCTCAGGGGGGTTTGCATAGACTTCCGAACTAAAAAAATAACATCCATAGTAGAAAAACAACAAAATCGCTCCCATTGTCAGCAAACGATCAAATATAATCTATGGATCCACCTCGACTTTTGAAACAACGCACGGGAATTAACTTTCGTGACTGTAGAGTGTCACAATATCTATCCTGAGCTTTCGAACTTACAAAATTGCTCGAATCAAAGTGGGTCTTTCCCTTACTCCTCTTCATTCTTGGGGTCATTCTAAAAATTTCACAAAATTCCACAATAACTTCAAAAATCAAGTCTAAGCTACTAAAATTAACTCACATAAGCTTAAACTACACTTTCTATGCAATTTCTATAGATTTTCCCTCATTTTTCATCATGAATAGTGATTTTCGGGTTTCTTCAAATGTACCCAAAGTACATGGTGAAAATCTAAAGATTTTACATAGAAGTAAAGCACTTACCTTAATAAATCCAAATCTAGCAAATTTTGCTCAAATCTACCAAGAGATCTCCAAGAAAAGCCTTGCCATAGCTTCAAAATTACAAGCTTGAGATGAAGAAGATGACAACGAGAGTAAATATGGCAATTTTTTTGGTTATTTTTCACCTTTAACTGTTCATAAACCAGTTTTCGTGAACCGGTGCTTAAGCCCAGATAAGTGGTGCTTAGGCGTCTGCTTCTCAGGTTACATCAAGCTTAAGTGTGAGAATGTGCCGCTTAAGTGCCAGTGCACTATTTTTGATATTTTTGAACTTAAGTAAAATGCACTATTAGCCTAAGTATACTACCCCTAAATGGACTTATAACACTTAAATGACTATTTTCCTCTCCCTATACTCTCCTCTTTCTTAAAATTCTCCAATATAACAAATTTGATTCGAGGCTAAAATTACACTAAATTTCACAAAAAAAACACTTATATTCATTTACAAACTAGTACAAGTAGATATAACACTTAATTCTCATTCCAAATAGTCTCGAATGAGAAAATTTTCCTAAATACAAACACTTAACAAACATACACAATTAAACACATAAAAGACATAAACACTAAAAATAAGACTTAACACTAACACGTAGAAACAATGAATCCTAGCAAACAAACTCTAACACAGAACTTAATTCCATTCTTCATTTGTTGGGACAAATTCTTGTCTTTCATTAGTCTCTCCTTGGGCATTCGGAGTATAGAGTTGATAAAACAGATGGTGGTGACGAGCTCTAATACAATCTTCTTCAATCCATTTCTGCTTAAGATACATCGCCTTATCCACTTTTTCTATATAATTAGTGTGTCTAAATTATATTTTCAATTGCCATCCCATATGCTCTAGGTGGGCATTAACTTCATTTAACTTTGGCTCAAAGTAAAGTCACACTAGCCTCAATTTTGTTGATCTTCTCAGTTATTCCTTCAATATTAACGTCTAAGAAACCGTTATTCATCTCTTGTGCACTTTGACTATTGAATTTATTCCTCATAACCTCTTCCTTTTTCATTAAATCCATCTCCCATGAAGAAATTTTCTCTAAATCTCTCTTTCTCTTAGACTTTAGGGTTGACAATATTTTTGGAGTGAAGTTTCATCACAAAACCCTTTTATTTATAGGCCTAAATCCCTCAAGTAACTTTTAAGCACATCCTAAAACTGCCTTGGCATGTTTTAGTCAACCGATTGGCGGTTAAACCTTCTAGAACTTTAATTTCGCACATGGTTTTTAACTCCCACGCTTAAGCACCATATATTGGTGCTTAAGCACCAGTGCTCAATTTTGCACCAGTCAACTTAACGTCCAAATTCTCATTCTAGCATGTGTAGATCACTAAATAAAGTCTTAAAATCAATACTAGCAAATAAGTTTCAAAAATACTACCCCAAGTTTTCTTAATCACACACAAACAACAATCAAAGCAAAACACACTGATAACTATGGGTTGCCTCCCATAAAGCGCTTGGTTTAACATCGTCAGCCCAACGTAACCCGTGCTTTTTCTGGTTAACCCTACATCATTTGATTATTAAGTTTACGTTGATCCATAATAAAGTAAGGTTTCAGTCTATGAACATTCACTTTAAATACTTTCTCAATTTTAGGATCTTTTATATCCACAGCTCCATAAGAATAAACTTTTATGAGAACAAATGGGCCCAACCACCTAAACTTAAGTTTTCCTGGAAATAATCTTAAACTTGCATTACATAACAAAACTTGTTGCCCTGGCTGAAAGTTTTTAGTAAGAATCTTTCGATCACGCCACATCCTTATCTTTTCTTTTTAAATCTTAGGACTCTTATAAGATTCATTCCTTATCTCTTCAGACTCATTTAATTGCAATAATCTTTTCTCACCAGCATCTTTTAAATTAAAATTGAACTCTTTAATTTCCCAATGTGATTTATGCTCAAGTTCAATTGGTAAGTGACAAACTTTCCCAAATATTAGCCTATATGGGGACATTCCTATAGGAGTTCTGTATGTAGTCCTATAACTCACAAAACATAGTCAAGTTTGACTGACCAATCCATTATTGTTGGATTCACATATTTTTTCATAATTATTTTAATTTTTTGATTAGATAATTCTGCTAAACCACTTGTCTGAGGATGATAAATAGTAGCAATTCTAATATTTATACGACATTTCTTTAATAATTTCTTCATTATGAAATTTCTGAAATGACTTTCCCCATCAGTTATGATAACTCTTGGTATCTCAAATCTATAAAATATGTTTGTTTTTAAAAATTTTACAGCACTTTGAGCATCACATCAAGATAAAGCAACAACTTCTATCCATTTGGATACATAGTCCACTATTAACAATATATATAAGTTTTCAAAAGATGGTATAAATAGTCCCATGAAATCTAATCCCCAAACATCAAATATTTCAAGTTCTAGCATATAATTGAGGGGCATCTCATTTCTTCTAGAAATATTGCCTACTCGTTGACTTCTATCACAAGTTTTAATATAAGCATTAACATCACTAAAGATAGTAGGACAATTTAATCCAGATTATAAAATTTTATATGTTGTTTTATCAACACCAAAATGTCCTCCAAAATCAGAATTATGACATTTTTAGATAATTTCATAAGTATCTTCTAAAGGTATACATCATCGAATAATCATATCCTTTTCTTGTTTATATAAAAATAGGTCATCCCGAAAATAAGTCTTAGCTTCATAAATAAACTGTCTTCTGTTGGTATGTCATTCCATAGGGTATAAAATCACTTACAAGAAAGTTCACAATGTCGGCATACCACAGAACAAACCACTCATTAATACATAATAGTTTTTCATCTGGAAAATGTTCATTAATTTATTTTTCAAAATAGAGTGGTTTTTCTAACTCAAGCCTGAACAAATGATCAGCAATTTGATTTTCAGTCCCCTTCCTTATCTACTATTTCAAAGTTAAACTCTTACAAAAAAAAAATCCATCTTATAAGTCTAGGTTTAACATCCTTCTTCTTCGTTAAATACTTAATAGAAGAATGAACTGTATGCACTACACAATGAATTCCAATTAAACATGATCTAAATTTATCAAAGGCATATACTAATGCTAATAACTCTTTTTCAATTGTTGTATAATTAATTTGGGTTTCATTAAGAGTTTTACTAGCACAATATATTACTTTGAAAATTTTATCATATTTTTGTCCTAAAATAGCTCCAATAGGATAATCACTAGCATCACACATCAGTTCAAAATACTTTCCCCAATTTGGTGAAACCATAATTGGTGCAGTGACTACTTTTTCTTTTAATAAATCAAAAGATTTTAGGCACTCTTCATCAAAATTGAAAATTGAATCTTTCTCCAGTAAATGGCAAAAAGGCTTAACATATTTAGAAGTCTTTAATATATCATCTCATAAGAAACTCTTAATTTCCCTTACATTTGTTGGATAAGGTAAATTAGCAATCACTTGAATTTTAACAGGATATACTTCCACACCATTTTTTGATATTTTAAGTCCTAATACAATTCTACCTGCTACCATAAACTGGCATTTTTCCTATTTATGGGCTAAATTTGTTTCTTCATTGCACTTAAGAACTTTAGATAAATGTTCTAAACATTAGTCAAATGAAGTTCTAAACACTAAAAAATCATTCATAAGGACTTCAATCCCTTTTTCAATTAAATCACAAAAAATTACCATCAGACAACTTTGAAATGTAGCAGGGGCATTACATAAACCAAAGGACATTCTTCTAAAAACAAATGTGTCATAAGGACTGGTAAAAGTTATTTTCTCTTGATCCTTAGAAGTTATTTGTATTTTGTGACAACCGGTACATCCATCCAGAAAATAAAAGTATTTATGCCCAGCTAGTTTATCCGACATTTGATCTAGAAAGGGTAGGGGAAAATGATCTTTCTTAGTGACAAGATTTATTTTCTATAATCAATGCATATTTGCCACCCTGTGACGTATCTAGTAGGTATTAATTCATTATGTTCATTCATAGTCACAGTTACTTCTCCAGTCTTAGGAACGCAGTGAATTGGACTAACTCATGCACTATCTAAAATAGGGTAGTTAATTCCAGCATATAACCACATTAAAATCACTTTCTTTACTACTTATTTCATAACAGGATTCAGTCTCCTTTGAGGATCAACCCTGAGTTTGCAGTTCTCTTCCATATGAATTCTATGCATACAAATTAAAGGATTGATTTCTTTAATATTAACAATTGTCCATCTAAAGGATTTCTTAAAATCTTTTAAAATTTTCATCAATCTTTCTTCTTCTTCCATCATTAACTTTGAGAAAATTGTAACTAGTAAAGTAAAGGAATCACCTAAAAAGAATATTTTAAATGATTAGGAAGTAGCTTCAACTCAAGTTCTGGAGGTTATTCTATTGATGGACAAAATAATTTATCTTTTTCAATGGTGTCCAAAAATTCAAAACTTTCTCAAACATAGTTTGAATCTTCCTTAAAAAGATCTTCTCATTGATCTAATTCCTCTTCCAGCTCGTGTTTCAAATCTTTTACTTCAGATTTTTTTTCATAATTAGTTTTGAAATTACATTCACTCAGATATTTTATAAGATCCATTTTATAACATTCATCATCTTTTCCTTTTGCAGGATACTTCATTGAACTTGAAATTTTAAAAGTAACAGTTTGATCATTGACGCTCATTGTTAATTCTCCCTTCTGTACATCTATCATTGCTTTTCCTGTGGCCAGGAAAGGTCTCCATAAAATGTCAGGTATCTCTTTATCTTCCTCCATGTCCAACACAATGAAATCAACAAGAAAGTCAAATTAATTCATTTTCAATAGCACATCTTCTATAACTCTTTTAGGGTACATTATCGAATGATTTGCTAACTACAAAGTTACAGCAGTAGGGGTTATTTCTCATAATCTCAATCTTCTAAATATTGATAATGGCATAAGGTTAATGCTTGTACCTAAATCACATAAAGCTTTCCCATAAAATGTATCTCCTATCGCACAAGAAGTTGTAAAGCTACCATTTGGTTTAAACTTTTCAGAAAGCTTCATCTGAATTATAACACTGCACTCCTTACTAAGTGCAATAGTCTCATTATCTTCAACTTCCTTTTTTTGTTGAGAGTATCCTTCATAAACTTTACATAGCTTAGAATTTGTTCTAAGACATCAATAAATGAAATATTAATTGTAAGCTTCTTAAAAATTTCTAGAAATTTTGAAAATTGCTTATCCAACTTGGTTTTTCCAAATTAATCTTTAGCGGAGAAAAAGGTCTTTCAGAATCATTTGGGGCATCCTCTTTTACTTCCTCAATTTCTTCTCTCTCTACTTCAATTTTTTTTGAACCCTACCTTCCAACTCTCTTCCGCTTCTAAGTTGAACGACTTTTACTTGCTCTTTTTCTGGTTTTTCAAATTTGTTTCAGTATTACTAAGAAGTGATCCTTGGGATCTATTACTTAATGAATTTGCGATTTATCCAAGTTGATTCTCAATATTTCTAATTGTAGCTCCTTGACTTTGTAACTGATTTCCCTTTTGTAACATCACTTCTTCTATAGAAAACTTCTTTTCCTTAAATTGTGGATTACTGTTGAAACCTCGAGGATAAGTAGATCTATAGTTATTATTCCCTTGGTTGTTCCAGTTTCCCAAAGGGTTTCCATAATTGTTTCCCCATTGCTGATTATTACCACCCGTAGTATTATTCCAATTGAAGTCAGGAAATAATTTGAATATGGGTTATTCTTCTTATTATTTATGACATTCAAAGTTTCTAATGATGGTTGAGAATCTACCATTTAGCTTAATGAATTCTCTTCAATCATAAAAATTGGTTGAGAAAAATCATTTCAAATTGGTCTAACTTCCTTGAAATTGCAGCAACTTGATTTGCTAACATAGTAAATGCATCAGATTCATGAATATTGGTTACTTTCTTAGGATTCACCCTCTTAGAATGCCATTGAAAATTATTACTATCCATTTCTTCAATTAAAGCATAAGCTCATGAAATGGTTTTGACATCAATGAATCACCAGTAGTGGTATCGATAATGGATCCAAGAGATCTAGCTAATCTATTATAAAAAGTTTGAATTATTAACCAATCTGGTAATGCATGGTGCAGACACTTTCTTAAGATTTCTTTAAATTGTTCCCATGCTTCATAAATAGATTCCCCTTTAAACTGATTAAAAGATGCAATATCATTTCTAAGCTTCACAGTTTCTTATGGTGGAAAATATTTAGCAAGGAATTGTTGTGCTAAATCACCCCAAGTTCTGAAAATTCAGGTGCTAAAAAATTCAACAACATCTTAGCTTTATCTCTCAGTGAGAAAAGAAATAACCTAAGCTTATGGCATCATCTGATACACCATCATATTTAAATGTTGCACACAATTCTAGAAAATTGGTAAGATGTAAATTTGGATCTTCAGTTGATGATCCCTCTAACTGATTATTTGATACCATTTGGATAATAGCAGGTTTAAGTTTAAATGAATTAGCAACTATAGTAGGTTTTTGAATACTATAATGAAGTTCATCTACCATACGGTTGGCATAATCTTGTAAAGGTCCAAATTCTTGATAAATTTCAGCATTTTGATCATTTTGGTTTGTCATTTTTGAAATTTTTTAAGATTTTTCAAAATTTTTAATTTTTTTGGTTTTTTTTAAAATTTTTTTAACAGTTCTTTCTAATTCAGAGTTGTAAAGCACTAGTCCTTTAGAACCTGAACTATGCATACACTAAAATAAAATAAAATAAAACACACACAAATAAAACACTATAATAAAATATTCCTACAATAACTTTTAATGTTTAAATATGACTTTCTAAAATAGAAATTTGCTTTCAATCAATTTTTTGATTTCCCCGACAACGGCGCCAAAAGCTTGATCATGACTACCTTTTAAATGCAACAGTATAACAATGTCTTTGATGATATTTTTTCACTTATTTTTCCTTACTTTGCAACAAAACAAAAAACTTGATCATGGAGAAAATAAGGATTTAACTTTTTAATTTATATATGTATTGGGATACTATGCAAATATACGTATCGTTATCAAGTAATATAGGAGTTTTTTTTAAGACCTGAATATCGAACCCACAGGAAAATTCACCATATGCACTATTGAACAACAAACTTTCTATTTTGAAAAGACAATTACTTTAACTATAGATATTTTCACAGTATGTAAAATTCAAATCTTTTTGGTATTTTTGATATTTTGATAAAACAATAAAAACTTCTAAAAATAACTTGAATTTATGTAAAAGAAAAGTACTTAATATGAAAATTTCTCTCTCCTTATCGTGAATCAGTAATAAGTATAGGATTTCTGTTGTGAAGTATGCAAAGTTTGTTGTACCAAATAGGAGCAATATTATTCTCTACCCTTAGTAGAGATGCTATAAATAACATTAGCTAATTTTAAGTTTAAACAGTTCTGAAGACCGGTTAGGCAGGGAATTTACTAGCTCTCACTTTAGAGTTCCCTCAATTCCCTCCACTTGGGGGCTATCATCTCATATCAGAACCTAAAATAATAAACCAAGTTGGTCGATTTAACCTGTCACTTTAAAGTCCTCTAACTCTACACCATTCAAAGATTATTTTCTTATTTATTTGGATTAAATCATATGAATTACATTCTCATTCTTAAATCCTCATATGATTCTTTCCAATTTTTGACTGAGACAATACTAGCCCGGTTCTTACATGTTCTCACAACAAATTTTAACATCTAGATAGGTCAGATCAAGAAGTAAATGAAGCGCATTGAATTAAATCATCACAACTTCTTCCAACATTAAAGATCAATACTCTCCATAACTTCTATCCAACACTTTATTTACTTATCATTTTAAGGAGAAAGATAAAGAAAACTAGTCATAATCAATGGAGAAAACAAAACCATACTTTAGTTTAAAAGTAGAAATCATTCTCAAGCCAGCAAGAAGTTTCGATTAAAACTAAAAGTAGTTTAAAAAAAAAGATAAAACTTATCTCAAATCCTCCACCAAACTCTTGAAGTTCCTTTGAATCTCTCTCTTATACAACACTCTTAACTCTCACAATAAAACTAAAACAAAAAGGATAAAATAAATTTATGGTGTCAGAAAATCTCTCTAAAACTATCTCAAGAATTTCTCAGAACGCCCCTATTTCAAGCACATTTCTAAAAGTCTCAACTTCCATCTTTTTTAAATCTCCTAGAGGTACCTTGGTAACTCTTCAAAATGTGTCCAAATTTGATGTATTCTCCAAATGATGCCTCCTTTCACAAGTCCTTTAATCATATATTTTTTTTCTAGTGGTCATAACTACCCTCTTTAGCCAATAGGTGCCTCAAATGTCTCTTCAATATTTGGCAAAATGAATTAAAACATCAAATAAATGGCTCTGACGCTTAAGCGTGGAGCCTCCGACGCTTAGTCACGACCTTCTTTGTTTCACCAGTGCTCAAGCGCCAGATATGACACTTAGGCGCCAAAACCCTTTGCGCCATTTTCACATTTTTGCTCCAAATTAGATCCTTTTTCACTCCTTTTAGAATTTTTCACCTTTTTACTTGTAATTAAAAGAAAAATACAGAAATAACTTCCATTAAAGTGCAATACCTAAAAAATAGGTATAAAAAAGTTTCTAAAAACACAATATATTTTAGGTGTATCTGATCCCGACTATCTATATGCAATAGTATAACAATGATTTCAATTATAATTTTCACTTATTTTTCTTTATTTTATAATTGTTCCAAAAAATGGATCTTGAAGAAAATATGAATTTAACTTTTCAATTTATATATATATTGAGATACTACGCAAGTAAATGTATCATTATCAAATAATATAAGGTTTTTTTATTAAGACCTGAATATCGAACCCACAGGGAGAATACACAATATGCACTTTTGAACAACAACTTTCTATTCTAAAAATACAATTACTTAAACTATCAATATTTTGGCAGTATTAAAATTGAAATCTTTTTGATATTTTTGGTATATTGACAGAACAATGACAATTTAAAAAGACAACTTGAGTTTATGTAAATGAAAAGTACTAAATTTGAGAAATAACTTTCTCCTTATCATGAATGAGTAATAAGTATAAGAATTCTGTTATGGAAGTACACAAACTGTGTTGTGCCAAATAGGAGCAATTATATTCCTTACCCTTACTAGAGATGTTATAAAAACATTGGCTAATTTAAAGTTTGAATAGTTTTGAAGACTGGATAGGCAGGGAAGATACCAAATCTCACTCTAGAGTTCCCTCGATTCCCTCCAACTGGGGGCTAACATCTCGCATCAGAACCTAAAACAATAAATCAAGTTGAGAGCTTTAACCTGTCATTTTAAAGTCCTCTAACTATACACCCTTCAATGATTATTTCTTTATTTATTTGCACTAAATCATATGAATTACATTCTCATTCATATATCCTCATATGATTCTTTCCAATTGTTGACTGAGACAATACCAGGCCGGTTCTTACATGTCCTCACAATAAATTTTAACATCTGGATTGGCCAAATTAGAAGTAAATGAAGTTCATAGATTTAAATAATCTCATTTTCTTCCAACATTAAAGATAAATACTCTCCACAACTTCCATCCAAACTTTAAATACTTATCATTTTAAGGAGCAAGATAAAGAAAATTACTTAGAATTCATGGAGAAAACAAAACTACACTTTAGTTTAAAAGTAAAAAATCATTGTCAATCCAACAAGAAGTCTCGATTAAAACCAAAAGTAGTTTAAAACAAAAGATAAAAACTTCTCTCAAATCCTCTACCAAGCTCTTGAATTTCTTTTGAATCTATTCTCTTTTACAACACTCTCAACTTTTTATTTTGAGATGTGCCAAGCTAGAGCTCCCATCCATATGCCTACACTATAGTCGTACTAATAATTATTTATAGTTGCACTTAATCATATGTTGAACATACATTGATATTTTATGAGTCTTGAATTCTGTTGTAGCCTCGTGTTGCAGCCTCAATACTTCCAATTGATCATCCTTCTAGATCGATACTTCCACTTGAAATGCAGGATGTAATAGATATATGTATTGTCAGCTACCCTAGGGTGTAAGTTAACAATCTTTGTTAGATTTTAACTACCATTTTCAAAGACGTGTGATGTTAAATTGTAACAAACATTCTTTGTTAACGATGCAAACATGATATCTTCCTAAGTAGGGGGAAAGTCATATTGGAGTGTGGTGCACTTGAGGTTATACTAATGAACTGTTGGTTCAGGAATGAACATGTCAATATGTTTGCCATTATACTGGATGAAAGAAGGAAATGGTCACCTACATTGTACAAACCATACATATACGTGTCCCCATTGAATTGGGTAATTACAAATGTTTAATATATTCTATTATTGTAAAAGCTTATCTTCCCTTGTAGACTGAATATATTTTCTTTGTTTTTTTTTCTTTTTCTGTAGATTCATAAGACAATTAAATTTGATATGACAACATTTATTAAGGACATTTTAAAGGAAGCAATTAAAGATAATTAAATCATTTTATTCCCTATCAATGATCATTAGCATTGGAATTTGTTAGTTGGGGAGTTGAAAGGAAGAAAATGGAAAATATATGACTCACTGCCCAACCCAATGCATAAAGGGGTTGCTATAGACATTGTAAGTACATTTCACACAATCCACATATTGAATTCATTATTTTTTCTTGTAAATAGAACAAGTTGATAAAACTTTCCTTAAAACAATAAGACCACACTAACATTTGATATTTGACTCACTGCACAACCCGCTTGATCGAACTTTTCAGGTCAAACATTTTTCGAAAGATACTGAACATGCATTTTGGTCCAGTATTAAAAAAAGGTCAATGACATTTCCTCTAAATGTTCCTACCCAAAGTAACAGCCACGGCTGCAGCATGTTTGTATGTAAATGCATTGAAACCTTAGTACATGTTGACACAATTGAATAAAAAGATCACTTAAATTGGCAAGATCTCTTAGTACAATTTAGAGCTCAGTTTGCTTATGCAATTTGTACTGGGATGTGCTTAGTTTGCCAATAAAATTTAGAGCTCAGTTTACATCTGAAAGAAATAACTGATAGAAACTTTTTTGTGCTCGTTATCATGTTATTTTATTGAAGCTCACTTTGTTGAATTGTGCTTTGTACTGGGATGTGTGCCTTAATTTTTATTTTGAAGAGTTGTAAGAATTTTCACATTATTGAATGAAGCTTGACATATGATATCTAAGTTGAAAGAGTAAATAATTAAGAATTTTGTAGAGAGTAAGAGTTTTTAGATTATTGAATGAAGCTTAGCATATCTTATGCAATTTTAATACATGTTTGCTTATTTTAAAATAATACATTGATTAGATTGGTTATGTGCTTTTGACCTATTATGTAGATAACATACCTTACTACTTTATGAATTCCTAAATGTTCAACTGAGCAATCTTAATGTATATTTATATGCATAATTTAAAATCAACAATGAAGTTAAATTTATTTATTAAAAATTATCTTACACACGTTTTAAATGATGTGGTTGACAGTTACAACTTATAAAACTAAGTTTAAAATTTAAATAACACAGTGGAATTGAGGTATAACGCAGTTGAATGGCGAAATAACTTAGCGGGAAGGTGAAATAACACAACAGGTTGGCGAAATAATGCAAAGAGAATATTTGGAGCACGTTACACGCTACTTATATGCACTGAATAGATAAATAATGCAGTTAAATGACAAAATTATGCAGGGAAAAGGTGAAATAACACATAAGGAAAGCAAAATATTGCATCGAGAATATTTGTACCATGTTGCACACTTCTTATACATGTAACATAGATAAATAACGTAGTTGAATGTGGAAATAACGCACCGGGAAGGAGAAATAATGCAGCCGCAAAGAAAGTAACTTAGGGAGAATATTCCCACTACGTTACACAAGCTTAATCAGCAACGAAAGACATAAATAACGTGGTTGAATGCAAAATAATGCAGTGGGAAGGTAAAGTAACGTAGCTGAAGACAAAGAAACATAGAGGAATATTCGCACCAGCTTATGCTCGACATAATCGAGCCGCAGAATTGGTAATAGTGTTATTTTTTATATTACTTGTGTTACTAAGGTGTTATCAATGTGTTATTGGACTGTTCCCTAAATGCATTTGTGTTATTAATGTGTTATTGGATCTCTCTTCAGATGTATTTGCATAAATTTTAGAGTTGTAACATAAACAACTCCAGAGCCAATGAATTAAATAAATAGTTACATTGATTTATAATACATTAAATCTCAATTATAGAATCCATCAATAGTCCAGTGAATGTTTGAGATGATATTTGCGATGGATAAAATTCATGTCATGTTGTAAAGAAAACACATTTTAGAAAAATAGATTAAAAAAAAGGATCAAATGGGATGCATGTTGGTTTTCTGTAATATACCTAGCTTAGACAGTCATACAAAATTGGATCGGATGGAATAACAGGTTTTCGCCGTGTTGATTGTTCTTGATCTTTTCATGTAAGAAAAGCTTATTGTTAGAGAAAGGAAATAATATATATATTGAAGTAGTTCTCTTAATGTAGAGATATATACTTTTGGATCTTTTGTTTTTCTCCCAATAACCTTTCAGCCTAGAAGTAGAAACGCCTTTTGGCCTCCTCATTGCTGGGTCACCACATTGCAATCTTTATTTGACTATTTTTTCTTCTTTATTTTTCTCTTAACATTAGGTGTTTCTTTAGCTTTCACATCTTTAAGATCTACATATAGCTTTTTAAATGTTTTTCATAGCATCTGCTCATTAAATTCATCTCTTTGTGTTTTATTGATTAGTTGGTACACAAACTTTTGAAATTGTGAACGAAAAGGAGGCCATTAATAGAAACAACCATCATTTGGGACTCCCTTAGATGTTTGTATTAAAACATGTTATAAATTTCCCTTTTATCATGAATAAACCATCACAATAAAAACTTTTTCTCAGGAATCCGAATTATTTTAACCACATTAAATACATGCAGTGTGTGCGAACACAACAACCCCTTTATTTCAAACATCCTACAACTGCAAGTGAAATCAAAATTAACTTTATCAAAATTCACAATCCATGTCTTGGATGTGTGATCCTCAAAATTATAGTTGTGTAAAATCAATAAAGTTGACTCCGCTTTGCAGCGATGCCCAAAACTTGGTTCGTTATTTTATGAATAATAAATGGAAGCAATTTATGATGAGATTCTACACAAGTATACGTATCATTATGAAGTAATACCAAACTTTCTGATTATGCCTCAATTATTGATCCCATGAGGAAGTTTTAAATTCGAAATGGAAATTTAAATTAGGAAAGTCACAACAATAAATATAATGGGTTAATACTGAAGGTATAAAAATATCTAGCAGTCAAGTCTAAGATTTATGATTCTCTATTCTTTTCAAGGAAAATTCCAAATTGTTATATTAAAGCCACTTAGAATATCCATATGAAAAAGAACTTCATGAAAAATTTATTCGTAAATATGCTGATACTTAAAGACAAGTTTAAAGAATGTAGCCAAGTCTTCTTCCTTAAGTGGATTAAAGTGAAACCAATTTTTTATTAGGCATCTCCTTAGACTTCTCCTCACATATATTCTTTTCTTTTATTATTATTATTATTATTATTATTTTCTTTCAGGATCATTTTCAATCCTTTCTCTTCTTTTTTTTTATGTGAGGATTACTATATTTGGATAGCCTTTAATGATTTTGAACTTCATTTTCTCCTTCTTAAAGTTAAAAACTTTTCACATTCCTTCACTTTATAAATTCATATTAGCTTTAAAGATTTTTCATAATTTAATTATTTTTTTCTTATATGAAATTCTAAGGTTCTTAATACTTCAAAAATACAAACTCCTTTACTAATAATGGAAAAACATAATCTTATTCTCTCATATCAAATACCTTAATCTCTAGAATTAACCTTTTTTATTGAAAGTTTTTACTTAAGGTTACTATATATTTAGAAACAAAAATATAGTTATCCAATGTTAGGCTCTACTACCACAGGTCATGTTAAATTAAAAGTTTTAAAATATAGCTCATTGAAATGAATAAAATTAATTTTCTTTCTTTTTAAAAAAAATGAATTTTTCTTCCCCCAAACTTAAATTTTTAAAAATTAAACATGAAAAACTGAAAATACATGGTGAAAGAAAACAATTATTACATAGAGAAAGACTTACTTGTTGAAGGTTCTAATTTTGAAACTTAACTCTGAAATATTGCAGGCGCTAATATGAAAAGCTATAAGACTTAAAACATTAAATAACACATATTATATAGATAAAAATATTTGTTTAGAAAGAGTTAACTAAAAATAAATACAACAAAGTACTAAAAACAAATAACAGTACTAAAATAAATTTCAATTCAACAAAAACTCTACAAAATATAGTTCAAACACAACATTCAATACAAATCAAAGTTTCACATTTAACAAACTAAACAATAACAAAAACAACAGCATGCAACAAACTATAAAATAAATAAAAGTTCAAAACTATAACTAAGCAGATATCTTCACTCTTCTTCTTCTGCTTCTTCTTCTTCTTCTTCTTCTTCTTCTTCTTCTTCTATATTAATGTTTTTTTGCTGATAAGGTGTAAAGATAGGGTGACTAGGAAATTATACTAAGTGGTCACTCCTCATGTATCGAACCATATCATCATCATATGCAACATCATATTCAAACTTTTGCTTTGTTAAATTATCATTATGTGCATTCCTGGTCTCCAAATTTTCAATCCTGCTTTCCATCCTTAAAATATCTCCTTTTTGGATCATCATTTGTTCCATAAGTTCCTGGAGAGTAGAAGTGCTAGAAGTATAAGGAATATCCCTACTCCTACTTTTCGTTCTCCATCCAACATGAGATTCATAGGTTTTAATGTTTGCTGGCCCAATTTATTTATAAGGCTCAATCCTATCCTCATCAATTCTAAACTCAACTCCTAACTGCTCACATAATATGAAAATCAGGGCAAGGTGTGCTAATCCACCAGTTGTCTCACCCATAGTAAAAGAATGAATGTTCCTATAGATTATTTATCCAACATATAGACTTCCCATCTGTGCATACAAATGTTTAGGATAGCTCTATCCTTAGTAACTTCACTATGGTGATTTGTAGGTATCATTCTGCAGATATAAAGTAATGTCAGGCCTTGGATATTACATTTAACATAGAAGTAGGGAAGTTTGCCTTAACATTATTCTTCACTTTCCAAGCTCCTCTTCCAACAGTAAGAAATGAAATAACTTCATCCAAAGCCTCATTTGTGGCAAAGAATGTGTTGTACTTACAGAGAAATGCTTCTCGCAACTGATAAAATTCATTAATCCTTCTCGAGGTGAATTCAACCATTTTACCGCAAACATAGACATGATCATCAGAAGTCTCTTTAAAATTTTCATCGAACTCCATGACTATACCAATAACAGCCTCAGAAGTAAAGTAACAGAAATTTTCCCACTACCAAGAACTAATTAATCTTTCAACTTCACCACCCAAATTTTTGAACTCTCGATCAAGATTTATTTTCTTTGTATTTAGTAGACTACTGAAATGAATGCTAGCTTTGTATTTGATGAATTTTTGGTCATCAAATTCCAATTTCCTCTTTCCTTTGCTCATCATTGGTGTCGTTGTAATCTTCAAAAGAAAGAAGAAAAATTGATAAAATCAAATAAATTTTAAAAATTTTGAAAATCACAATGTGGAATGTTCTAAACTTAAATCCACTAAGTAAAAGTTCTTCACCAAAGTATTTTGTCAAAATCTCCTTAAAAATTTTAAAATTTTGGATCTCGGCAATGTAGGAGAAATCCTTGGTGAAAAAAAAAAAAATTTTAGTTCAAAGTGTAGCTCTTACTGAGAGAATTTGAAATCCAAACAACTTTTATCTTCTAATCCCCTTAAATCCAAGCGTTTTCAAGCTTTAGGGGTGTAAACTTAAGGTTGAGGGTGACCGAAGGGGTAAAAATGGCATTTTGCAAAAATTTCAAGGTATTTAGGGATTTTCGGGTCTCGAGTGTCTTCGGTACCAGTCCCAAAAATAAAATTTTCATAACTTTTGCACATCGGTTATTTCATATTCCCTTCAATGCCAATTAGTCTTTTTAAATAATAATATTCATCCTTAAATAGTCCACAAACAAATGCTTTTACAAACAACACAAAACCAACTTTTATATATGAAATTTCAAATTTTTACAAACACATACTTTTAATCACACTCACACATACATAAAGCAAATCACATTAAAATTCAACATCGAAATCAAGCCACAACACTAGAACGCTGAAAACTAAACTATACATATAATTAAAGTTATAGGAGTTTTAAAGCAAAACAAATCAAACACAATTACATTAAAAACATAATTAATTTTAAAAAATTGGAAGTCCAACTTTTTCAATTACTCCTCTTCATCTTTAGTACTATCTCCTCCTCTAATATCTCCCATAGATTTGCAATGTACGTACAAATTGTAGAAGGGTCGGTAAGGGAATTGATCAGTTGAATTTTCATTGATCCATTCATTCTTCTTAAACATCTGCACCAAGCCTGCTTCAATCCATCCTATATGATCAAAGTCTTCTTTCATCCTCCAATCTAAGTGATCAAAAAGGTAAGTAAGATTTCTTATTGTATCCATGATATTCTGAAGTTCTCTTTATATTTTCTTCTCCAAAACTTGTGAACTTCCAACTGTAGAAGGCATTAAGGGCATCGAAGCATGTGAAGATTAATCTAAGATAATATCCAACGCTTCATTTCCATTCCCAACATAGTTTCCATCAATAGGATCCATGGGCTCCTAGGGTAATAACACTTTCTCCCAACTTTCATATGGTACTTGAGATTGACTGCAAAGTAAGAAGATCGCAGAAGAATGCCCCAGTCCATATATAGGCCCATTCATTATGATACCTAGGATAGATTTAAAAATAATTGATCCCACATCAATGGGCTTTCCCATTTGAATGCAATAGTTTAAAATTGCACTTTCATTTGTAACTTTACTAATTTTTATTGTAGGGATTCGTTTTGCAGAGATGAAGAAATGCCATTGTCTTGATATAGGATTTAACAGTGAAGCTGAGAAACTAACTTACCCCTCATCTCTGATTTCCCATATATCAGTTCCATCCATCAGAAATCAGTACACATCATACAGCAAATCCTTCATTGACATAAATTTTGTATAATGACATATCAACACACTTTCTATCATAAACATATTGTTAATTTGCATCAGAGTAAATGGTACGTCTTTTCCTCAAATAAAGACGACTCCTTGCTTAATTCTATGTAGGTTAGTGTAAAATTCTTTTACCACTAGAACAACTACTTCATCGATAATGTAGCATAGAACTTCCCACATCTCTGTACTATGATTTTCTCAATCTGTGAACTTGGATTACTCAATTCATGATTGACAAAGCCTCTCTCCTTAATAAGTCTCTTCTTCGTGATGACTTTGTCGTATAATTTTTGCGCGTCAAAAGTGATAAACTTTCTTCGATTGAAAACCCCATATCTTGAAGTGTTTCTGGAATTGAAGCCATAGATTTCAAAATTTGGAAGTTTCTATTCGTTTAAAATGGTTTTCAGGCCTTTAAAAAGACCTTAAGGAAGTTATTTTGAAGTGTAATCCCGCCAAAATATTCCTGAACTGCCAAAATTGCACTAGGAGCTGTCGACGCCCCCGATGACATCGTCGACGCCATGGCTTTGTAGAAGGGCACTGTCGGCACCCATTCTGGCGCCATCAGCGCCAAAGCCATAGTGGCATCTGTTTCATCTTTAGTTCAATTCATTTCCAAATTTTCATCCAATACCAATATTTGTCTAGATTTATGATATATAAGATTGTGTAAGATTCTAAGATATTATTATTTCCTAATACTTATAACAATTATTAAACAAAATACTAAGATATATAGATATATATGTATGTATATGGGTTGCCTCCCACAAAACGCTTGGTTTAACATCGTCAACCCGATGTACCAATGTTTATTCGGGATGATTCAATATCAAAATTTATTTAAATTATGGCATGTGCCCTTCATAATAGTACTTCAATCGATGCCCATTAACTTTAAATATCTTTCCAGTTTTAGGATCTTTAATAACAACAGTTCCATAATGATAGAATTTGATCACATTAAATGGTCCTAACCATCTAGATTTATGTTTTCCATAAAATAATCTCAATCTAGTATTATATAATAGAACCTCTTGTCCAGGGTCCAAGTTCTTTTTTATAATCCTCCGATCATGCCATGTTTTCATTTTCTCTTTATAGATTTTTTGCATTATCATATGCTTCATTTCTAATCTCTTTAAGTTCATTGAGTTGCAATAATCTTTTCTCACCAGCATCCTTTAGATTAAAATTAGATTCTTTAATAGCCCAAAATACTTTATGTTCCAACTCTACTAGTGAGTCACATGTTTTACCAAAAATAAGTCTATATGGGGACATTCCAATAGGAGACTTATAAGCAGTTTTGTATGCCCATAGTGCAGTATCTAATCTTGTAGACCAATCCAATTTATAATGATTTACAATTTTTTTTAAAATTTGCTTTATTTCAAGATTTGATATTTCTGCTAGATCGCTAGTTTAAGGATGATAAGCAGTAAAGAATCTATGTATAATATTATATTTTCTAATCAATTTCTCGATCCTCTTATTCGTAAAATGGGATCCTTCATCCGTAATAATCACTCTCGGCATTCCATATCTTGTAAAAATATTTTTATTTAAAAATTTTGAAACATTTCGTGCATCACATTTAGGTACAACAATAGCTTCAATCTATTTGGACATATAATCAACAACAAGCAATATATATAAATTTCCAAATAAAGGCCTAAATGGTCTCATAAAATCTAATCCCCACACATCAAAAATTTCAACTTCTAATGTGTAATTCAGAGGCATTTCATTTCTTCTAGAAATATTTTCTACTCATTGACATCGATCACATGTTTCAATATATTCATTAACATCTCAAAAAAGAGTAAGCCAATAAAATCCAACTTACAAAATTTTATGTGCAGTTCTACTAGTTCCAAAATGTCCTTCAAATTCAGAATCATGACATCGTTCAATTATTTATTCAGTTTCTTCGTAAGGCACACACCTTCTAATGATCAAATCATTACACTGTTTGTATAGATGTGGGTCATCCCAAAAATAGAATCTTGAATAATGAATAAATTTCTTTAATTGTTGATTCCTTACATCTGGTGTTGGAATATCACTTACAATATAATTTACTATATCAGCATACCATGGTATATTCTTTATATGAATTTTATACAATTGTTCATCAGGGAAAGTTTCTAAAATTTCATTTGCAAAATCAATTAATATTTCTTGTTCTAGTCTAAACAAATGATCAGTTGTTTGATTATCAGTTCCCTTTTTATCTACTACCAAAAAATCAAACTCTTGCATAAGAAGTATCCATCTAATTAATATTAGTTTAACATCCTTCTTTTGCATCAAATACTTGATAACAAAATGGTCTGTATGCACTATACATTTAGCTTTTATTAAGTAAGGTCTAAACTTATCAAAGGCATAGACAATAGATAATAACTCTCTTTCAGTAGTGGTGTAATTAATTTGAGTAACATTTAGAGTTTTACTAGCATAATATATTACATTAAAAACTTTATTATACATTTGTCAAAAAAAAAAAACTCCAATAGCATGATCGCTAGCATCACACATTATTTCAAATGGTTTCTCCCAATCAAGTGGAACTATTATAGGAGCATCGATTGATTTTATTTCAATTATTCAAATGTTTTTATACATTCCTCAATAAAATTAAATTTCATATTCTTTTCTAAAATTTGGCATAATGTCTTAGTAATTTTTAAAAATTTTATTATATAATGCTTGTAGAAACCTACATGTTCTAGAAAGCATCTTACCCTTCTAACAAAAGTAGGAGGTAGTAAAAAGTTAATTTTTTGTTGGATCTACTTTCATGCCATTTTAATAAATTTTATGCCTAAGTATAATTCCTCCTGCAACCATAAATGAACATTTTCTCCAATTTAGTACTAAGTTGACTTTTTCACATAGTCTAAAAAAATCTAAATTATTTAAGCATAATTCAAATGAAGTTCTGAATATAAAAAAATCATCCATAAATACTTCCATTTCACATTCAATTAAATTACAAAAAATTGACATCATATATCTTTGAAATGTCACAGGTGCGTTACATAGTCCAAAAGACATTCAACGAAAAGCAAATGTTCCATAAGGGCTTGTAAATGTTTATTTCTCTTGATCCTCAAGAGTAATCTGATTTTGATGATACCTGCTATATCCATCTAGAAAGCAATAATATTTTCTTACAGCCAATCTATCCAACATTTGGTCTACAAATGGTAATGGAAAATGATCTTTCTTGGTGGCCATATTTAATTTTCTATAGTCTATACAAATTTGCCAGCTGGTAACTTGTCTTATTAGAATTAATTCATTTTTCTCATTTACTTCAACTGTCACTCCTCCTTTCTTTGAAACACAGTGAATTGAACTTACCCAAGAACTGTTTGAAATAAGATATATAATTCCAGCATCAAATAATTTTAAGATTTCTTTTCTAGCAGCTTCTTTCATTATCAGGTTTAATCTCCTCTAAGGATCAAATTTTAGCTCATATTATTCATCTAAAAGAATTCTGTGCATACAAATTGAAGGACTGATTCCTTCAATATTTGCTAAAGTCCATCTAAAGACCTTATATCTTTTCAACATTTCTACTAATTTTTGTTCTTGAATTTAAGTTAAATCAGAAGATATAATAAACAGGCAATGTAGATAAATCTCCTAAAAACACATAATTTAAGTGGGCAAGTAGTACTTTCAGTTGAAGTTCAGGTGGTTTAATACTTGAAGGAATAAAATTTTATTATCATTTTCCAGATGGTCTAAAATTTCAAACTTGTTCTGAACATAATCTAAATTTTCTTTTTTTATTTCATTCTCATTTTCAAAATTCTCTTATTGCCTTAATTTTTCTTCAAACATTCTTAAATTGCTTATTACTTAGATAATCAGTAACTTCCATTCTAGAACATTCATTATCTTTTTCTAACACACGATATTTCATAGCTTTAGCTATATTAAATGTTACTTCTTAATCATTAACTCTCATTATTAATTCTCCTTTTTACACATCTATCATAGCTCTCCTTATTGCAGGAATTGGTCTCCCCAAAATAATAGGAATGTCTTTATATTCCTCCATATTTAATACAATAAAGATTACAGGAAAAATAAATTTACCCACTTTCACTAATACAACTTCTCCTTTAGGATAAGTTATTGATTGATCAACTAACTAAAGAGTTATAATAGCAGGGGAAATCTCTCTTAAATCTAAATGTTTAGAAATTGATAGAGGCATAAAATTAATACCAGTTCCTAGATCACAAAAGGCTTTTCTAAAAAATTTCTCACCAATAACACATGGTATAGAAAACTACCAGAATCTTTTAACTTTTCAGAAAGCTTTTTCTGAATAATAGCACTACACTCCTCACTGATTGCAACAGTCTCATGATTTGTAAACTTCCTTTTCTTGTTTAATATATATTTCATAAATTTCACATAATTTGGCATTTATTCTGAAGCCTCAATGAAAGAAATATTTATCGTTAACTTTTCAAGGATTTCTAAAAATTTGGTAAATTGTTTATCTTTAGTCTTCTGCTTCAATCGTTGAGGAAACGGAGGTGGTAGTTTATCTAAAGAAATTTGTATTGGTTCATTTTCATCATTGTCGCTTTCAATTTTTTACCTTCTCATTCTCAACTTCAGTTTCTCTTTAGATTTTGGTTTCTACTTATTTTCCACTTTGTAATTGAATAGCTTTAATTTGCTCCTTATTCTGATGTTTTAGATTAACTTCAACAATGTGCAATTGCAATATGTCCTAATTGATTTTCATAATTTCTAATTGCAGCTCCTTGATTTTGTATTTGATTTTCCATTTTTAACATTACTTCTTCCATAGTCAACTTCTTCTCCTTAACTTGTGAGTTATTGTTAGATCTAGGAGGATAATAAGGTCTATAGTTAGGATTCCTTTGGTTATTTGAATTTACTGGGGGTTTCACAGAATTGTTATAATTATTCCAACTAAAATTATGATGATTTTTCCATCCAGGATTATAAAAATTAGAATAGGGATTATTAATTCTATTATTTATAGAATTCAAAGTTTCATAAGTTGATTGAGTATCAATTATCTGTTCTAACGAATTTTCCTCTAACACTTGTGGTATTTGAGAATAGTTCACTCCAATTTGATCAATCTTCTTTGATATAACAACAATTTGAGATGCTAAAATAGACATTGCATCAGAATCATAAATACTAGCTACTCTCTTTGAATTTACCCGTTCAGAGGGCCATTGGAAATTATTAGTAGTCATTTCCTCTATTAAAGAATATGCTTCATCAAATGGTTTTGACATTAATAATCCACCTACGACATCATCTATAATAGATCTAAATGATCCTACTAATCCATTATAAAAAGTTTGAATTATTAACCAATTTTGTAAAGCATGGTGTGGACATCTCCTAAGGAGATCGTTAAATCTTTCACAGGCTTCATATGTTGATTCCTCTTTGAACTGAAAAAAAAGCTGTAATATCGTTTCTACGTTTAACAATTTTCAAGGGTGAAAAATATTTAACTAAGAATTTTTGTGATTGTTCTCCCCAAGTTCTGATAGATCCAAGTGCTACTGAATTTAACCAAGCTTTAGCTTTGTTCCTTAATGAAAAACGAAAAAATTCTAAGCCTTACATAAACATTAGACACTCCATTTTATTTAAAAGTAGCACATATTTCAAAAAAATTAGCAAGATGTAAGTTAGGATCTTCAGTAGGTGTTCCTCCAAACTGATTATTTTATACCATTTGGATAATAACTAGTTTAAGCTTAAGTGAATTAGCAGCAACATTAGGATTTTAAATAATCAAGTGAAGTTCATCTACTGTAGGTTTAACATAATCTTTTACATATCTTTTTTTCGATTTTCATTTATTTGATTATCTAAGTTATTCGCCATTTAGTTGAAATTTTTAATTTACTTTTGTTGTTTTTGAACTTTATTATATTGTGTTCTAATTTTGAATCACAAGGTACTAAACCTTCAGATCCAATACTATGCATAAACAAATATAATAAGCAAAAAAAATTTCTTAAAAGTACTCTTAAATTTCAAAAAATATTTAATGATATTATTTTTTATGATTTTTTAATTTAATTTATTTCTAAATTTCCTAATTTACCAAATCTATTTAATTTACCATTACCTTCCCTGACAATGATGCCAAAAACTTGATCATTGAAATTATACTTGTGTAAAATCAATAAAGTTGACTCCGCTTTGCAGCAATGCCAAAAACTTGGTTCGTTATTTTATGAATAAGAAATTGAAGCAATTTATGTTGGGATTTTAGGCAAGTATACGTATCGTTATCAAGTAATACATGACTTTCTAATTAAGCCCCTAATATCGATCCCACGATGAAGGTTTAAATTTAAAATGGAAATTTAAATTAGGAAAGTCACAACAATACATAAAATCTGTTGTACTAATTTTGAATATTTAAGGTGTTGTCATAACTAAATTATCAACTACTAGTAAAACTGTAAAGCATATCTATCAAACTATATTTTTGTGATAAAGTTATCTAATATGATAAAGCATCCTTCTCACTATAATGAGTTTTTAGTTAAATGAGAGAGATAAATGGTTTAAATATTTATTATGTCAAATAAGAGCAATTTTAATTCTCTACCCTTAGTCAAGTGTTTTAGAGAATCATTGACTAATCTTAGGTTTAGTCTCTAAATATTTGGTTAGGCTGAGAGGGCACTGACTCTCACTTCGGAGTTCCCAGTTCCCTTCCCTTGAAGGCTAACACTTGCTTTAGTTCTTAAACACTAAGACCGAATTGAGAATTTTAGTCTGTCACCCTAAAATCTCTAATTCATCACCCAGTAATTCATATTTCCCTATTTATTTGCACCCAACTCCATGAATGAAATACTTCTTCATGGAATTGAATGTGATTCTCACATTGTTGTAAAAATCAAACTCCATTTTCTAGATAGTATGTTTCACAACAAATGTTAACATTTCAATTGGCCAAATCAAAAAGTAAATTAAGAACAGAGTGAAAAATCATCACAATTTATTTTATATTTTAAAATTAGCACATCCAAATTATCTCTTCATTTCACCATATCTTAGAGCAGGGAGAAAGATAAAGAAATCTACTCAGACCTCATGAGGAAAATATAACAAAATACGAATTTCATAAATAAAAGAAATTTTATACAATAATAATGAACAAACAGTACTTATCTTTAACTCTTCCTCAAAGCAAATCTCTTATAGCCTCTCTTTGACTCTTTCTCTCTTTACAAGATTCTTAATTTTCTTTTCAAAGTTGTTGGGAAGAAGAAATATCTCATTTCTCTCCCTCTCTAACAACATTTAAGAGAAATCACACTTAGACTCACCACACTAAACAATACACACAATGAAACACTTAAGAAGACTCAATGACACACTAGCCCCCCCTTTTTCTAATCAATTTTCACTCTAATAAAGCATAATGTCAGTTTTCTAAGAGGTGTGTCCAATAACTCTTCAAAAAGCATCCAAATTCATCGAATCTTCTAGAAAATTTCCCAACACAGACATTAGTGGCATCGGTGCCCATGATGGTGCCGTCACAGCCATGGTCCAAATTAATTTATGTGCTCTCTGTCAAATGGTGCCATCGATGCTCCTACTATTCTGGACTCCTCCTTCATGCGAATGCCATTGGCACTGAGTTTTTCTTCCAAAACATCATTTTGACTCCCAATTCCATCTTTTTTGGTTCCTTTTTTGCTTCAAGTGCTAAAAATCATCAACCTGCAATAAAACATGAAAAATACCTTCCATTAGAGATCAATATCACCAAAAATGAGAATAAAATATAGGTCTAAAAATGCATATATTTTTGAGAGTATCAATGTGCCATCATTATCCAAATTGCGTACATTATATTCTAATTTACTATCAGTGGTGAATTCAAGTGTAAGTCCATATAACCCATTGAGAAGCTCTTGGTTGAACATTGAGTAAAACTTCATTGTATAAAATGAGGAAGCTTGCCTCAAAACTGGGTTGACTCTAACCATCAGCGTAGTGACAAATTGACTACATTTGAAATCTTTGTCCTTTTCGTTCCTGCGCCATGATTTCATTATATTTTTAAGGCTGATAAAAAAATTTGTCAGAGAGCTTGTAGGATTCAAAACACAATGACATATATTACTTGTGGACTCACTTCTTTTGAGTTGATAGGATTCCCATTCCAAATATTTCTTTATTGAAGGCAGTTGACCATTTGTGTCTGATTTTGTACATCTCATGCAACCACACATTACTGTGTAGGTCACCCACTTCAATCATTAAGGACTAGGTCTCTTCAAACTCTTCCTCTGAATCACATTTACTCATGCATTTATAAAAAATATCGGTGATGCTCTTGATAGAAACTCCACAATGCACTTTTGAAGTAATTTTTTTGTAGATATGCCGTTAGTATAATCTGTGTTGTATTTGTGGGAGACATTCTTCAATGGTCGTTGCCATCACTTGGTCCTGATCGGTGAATATACTTAATGGATGCTTGACTCCCATTATTCTTATAAAAGCTTTGAATAACCATCTAAAAGAATCAATAGTTTCCTCAGACAAGAAGCCAACCCCAAACAGGACGTTTTGCTAATAGTGGTTAACTCCCACAAAAGGGAGCGCAACATAAGTTATACTTATTTAATCTATAGCTTGTATAAAAAATTATTACATCCCTAAAATTATCATAATCTAGCTTGAATAACCCATCACTCCAAAAAACTCTTGTTAATATACCATAACCATCACTTTGGAAATCTTATGCAAACATGTTATCGTCGACTTGCCTCTCCATGAACAATTGTATTAGAGAATTGACATCTCCTTGTTCAATTTTTTATCTTCTTTCTTTTTGAATGAAATTAAACACATCCCTTCTTTGTTCATTCCAAATTCTCAACTCTCCCAACATCTGTAGCAATGAAGTTATATGTATCTGTTGCTCCGATTCCTGATCCTTTCCTTGATCTCAACACATATGCATTTAAGTCACTTATCTTTCTACTGGAAAGAAGATGATGCTTATCACCACATTCAGCCAAAGGATGGTTGTGAATTTCAATGAATTTCTTCAATGTCCATTTACTTTCAAGATCAACTACATAATGAACCATAGCTTGATGGTCAATCCTCGTGTCTTCCTTTTTGAATTTTACTGTATTCATAAGGTTAGACTCCTTCTTATGACCAGTTTTTTTGCAAAGGAAATCCTTGGACTTCTTCTTAAGCAATGTCTGCTTTCTGTCAATCTCCTGTTAGGGCTTTGGATACACTTGAGGCTGAAGTGGTGGCTATTGTTTGGACTTTGAAACTTGCACAAAAGGGGCCTTTGCACAATTTGCACCATGAAGTAGACTCTTTGGTACTCTTATAGATTTTGGAAGATAGGGCAAAAACTCTTTGGCACCACATACATTGGTTTCACCAGATTAAAGCCATGGCTTCACAGTTCCAGTTAAAGTTTAATTTTATTTATAGAGAAGCTAACAAGCCTGCTAACTGGTTAGCTAGAATGGGGATCCAACAAAAAAACAGTATTGGTTAAGTATTCTCCTCCCCTCCCCTAACGTTTCTTCTCATTGGGGATTACTTAAATGTTCTTTATCTTAGGATTTCTTACTTAAAAAGTAATATATATATATATATATATATATATATATATATATATATATATATATATATATATATATATATATATATATATATATATATATATATATATATATATATATATATATATATATATATATATANTATATATATATATAATGTTTATCGAATATTTCATTAGATAACAACGACCAACAGAATCAGAATGTAAAGCAAAAGGAAGTAACGTCAGATCCCAACAAATAGCTTTTAACACTTTCTACAAGCTTGAGCCATAGCAAAATCAAAGCAAAACATCTAAAACAACATCGATAAAAAACTTCCAACCTTCCATTTAAGAAAACTAAGCACACTCTCTGCGAATGTGGCCAGCGAGCTGAATATCCTTGGGCATGATGGTCACCCACTTCGCATGAATTGCGCAATGGATGGTGTCTTCGAAAAGACTAAGAAGATAGGACTCTGCCGCCTACTGAAGGAGTTCTTATTCTATGTGGACACCGCACACAACTCTACGTGTGGTGTCCAATGGAAAAATGACACGGGATCAATGGGCCCCACAACTTTAAAAATTAAATTTAGGCATGCTTACGACGCGATCCGGCCCGAATATGACACGAAACAAGTTAAAGTTAACAGCGCGCCTGAAAGAAAGTTTATTTCATCGGAAAACCAAACAATGCCCGAGCGAGGAGAGCACGAAGCACCTTCATTCGATCTTCATTCTATCTTTTATGGTTTTTGAATCAGATAAACTCAGGGTTTTAGAGTTGCTGTTGGAAACTGAAGAGAGACTAATGAGAATGGAGACAGAAGAGCTCTTCATAATAGAAACCAAAGAGGAATCGACAATACAGGCCGAGAAACCCAAGAAAAAGGAAGGGAAAGAGCCAAAAAAAGAAGGAAATCCAAGAGGGTTCATCCAATTAATTTTTATTTTGGTGTTTTTGGGTTGTAAACATGTGCACAAAATATTACCTTAAAAAATTAACATTAAATCACAATAAAACTTGCTATTTAATTATAATACAAAAACAATCACTATTTAACAATACCTTAAATCTTACCTGAGTATTACAGAAATAATGTTATAATAATAACAAAATACAAATAAGAAGTTACCAGAATATAACATTATTTCTACACGAGAATATAACCTTAATAATATTAATACCTGAATACAACGGAAAAAATTCTATAATATAACATAAGTACTAAACCTAAGTAACACTAGAATATAACCTTAGCCTAAATAATATTACCTGAGTATTAGAGAGATAATACTATAATAATAACAGAATATAACTGAAAAACTACCAGAATATAACCTTAATACTACACCGGAATATAATCTTGGTAATATTACCTGAATACAACGGAAAAACTTCTATAATATAACCTAATTACTAAACCTAAGTACTAAATCTAAGTACCAAAAATACAATATAAATACAACAACAATACAACCAAAATATAATTGAAATACTACAATGTTAGAATCCAACGTAATTATTACTATAATATAACCTAAATAATACTATATGAGATCACATAATATTGCTTAAACATTACCATAACACTCCTGTAAAAAAACATTTCTACATAACCCCTTATATTTTTTGCATTATTTTGTTTGATGTAGGTTTGTGAACCCAAGGTCCATGAGTTGTAGATGTCGACCATCTGTAGTTAGAGATGCACTTGATAAGGTCAGGTCTGTTGTATCTGACGAGATGAGGAATGAGCTGAAAACCTTAAATGTTGATTAGTTCTTTGCACTTTGACCAAAGGAAAATATGTTGAGATTTTATACCTCTTTTATACTTTTTTTAATGATATGGCAATTTAAAGAAAAGTATTTTTGATGTTTTGTTGCAGGAATGATGAATTAGGGTCAATGGAGAAAAAAATGCAAAAATGAGCGAATTTAGAGCAAAAAAGACCAAAATGTGGAAAACTGCACTAGGGCGCCGACAACGAGATTTTCTTGAGGCTACAGGACAAATTTTCTATAAGGCTGCCGATGGCGCCATCGAGGCCGCCGACGGCGGGATCGACGGTTAGGTGACATGTACAATGGATAAGGCCAAATTTTGGAGGGGTGCGTAAGAAACTCTTGGGAAAACTCATCCATATCTTTAAAGAGAACATTTTTGGTTGAAAATAGAGAGGAGAAGAGAAGAGGAGCAGACTTTTGGAGACCTAGAGGTTAGATAGGTTCCATTTGAGCTTGCTAGAGCGTGTAATTGTGAGGAATTCTTCGAGAAATTGTAAAAGTGGAGGAAAAGTGAGAGATTTCTTCCTCCTTGCTACTTCGAAGAGGAATTCTGTGTGCTGTAAAGAAAGGAAGAGATTCTGAGGAACTTCGAGGAGTGTTCTTGGGGAGAAATTTAGAGATAAGTTATTTACTTGTTATAGTTCGTTTGGCTTTGATTTCATTTATGAATTCCAAGTTGTGTTGTGTTTTCCCCATGAGTTCTGAGTAGTTTTCTCTGTCTTTCTTCTTGTCTCGAGATTTGTGAAATGGTGATTTGAATTGGTGAAGCCATGAAAATGTTTAAGAAATTGTGATGATCTTTTCACTTCGATCTTAATTTACTTTCAATCTGGCCAATTGATTTGTTAAAATATGTTGAGTTTTACAACTAAAGTGAAGATTACATCCAAGATTCAGGGAGGTCAAAGCCCTTGGAAGTTGGGTGCAAATAAATAGGGAAATATTACTATCGGGCGTAAAATTAGAGATTTTAGAGTGACAGACTAAAATCCCCAATTCGGTCCTATCGTTTGGGTGCTGATGTGTAGATGTTAGCCCTCAGGTGAGGGGAACGTGGGAGCTCCAAAGTGAGAGCTGGTATCCTCCCAGCCTAGCCGCAGAATCAGTAACCAAGCATCGGATTAGTCAATGTTCTTTATGCCTGGACCAATGGGTAAAGAATAGGTATGCTCCTATTTGACACAATATAATTGAATTAATTCATTTTATCCATTCACTAGAATTTCTTAACAAGGAGAAGGATGCTTTCTTATATATTGAATATCACAATTAAACATTATTCTCTATCATTAGTTATTATCCAAAATTATCTACTTATTTCAATTGCCTATTAGTGACAGATAAGCAACTTGAGCGTTGTTGTAGTTGAAGTATTACTTTTTATTAAATCTTAGTCCGTAGTATTTTATTTCTCCCTGTGGGATTGATATCTAGGACTCCATTAGAGCCCTATATTACTTGAGCGATACGTATACTTGCATTGACAAATCGACTTTAACATTTTTTAATATTATATCTATACATCTTTATTAAATCAAATATATATATAAAGTCGTGGTCAAGTTTTTGGCATCGTTGTTGGAATTTAAATCTTCTAGTAGTGTCATCAAATTCTTGTAATTGTTGATTTACAAAAAGGTCAGTCACACTTCCACCTTACCCCCAAGACAATGTTGTCACACTTCAAATATTGCAATGTTGGATACATAAAAAAATGGTTTTCAGACTGGTAGGGAAAGATTCGAGGATTAATCGTGATGAAGTTTCCCTTTTGATTGACATGCCAAATAGATTAGAAGTTCCAAAGTGGAAGAAAGTTCCATCCTGTGGCGTTGATGCCCGTCAAATGAAGGTTGATTTATTGAACTTCAGAACTGGGGAGTCTTCTGCCCCTTTTAATCAATTGTATATAAACTATTTGTTATCAAATTTATTATTCCGTCTAGTAATTTCAGTGTATCCAAAGGACTTTACATCTTTGGAGAGAATGTAGACACGTTTTCTTCATTTAATTGGCCCGCTGTGCTATGTGAATATCTTATTGAGCAAATAAATGCAGTTGCCATCAAAATAAGGCGGAATCAGCCTCTATGATACATAAATGGTTTTCCTTTTTTGCTAACGGTAAGTACATCGTATTAAAGCCAAATGCTATTTATTTCTTTTTGTAAAGCTGAATATGCCTTTTTTTCACACAGCTCTGGTTTTATGAGCACACTTCTTTGATTACTCCTTTGAATCTTGAGGCTAGACCTCGAATGTTGAGGTGGCCAACAACTGTAAGCTTGAGCTCATCCCAACTTGATATAGCTTTTAAGATGTTGATTCCTGATCAGGCAAGTTACATATATCTTTAATTTCCAATTAAATTATTATGTTGTTTTGAAACTATTAATGATGAAATTGTTTCTTTTTGAAATTACACGCAGGTTCATGATAAATTTTTGGATCTGAAAGAGGATGAGCTCAATCTGTTATCCAATCCAGATGAAGGATTGCCTGGTCCAGTTCCTCTGACACAAGTTCAAGGCAGATCAGAGGCACCTGCATTAATTTATATAGAGCTTGTTGATTCAGGGGACATCGCCCTGAGCCATTGTATACCACAATAAATAAAACCATGGAATCAATAGTCAAGCTGCTTAAAGGCCAAGAGAAATGGTTCACTGAATTTCAGGGAACCTTGAATACAATAACTGTTAGAGTGTTGAGTTTGCAGGGGAAAATGTCGGTGATGCAACATAAGTTTGATAAATCTGAAAATATTCCAACTAATAAAGGAGAAGAGATTGGAGTAGATGATCCCCAGCCAAGCTCCCCTCATGGGTGGAGTCTTCATGATTTTGTTACCCAGCATTCAGCTTCTGTTGATGTTACCCAACATACAGCTTCTGTTGGAAAAGAGGGAATCCAGCCGTCGTCTGTTGTGGAAGAAGGAACCCCTGTTGAAGGAGATAAAGTTGAACGGTTTGTTGTTAGCTTAATACAGAGGGTTAAGTGTAGATGAAGCAGAAGAAAGAAGGCAGTAAGTTCTCCTTTCACTGCCTTTAAACTGAAGAGACGAAAAACAACATGTGAAGTCGATGAGGCGATGATACCCGAGGAAGATGCTGCTGTACATAACACCACCATAGTAGAAGAACAACAAATTACTGAAGAACCAATAATAGACCCTGTAGCAGAGATGGGTCTTCAAATAATTGTATTTTCTGGTGTACATACGGACCTTAATGTAGAGGGACAACATAGAGTTTAAGATGAAGATGTAGAAGGATCACCTGTCCTAGCACTAACAACTTAAGGAGATCAACCAGATGTTGTTAATGTGTTATTTGGAATTTGTTTTTGATACATTATCTTATATCATCTAAATTACTTGTGTATTTCAGATGAGCAGGTGATGTGACATAATTTTTTCTTCTTGTAGCCTCTTCCAGCTGTCCCCCAGATCGACTATCCCAGCAAATCTATGGTATCAGCTGAAACACAGACAGTGATTGATCAAGTCATGGCAAAATACATCAATGAGTGAGTTAATCTGTGTCTTTAATAATGAACTTCTTTTGGGATTAAGTGAATGAAGACAACTTCTTTATTATATTTGGAATTTGTATTATTATGCAGGAGTAATATTATGTTGCACTTAAAAGACATTTTTATAAATCATCGGGCAATGATAGAGTTATTGTGCAATGACATGATTGCAAATGACCATGTCGACGCTCAAGTGATGATTTTGAACAATAAGAGGAATGCAAATCCATCTCTTTTTAGGCCTTACCTTTATGTATCACCACTATACTGGGTAAGGCCGCATCTAAATATCTAAACACCCATATTTAATTATATTAAGAATTTCAACAACAATATGAATGTGTCAATACTTTGTTTTATTATACAAGCTTATCATAAAATGGGTAACCCCACATCATTTCTGGGTCATATCACCAAAGAAGTAGTTCTATAAGATGATATCATTATGATTCCTGTTCTGAATAACCAACACTGGGTTTTATTGATCGCTGATCTGGGTGAGGGGAAGTGGAAAATGTATGATTCATTACCCAACCAGATGCACAAAGCCGTGTGCAATGATGTTGTAAGTTACTCTCAATTGTTAAAGATATTATTTCTGAAATTTTCACAAGTTTAGTACATTCATTGATCATTATTTTACCGTGTAGATAAAACATTTTGGCTTTGATGTCAAAGCTTCTTTCAGGGCTAAACCCAGGAAATGGAAAATTACACTGGTTAAAGGTGTTCCCGTACAAACCAACAGTGTTGATTGTGGAATGTTTGTGTGTAAATTTATGCAAAAATTAGTACAAAGCTATAGACATGATTGGAGTGAAGATATGAGCTGGCAGACAGAAATGCCGAAATTTAGGGCAAAGCTTGCCCAAGATATTTGTTTGTGGGTACAAAACCATAATCAGTAGACTTATTTCTTTGTTAATATTGTTGTTCTTGTATTTCAATCGTTATATTATTCTCGGATTATTGTCGTTTTATTTTAGTATTCCTGAATGAGTAGTTACAATAATTGTTGTAGTATTATTGTCGTTTTATTGTAGTATTCCTAAATGATTAGTTGCAACGATCGTTGTAGTGTTATTGTCATTTTATTGTAGTATTCCTGAATGATTAGTTGCAATGATCGTTGTAGTATTATTATCATTTTATTATAGTATTATTGTCGTTTTATTGTAGTATTTCTGTATTATTAGTTGCAATAATCGTTACAGTATTCTTGCAATAATATCTGTTGTATTATTATTATTTTATTGTAGTATTCATGAATGATTAGTTGCAATAATCATTGTAGTATTCTTGCACTAATCGTTGTAGTATTATTGTCGTTTTATTGTAGTATATCTGTATTATTAGATGCAATAATCGTTATAATATTATTATCGTATTATTGTAGTATTATTGTCGTATTATTGTGTTATGTTATTCTTGTATTTCTTTGTTATAGTATTATTGTTGTATTATTGTGGAATTTTTGCAGTATTATTGTAGTTTTGTTGTCTAAAATATTTTAATCTTACTGCAATATTTTGGTTGTATTGTGGTAGTTCTTCGGTTGTATTGCGGTAATACTTCGGTTTGATACGAGCGCGGACTGGCAAATCCACCAAAAGAATATTCCAATAAAATTGAGATATATTCCTCCACCAACACGCATATATATTTTGGTTGAATTGCGATAATACTTCGGGAATATTTTGGTATTATTCAGCGCAAACCAAAGATAAAATTAAGTTAAATTCTCAAAATATTTTAAATCGCACAAATCTTATTCAAATGTCATTTAATCATTCGTAGATGCTATGTAGTAGTCATATTATTTATTTATCCTCGGTACAAGCTTGATACGACCGCGGACTGGCGAATCCAACAAAGGAATATTCCAATAAAAACGAGATATATTCCACTGCCAGCGCGCGTATATATTTTGGTTTTATTGCGGTAATACTTCAGGAATATTTTGGTATTATTCAGCACAAACTAGAGATCAAATTAAGTTAAATTCTCATAATATTTTAAATCACACGGATCTTATTCAAATGCCATTTAATTACTTGTAGATGCTATGTAGTAGTCGTATTATTTATTTATCTTCGGTACAAGCTTGATACGACAGCAGACTAGCGAATTCAACAAAGGAATATTCCACTAAAACTGAGATATATTCCTCCGCCATCGCGCTTATATATTTTGGTTGTATTGCGGTAATACTTCGGGAATATTTTGGTATTATTCAGCGCAAACCAGCGATAAAATTAAGATAAATTCTCAAAATATTTTAAATCCCACAGATCTTATTAAAATGTCATTTAATCATTCATAGATGCTATGTAGTAGTCGTATTATTTATTTATCCTCGGTACAAACTTGATACGACCACTGACTGGAAAATCCAACAAAGGAATATTCCAATAAAATCGAGATATATTCCTCCGCCAGCGCGTGTATATATTTTGGTTGTATTGCGGTAATACTTCAGGAATATTTTGGTATTATTCAGCCCAAACTATAGATAAAATTAAGATAAATTCTCAAAATATTTTAAATTGCACGGATCTTATTCGTAGTAGATGCTACAGAGTAGTCGTATTACTTATTTATCCTCTGAACAAGCCAGATACGATATTATGGTATTACTTCGGGAATATTTGGGTATTATTCAACACAAACGACATTATGCTCTGTAAAATATACACGAATTATAAAATTACAAACAATAGATCATTTCAATTACTTAGTATTTCACACATCATCATCTAGGTCCATCAATAAGCTCGTGTATGTGTCTATGGGCAGTGATGCAGGCAATTCCTGCTGATTTCAAGCAATCACATATGAATATAAGTATATATGTTAATTCAAAATTAGATCACACAACATAAAACATTTCGAACTTTAAGTTATGTACCAGACTATACTGATCCGACATTGAAAATTGGCTTGGATTTGATGGGTGAAATGTTTCTTGACTTGAAACAACTTCTTTATCCTTTCCTGTTAAACAATGTGTCATGTTAATGAGCTATAATTCAGCGTACATCCAAAACAATAGAAGAATATAACCTAACTAACACTTTATTTATTTTTCAATCTAACTTTTTGATTGGTTATTCTTCTCCCAAAAGCCTTTTAATCTAACATTAGAAATGCCTTTTGGCTGCATCTTCGTTGGGTCCTTCAAATTGTGTGGTTTATTCGATGTCTTTTTCTTCTTTGACATTGACATTTCCTGAGGCTTTTTCCCATTCAATATGGCTTCAGATTCGAGTGTTAGTTTCCTTAATATTTCCAGCACATTTTTTTCAGCAAGTTCATTACCTTGAGTTAATATGTTGATCCGCTATGCAAATTTATGAACGTGCGTTCGATAAATGAGACCACTCGAATAAGTTGCTGAAGTTTACAAATCTTTCAAATGTTTATAACCATAGTTGTTATATACATCCCTCTTTGCATGAACCGACCACCGTAGTAAAATATATTTATTAGGGATCTTTGTGATATTCTCATGTTTAAGCACTCTTAGAGTGTGAGCGCATAATATCCTCATCATTTCAAATTTTTTATAACTGCATGTAATTTCAGAATTACCTTTATCGACCTTAACAATCTATGGTCTGACTGTGTGCTTATTATCTAAGTTTCTAACATAAAATTCTGAATTTGAAGTGGCTGAGCACTCCACAGCAAGACCACACATGCCATGTAGCAACTCTGCTTCAAACATTGAATATAGCTTCATCGTATAAACTAAAGCTCCATGCCTCAACACAGGACTACTTTTTACAGTGGGGACAATTGCAGACTATTCAGATTTAAAATCTTCATCCCTCTCATTCCTTCTCCAAGCTTTCATGACATTTTCAAGACCCAAGAAACTCTCAGTGAGGGTGCTTATTGGCTTAGAGGCATTATGATAAATGTTATTCGTCAACTCACTCCTTTGTGTTGAAAGGATCTCCATCCCAAATATTTCCTTATCGAAAGTTGTAGACCACTTATGCCTGATATTGTACAAGTTAATCAACCAAGCATTCTCATATAGATTTCCTAACACAATCATTGTATGCCAAGTTTCTTCAAACTCCTCCTCAGAGTTACACCTAGCCATGCATTTATAAAAAAGCTCATTGACTTTCTTGGTGCTTACACTACAATGTAGTTTTGAAGAGAATTTCTTGTAAATATGTCATTGCCATAATCTATGTCTTGTGTACGGAAGACACTCTTCAATGGCTCTGGCCATTGCTTGATCCTGATCAGTGAATATTGTCATCGGGTGCTTGTTGTCCATAGTTCGAATAAATGATTTGAATAGCCACTTGAATGATTCAACTGTTTCATCTGAGGAAAAATCAACTCCAAATAAAACGTTCTGCCAGTGGTGGTTCACACTAACAATAAGAACACAACATAAATTGTATTTTTTTAATCTATAACTTGTGTCAAATATTATGACATCCCCAAAGCAATCGTAATCAAGTCTGGATATTCCATCACTCAAAAAGAAATTCAATAAACTACCAGACTCATCAATTTGGACGTCCCATGCATACATTGTATCCTCTGTTTGCCTCTCACTGAACAATCTCAGTAGAGAATTAGCATCCCCATTTTCAATTATACTCTTTCTCTCTCTTTGTATGAAATTATAAGCATCCCTCTTCGTGCAATCAAAATTTTCAACTCCCCCAAATTCTATAGTCAGAAAACTAAAGGCATCACTTGTTCTGATCCCTGATTTTATCATCGATCTGAGCACTTGTGCACTGACATCACCCATTTTTCTGCTGGAGCGCAATAGATGTTTGTCACCGTCTGCCGCCTAAGGATGGTTATAAGTTTCTATAAATTTTTTAACCGACGAGTTACCTTCTACATCGACGACATATCAGATCGTGGCTGGACAACCAGTCCTTGTGTCCCCTCTTCTGTACTTCACTGCCACATTGTTATTCAATTCTTTCTTGAAACCAGTCTTACCACAAATGAAATCCCTTGTCTTAATCATTTTTAAATTAGGCCAAAAACCAACATGGTCCTTTCGCACAGTGAATCCAATATGGTGTGCATATGCACAATAATTTTCGTAAGCTTCCTTCTCATTATGAACCCCGTGCGAAGCAAACTATCCGCATTTGGATCAATGCACACAGTTAAAGGCTCGGGGAGCTGCAACTTTCAAACATTCCACCATTAAATTGACAAAATAACACTTCAACGTAACCAATTAGTAAATATGATCATGTTGGTACGTAACGATAAATCAATAACAACATAATACATAATACAATCATAATACCACATAAATAATACCATAATAACACAAAAGTATACTTCAAAGACAAAAATACAAAAATACTAGCATAATAAAATCATGATAACACCAAAATAACACAACTTACACCAAACATAACACTTTGTTAAAAACACTAATTAGATACAACAATAAATAACACTATGATATGTAATACAACCATAATACTACAGAAATAATACCATAATAACACACATACTCTTGAAAGACTATAATGCATAAATACTACCATAATACAATCACAATAACACCATAATAAACCCATGATAAAACCTAAATAAAACCCAAATGATATCAGAAAAAACAATATCAACCACAATAATACCAGAAAGATAATACCATTACGATAACTTAAACACAATGATAACACTTACAAATTAACTTAGCAATCAAATAATATAGTAATCACACCATCCAAGCCCAGCAATACTATCATTTGTTAGTCATTAATAGCTGCACACAGAACAAAGCAAGAACTCTACCTGAGGAATACTTCCAGACACAACTAATGATCCAAGCTTATCATCATCATTCTGAGATTCCATCAACATTTCTTGGTCGAATGAGTAATCCATTTAATGTGGTGTCGGCTCAGAATAAGAAATCTACCCTACCCGTCGAATACTAACAGATGAGAAAATAAAAAAAATTACATCCATAAGACACCAATAATCTTTGGTGGGATCGAAAATGTCAAAATGCTAGATTTGGCGGGATTCCATAAATCCAAATATACAATTTTTCCGGTTATTGGGTGGAGTTCGGGTCGGGTCACGCATTCTGCTTATTTCTCTTTACTGAGGGCCCACCATTACACGTGTTAATTTTTCATTCGCTACCGCATGTAGAGCACATGCGGTCGTCGGACAGAATAATTTTTCCACCTGAAGAGCGGCGACGATGGAGCTCTGGAAACGGAGATCAATTTTAAAGTCCTGAGCGATCTCATGCACCAGACGCTAGAAGGAGAGATTGAAAATGAGAAGCTAGGTTCCCTTCTGGTACTAGCGAATCTCTCTCAAATCCACGGTTCCAGGATGAAAGCGATTGGGGTTATTCACGCCGCTGGGCACCGCAGCAGACTTTCAAGACGCCTTATTGGCCAGCTGCTTCCTTGGAGCCTTGTCACTGGTTGACTTGAGCGCTCCTTTGGCCCTACAAGGTTCTTTTATAATATATATATATATATATATATATATATATATATATATATATATATATATATATGTTTGTATGCGTATGTGTATATATAATACAATTATGTAAATCAATGAATTAAAACCTTATGATTAATTTACCTAATGTGCATAGGATGTTCTATGTAATGTTATTTCCCTTTCATAAAATGTAAATGTAAAGCAAAAAAATAGTGGAATATGTGATGAATGATGTAATTGCATAAAAAAATATGGTTGCATGTTTTCTTAAATTTATGCATATGAGATTGCTTGCTTATTTTATTTCTTGTTATTAAACTTGTTATGGGGATTAGAGAAGATAATAGGAAATGTTCTTAATTGATGGATGAGAGGTATAAGAGAGGAAATCAGGCTCCTAAGAGCTAACAATTTAAAAAATTTTAAGAAAGACAAAAAGATTTTTTATTTTAATTAAATATGCTAAAAAAATGAAATATTTTAAAAATATATAGAATTTCATTCATTAAGATCTTTTCAAAATTAATTAAAAGTATTATAAAATATAAAACTTTTACATTTTAATCAGCTCATTAAAAGAATTATATTTTAATTAAATAAGTTTAAAATTTTTAATCTTTTTAATCTTTAGAAAAAAACTCATGGAGATATCATTCAATATGTCTCTTTAAGACATTTAAAGAAAAATCAATTTTTAAAAAAAATCTTTTAAATCATCTAAATCTTTTCTAAAATTAACAACTCATTCTCTAAAAGAAGTTTCATAACCATCTTAAGATCTTAAAAGTCTCCATTAGAAGTAAAACTCAATCTCATTTCAAAATGAAATGTTTCTTCTTGAAATTTTCTTTTAAAAGAAAATTTCCAATCCTTTAAAGCTTTTCTAAAAAGATTTTTTAAGCAACTTGTTTTTCTAAAGAAATTTTATAATTTTAAGGTTTCTTTTAAAATAAGTAATACTATTTTTAAATCAAACATAATTCAAAATCAAACATTTCTCTTAAAATAATTTTCTTTAATGATTTCATTCTTAAGTGATCTTCTCTTTAAAAGATTTGAAAGATAAAAATTAACTTCTTTTTCACAAGACAATATTTTCAAAATCCCTTGAGCTTTAGGAATTTAACACATATATAAACTTGCTATGCTCTCTTTTACTTGCTTAGCCTAGGTAAAACTTTTATATTAAAAAAATTAAGTGACTACAAGTACCAATATTTTTCTTTCAAAAATATATGATTTCATAGCATCAAACTTTTAATTATATAAGTCTTAGGTTATATTTCTTTAAGAAACTCAATAAAAGATAAGTATGTATCCTAAATATTTTTTTTGAATGATAAAACTATTTTTCAGAATATCTAAATATTTACATGAAAAAAAATATTGTTATTATCTTAATGGGAATACAAATGAATTGTTAATATGAGAATTTTTAGTTTTATCTATTTAGAATATACCATCTTGACCACAATCAAAACCACAGGAAGGTGAGAAAACCATAGTAAGAAACTTGAACCATATGATGGAAAAACAAATTTTTATTGACAATTTCACAAGAATTTCACATAGAATGGAAAAATAACCAAAAAATAATTTGAAAAACATGATTTGTCACTATAAATTAGAACTTTTAGGAGAAATTAAATTACATATTAATTTTCAAACCCCTAAATATAATTGAAAGTGACCAACTCAAATTTTTATAACCAAACCTTAGGGTAATTCCAAACTACGACCCTGGGGTAGCAAACATAAACGGAAACCTAGGACCATACACTTATCCTAAATCTGTCTGATTTAGAAGCCATGGGTTAGTTACTGGGAACCCCATAGATTAAAGTTAAAGTTAGGGACTAGAACATATAAAACAAATTGACCTACATTCAAAGTCTATCGGGTTTCTTAAAATGAAGTAGTTCATGCTATGGATGACAATACTCAAATGCACTTTATGGATGGAATATCTAACTTAATTCATTGATATGACCATAAGTAAACCCTTGTTATTCTACTAGTTATTAGTTAGAGGATACCAATGTACTCGAGATGATGGAAAGCCATGGGCATCTTGACTGGGTGCATTACTAACAAATTTAGGTTAGGCCACATATAGCGTCCTGTTTTTAGATAATTAGGTTAGGGCTTCACCTCCATCTAGAGATCTTTTACTATTTCCTTCCCTTCAAACTAGGGTCATATTTAAACTAATTTAAAACAATAAAATGAAACTTAATTCAATCTAATTTATTTTAACTTAACCTTTTTAATACTAAATTCAACTCTAATATGATCCAAATCCAATATAATTTCTAGATACAAACCCAATATTAATTTAATTCTAAATCTAATCCAATTTAATTAACCTCAATCGCAGTTTAATTCAAACTTAATCAATTTCAAAACCAAATACATTTTAATAAAAATCCAATCCAATCCAAATTGTTTCTTAAATCTGATCATTTAATTCAAACTCTACATCATTTCAACTGTCAAGTGTTGGTATCAACCTTAAGGGAACCCCATCATAGGGATATGAAACCCTAGAATTAAAATAATTAAACCTTATATTACACTCATAAGGTAAGGATATAATCTTGGTTCCGCAAATCCATAAATCCAAATGATTTTCCTCATCTGAATAAATAGATCCAATAAGAAAGAATATTTATATCTTTCAATGTAGTACATTATTCTTCAAATTTTTTATTAGATTGTTTAGATAGAAGTCTTATAAGATCTATGGTGGCCTTAATAATTTAAAAAATCTCAGCTTGATTGGTCAAAGGTTCAAAAGTATTCCTCCCATCATCATTCATCCTTCCGAAGCATTTTTTTTATTTTTTGCAGGGACATTGTAAATAATATAAAGCTTGCCAATGAATTCCTTTATGGATTCAATTATTCTAGTCATCCTAAAAGCTTTTACGCCAAAATTGACCATAAAAAAGCACTTGATTGTGTTAATAGAAACTTAATTTATGAGAGATTACACAACTGAACTTTCCTCCTCTGGTACATCAATGGATTAAGGCTTGTACCTCTATGTTCCAATTTATTATTATTATCTGTGGTAGCTCATGGGCTAATTCCCCACATCTTATAGACTTGGGCAAAGATGCCTTTTATCTCCTTACCTTTTCACCATCTCCTTGGAAACTTTTTCTAGATGAATGGATTTACATTGGTATGCACTAATGAGGAATATTAGTCATCTTCTTTTTATTGATGACTTAGTTGTTTGTGGAAAATTTTCCACTTAAAAGATTATGGTGTTGGCTTTGGTGATCATATGCTTCTCTAAATATGTCCTGAACGCCAAAAGCATTGTATTGTGATATCTTTGGATTTTAAGAAAAATCCTTACCTTGGGAACACTTGGGAATTACAATTAATTGTGTCAAACCTGCCTCTCTTACTTTTAATAGACTTATGCAGTAGATTCAAAATTATCTATGTAGTTGGAAGCAAAAAATCTATCAGTTGATCGAAGGATTCAACTTCTAAGCCCAACATATGAAATTATTTTTTTATTGGCTCAGATCTAGCATTATCCCTAAAGTAATTTGGAAAAAAATTAATTATTTAATGAATAATTATTTTTTAATTTAATAATTCCCTTAATTGTATGCATTCAATCGTTTGTAGTACCACCATCAAGCCTAAGCATATTGATGGTTTGGGGCTACCTAATCTTGATATTATCAACTCTATGTGTAAAACCAGGGTTAGTTGGAGACTTTATAACTACCCTTTTCTTTTTTACTTGTGCTTTCAAAATTTGGGCTCTCTATGGTTTAAAAGGAATAATAAGCAATCTAATATGTATAACTACCTTAGGAAGTTGATTACAAAAATTTAGAGAGACCTCACACTTCACGTCACAACAAATAGTAGACTTTATTTCTTATACAACTTTTAGTTGAAAGACACCTCACTTGATGAATGGTTTGGGCAACAATATTTCATTTGGTTCATTGTCTAAGAGATGCTTTACTGCTTCACTTTATTAGTGATCACTCATGGAATCTCCCTACTTCTCAAAACACCCTAGCTGGATACATTGCTCTCATCCTCTAAATCTCAATATTGAACTCTCCTGTTGCTTGTTCTTGGATAAGAAAATTGTTTATTCTCACAAAAGCACTTATTTATTTATATGATGGACATCCTCTAGTTTAAAATATATGGTTTAAGGGAAACTATCAAGTTTGATGACTTATGTGGGGGGCTCAAAATAATGGATTTTTTCTATAAAAAAAACATTATACAACTCTCATTTTATTGCAACAAAAGGAAATTAAAAAAGTAGGTAAGGAACCCAGAAACCTAAAACCCTATTAAACTCACATAAGAAAAGAAAAGGGTTCCTTCCCCAAAAAAAGAAAAATACAACACACACACACAACACAAAGAGAAAGAAGAAAAGAAAACAAGAAAGAACAACAACAACCAAAATAAGCATCAATGAAAATCCATCAAGGGCAGTAACTTAAGCTCCTCTAGAATCCACTTACTGATAAAAGCATAATGAAATCTCAAACAAGAATTAGCAGCCCGACGAGCAACCTCATTACCATCCCTCTTAATATGGGACCAAAAAATATTCAAATCCTTAGAAAGATCTTTAGTTCTCCTTATTTCAAAAAGAATGCTCTAATGAGTATCCAATTTGAACGTGCAACATCTCAAAAGAATAAGAGAATCAACTTCAAAAATAAGATTAGTCTATCCCAATTTCATGGTAACCAAAAAACCAAAGACAACAACATCCGCTTCTGTCATTAAAGCAGAAACAAGAACAACATAAGCATCAAACCAACAAATAATAGATCCCACAAAGTCATGACAAACACCTCCAACACTAGTAGAATTTGCCCTCAAACAATCTTAAATACTAATCTTAATAAAAGGTGCAGAAGGCTTACTCCAAACCACTCGAGAGTTAATATTAGTAGTACGAACAAAAGGTAAATTCATATTACGAAAAATAGCAGTAATTCAAGTGTTGAAATTGCTATTAATCCATTTGAATGACAAACTATTGCTCAGATAGTTAAAAATCTTACCCATAGTATTTGACAACTTATCATTATATTTAATATTGTTTCTGGTAATCCAGATAAACCACAGAACAATCGAAGACACATTGTAGAAAAAAAAAACATTACCTAGCTTTCTCTAGACATAAAAATTCTAATAGATGGAATTGTAAGTATCAAAGTTCATGTATTAAGAAGCCTAATAAAAATCTGATTCTAGATAACAAGAACAAATTTGCAGTTACCAAACAGATGAATGACAGTCTCCTCTTTCAGTATTAATGGATATTCTTGTCTCAAGAAGCATTTTGGTTTCTTCCCAATATGGTTTATTTCATTGGTACCAAGAGTGAAATTCTCATATATTTTCTAAATATAATTTTTTTTCTTTACTATTTTAAGGCAGATTATTGCTTTTGGCAATTTTTTTCATCAAGGATGCTATTTAATGCAGCTAATGATTTTTGCCAAAACAAGTAGTTGAAAATTTCTAGAAAATTTTTTCTGTCTACCACACATATCACTTTATGTTTTATATGATTAGAGAAATGCTAGGATCTTCAGTAATTCTTTTGAACATAAAGAAAATATTCATTTTAAAAGTCATTTTATTGTCAGGGAGAAAAGTAGATGGAAGTTCAGGGATGATGCTACTCCCATATTAAAGAGTTCTGTATGTTATAATTGGTCACTTAGGTACTTTACTTCCGTTTCTTGTTATTTCACATCTTTTTTGTTTAGTTTTATGGCATTTTTGCTACTATTAATTTGTTTAAAAACTGGGGATTGTCTGGTAGATTCAATTTGTGGGTTGTCCACTCTATTTGATTTACTTGGTGCTTCGTTTTCGTTATTTTTCTGCTTTGTGGTGGCTAGTTTGGAGAGTTCTAGTTATCTAAGGAAGGATGTTTCTATGTGATTGGGTGTGGTTAATCTTATTGTAGGGGCACTGTGGTACTACTGCCTTATTTTCTCCATTAAGTTGGTTGTTGGATGTTATTAGCTTTATTTTGATGGGAAAGTTTTTACACTCTTTCACTGTTTATGGGTTTTGTAATCATGCTTGGTCTCTTTTTGGTGAGGCCCAACTCATGTGGCTGCAATGGATCTATTGGTTGGTGCCAGAGTTTATCTCTGTTGTCCATTCTATCACCTCTACTTTTTTCTCCTTATCCTTTATGATTGGATGTTGGGGCTTTCTATCGAGATATTTCCCTGCATCAAGATACATAAACTACTTTATTTTATTATTGAAATTGAAACAGTTACTGTATTTTTGATCTTTGGGTGTTTGCACTTATGTTCCAAATTCAAACATTATTCAAACACATTTTTTGGAGCAATGATTATTGTCAACTAATGAGGAATGACTCAACCAGTTATTCTATGTTTGAACTTTTGATGTCCACCGTTTTCTAGGAACTTGGTCTCTTACTGTTTCAAGGTCGTGTGTATCATCTCTCAATTATTGCGAACAAAAATCGGATTCATTCTTTCTTTTTGTCTCTATGATACATGGATATTGCTTTGGCACCAAAACAAATTAATTTTTGCTGCTTCCTTGGTGATTTTTGGTGCTTCAAGATTATTCACTTCAAGATTATCTTTGTGAACCTCATTAGTTTTCATCCACTAAATTTCTTTGGACCGTGCCTCCTCCTATGCTGTTAGAGAGAACACCTAAGCTCTTATTGTTCTCTGTGTTTATGTTTTACTGTTTTTCCTTTTCTTTCCTTGATTTTCTCAATCGTAATGTATTGAGTCATCTCACTTATGTGATGTTTTATATTTGACCTTTTATTAATGAAAAGTTGAGCATACCCCTGAAAATTCTCCCCCCCCCCCNCAGCATGACAAGCACATCAAGCAATGATGCCACAGGCATCTACAGAAAGAGTGAATTAATTTATGCCACACACCTTACTTTTCGGTATCCTTGTAATCTAATCAGTGGTCTTGATATCCAAGCGGTTATAAATTCCCAACCTTTTCGGAGACGTTCGGATTTACTTTTTATATTTTATTCTTTTATTTTTTTAATGTATTTTATTTAAAGAAATAAATAAATTTGTTTATAATAATAACAAAAATCATAAGCGCTTAAGCTCTTAATTTTGAATTGAATAGATTGAAGCTCATTCGACCAACGAAGATCAGAATAGGGGGCAGTCCCGGAATGAACGGGCTGAAGATGGCGCAAATGAAGGTGACCATAAAATACTAATCCTATATGTTTCAATAAAAGAAAAAAATATTAATTATAATAAAGGCTACTTTAGCTTCACTATTTTCTTTCTCGGCAATTTGAGCTTTGCCATCCTTCACACCTCATTTCGATCATCATCCTCCACATCACTGGGTTGGTTCAGATCAATTCACGTGATCCAGGAGAAGGTCTAGATCGGCGGCGAGAGTCGCGATCCGTCACTGCAATTGGACAGCGACATTGGATTGGGATGTCAAAACAGCTCAGTTTTCGCGAACAACTCGTGATTGGCTTATTAAATAGCTCGTGTTCGATTCTTTCTCTAAGCAAACAAGCCTTAAATGAAGAATTTTTTCTTGTCGATATGCTTTCAGCTCAAAATAATTATACACACGCACGCGCGCGCGCGCACGCGCGCACACACACACACACACACACACACACACACATATATATATATATATATATATAATATAGGCATGGAGGTAGTTCAGTCTGCTAGGGTTTCATCAATTTCATGTCGATATAAGATTTTCTCCAATTAAGGCACGTCGAAGCTGGTGAGATCCTTCCTTTTTTCCTCTTTGCGGGTGCAATTAACCTGTTTTCGTTTAGCTTGTTTTGTTTCTTACGGTTTGCTCCTCTGAGGGGCCGTTTTGGGGTACGGATGGAACGATCTTTTACTGAGGCTTTCACGGGAGCACATAGTTCCAAAATTGGCAATTCTGGACTCTTTCCTCATTCCTTTCATGATGCTTTTTGTGTTGGTGGTGAGTATAGTTTTATACGGAAAACTGGTAAAAAAAATGAAAAGCTAGCTATGTTTGTTTCTGAGGATAAGTCCAATATTCTTGCTTCTTCTGCTTGCCATGCTCTTGTTGGGAATTTTGTATTTGGACACCCTAAACATGATCTAATTAGAAGCGAATTTGACTCTGTGAAACTCACAGGTTTTTTGGAAAATAGGATTGTTGGATGCACGGTCATATTCAGTTATTTAATGATGAGGATTATACCCGTTATTTTCTTGTCGTATTATTAAAATTGATGATATTCCGATGAAAATACTGAAGTGGACTATTGATTTTGATCCTAATCGGAAACGCCTACTATTTCGGTTTGGTTGCGCTTTCTAGAGTTAAAATTCTAGTTGTTTAATCATGAAATCTTATTTTTCTATCACTGCGGCTTATGACAAACCTTTAAAGATGGATGCCCCACTTTTCTTTTAAATAGGCCTTCTGAGACTCGTATACTGGTAGAACGGGATATTGTTTTGCTCTTTCTGTGACAAAATTGGGATTGGTTCTGCGCACAAAGTTTATTGACCAAAAAAAAATTTGAAAAACATTCCTTGCATTGCTCACACTGTTGTATGTTTGGGTACACTGCTACTTATTGTTGCCACTTGCATTCTCACTTAAAAAATGACAGTGATTGCCCACCTACTACACTTATACATTTCACTGAGCAAAATGAAGTTAATGGGGGCACAGAACATCCTGATATAATAATTACATACACTCTGGTTGCTAATCCTAGTGATGGCTTAACCACCGGGCATTTAGTTTTTGATATTGTTGAAAATGTTGAACCTACTATTGTTGCTATTCATGAAACTGATATAGAAAATTCAATGCAAGATATATTGCAGGTTGTGCCACTCCACTTAATTCTACTCATAAGGTATTTTCTTTGCCTCATATTATTGAGGATGGAAATGCCCTTGCAAATTCGAAAAATGTGTTGCCTGATGGTGCTATTTTGGCTGCTACTAACGTTCTTGAGCATGAATGGTTAGTACCAAAATCTAGAAAAAAGAAAAATAAAAGAAAAAATGAACTTTTGCATCAAATAGAGAGAATATTATTATGGATGGGAAATATCATTCTGACGATAAACAGTTCAACACCCTTCTTAGGTCATCTAGAATGGGTGGCTTAAGAAATCATGATTAACACTATGATATAGAATATTAGAGGAGTGGCGGACCCTTCCACCCTTAATAGGCTTAAACACTTAAACAGGGTCCATATTCAGTCTATCTCTATTTTTTTGGATCCTCTTGTATCTCTAAATAAAAAGCGTCTCTTTAGAAAATTTAAGCAGTACAATCACTTTTGCAACACAAATAACAAATTTTGAATCTTTTGTAATCATAACATTGATCTAAATATCGTTGATAATGAGGAGCAATCCATTTTAATTTACTTTAAACTTGACGCCTTTTTTTCTTGGGCCACTTTTGTTTATGCTAGTTCTATTCTTCAGGATAAGTACTTGCTTTGGCATAAACTTACATTTATGGGAGATAACATGAATGACAACTGGTTTGCTGGGGGTGATTTCAACATGATTATGAAACCCTCTGAGCGGAAAGGTGGTAAATGTGATGATCTCACACTTACCAATCATTTCAGTAATAAAATTGCTGAGGCTGGTCTCTTTGATCTTGGGTACATGGGTTAACCTTTTACATGGAGAGGGGATCCCTTTTTCAACGTCTGGGTCGTTTCCTTGGAAATCACTATTTTCTTAACTACTTTCACATCTCTAAAGTGCGGCATTTAAATCATGCTGGCTCGGATCATAACACCATTCTGCTTTCTCTTGCCTTTACTATCAAACCTGCTACATATCACTCTAAATTTTTTAATATCTAGATTACTCATGATACCCGTTTGAGTATTATTAAGCAGGTTTGGCATTTTCATGGTGTTGGTAATCCGTGGTTCGTGCTTTGATAGCTACATAAGCAGGTTGCTGCTAAGTTACGTAGGTGGAATTTTCATACCTTTGGTAACATCCATAGTAAGGTTAAGGAGGCTCAAATGGTTGTGGATACTCTTGAGGCTCAGGTCACTTGTTCTCCTCACCATGAAATTGAGTTATCTGATGGCTCTACGGGCGATCATGTGATGTGCATTGTAAATATCTTTTAATATTACAATACACTCACAACAACACTAATAGTAAATATGTAGTTCAATCTCAATAAAAATAAATTCAGTATAAAACATTTATCTTTTAAAATATTTAAACTGCCAAACCTCATAATAATAACACAAGTATACGTATTGCTCAAGAAATAAAAGGCTCTAATGGAGTCCTAAGTATCGATCCCACAGAGAGTTGGAAATTCTTAGGGATATAACGTTAAACATAATATTCAAACTGTAAAACTTAAGTAAACAAAACAAATATAAAGTAAATTTAATGTGCGCTAAATGAAATGCAAGTAAAAGAACTAAGTTAACTAAATTAATTGTTAAACTTCAAAAGTAAACTTATAAAGACTAAAGAAAGTTTTGAAATGAAGAGTTCAAAATTAATAAATCAGCATTGCCCTTTACAATCAGTTTATAGAATGTGAAGAAATTAAAGTCATTAATATATATATATATANTTCTCCTTCTAAATCTTAACTGCAATTGTTAACATGGTATCAGAGCAAGTTCTAGTATCGACGAGATTGTGAGGCACTGAGCCCTTGGGAACTTCTAATTGTTTCCTCTCTCTCTCTCGCGACCCACTTCTGATCGAACGTAGAAACTCGCATTGTCGTACCGAGATTTCGACGACTCTAGATCTGACTGTCGTACTCTTTTGATACTTGCGAATCTCATGAAGTGCAACGGTTCCAGGGAGGTAGCGATGCGGCTTCTTCACTCTCCTTGTAGTTGGCGCAGACTTCGTTGGGGGCTAGCTGCTTGCGTGGAGCCTTGCCTCCGGTAGACTTACAGGCTGTTTACTTTGTGCGATCCATCGCCAGATAGAGACTGCCAACACCTGCAATCCTTTTTATTGTCCCTATCTCTCTTCTCCACCACAGTCATCAGAGACCTCTTTATCGACTGTGGTAGTGATCTGGCAAGGAGAAGAATAAGACAACCAAATTTTCAACGTCATTTGCATGTAGTTATATTTTTTCGGGTGATCTATTGTTATTGGTATTTCATCTTCCTTTTCTTTGTTTTCTTTTGGTATCGTAGCAATGACTGGTGAAAAAGATGCTTTCTTCAGTCTATTAGTGTACAATTAAATGGATAAAATTACTCCTATTAGAGTTATGTATTGAAGAATTTTTTGAAAGACAAAAGAATGTGGGGTTATGTTTCTGGAACCTGTGTTAAACCCATAAATGAAAATGATGGAAAATATGAAGAAATGTTGGAAGTATGAGAAGCAAATAATTAAAAAATAATCACTTGGATCAATAACTCAGTTTCACAATCATTCGGTGTTCAATTAGTAAAGTATGAAACTGCCAAAAAAGTTTGGAATTATTTGGAAAAATTATATGTGCAGTCAAATTTTACAAAGAAATATCAATTAGAGATAGATACTCATGGTCTTCAATAAAACAACATAAACATCTAAGAATTTTATTCTGTCATGACTAATCTTTAAGCTCAGTTATCTCTTACTGAATCTGCATCATTACGAGCTTTTAAACCATACACTGATCGCAAAGAAGAATAGTGTGTGGTTCAATTTTTGCTTACTCTTTGAGATGATTTTAAAGGACTTCGTGGAACAATTTTACATTACAATCCTCTTTCAACAATTGACTCGATGGTTAATGAGTTATTAGCGGAAGAGATTCGTCTTAATTTTCAATATGAGAAAAGGAATGTTGAGAAAGAGATCCTCCCTAATCCCAATTTGTCTGTTTTTGCAGCTACTCACAATAAAAGCAAATCTCATGGAAATGTTGGTTTTGATGAATGTAGCTTTTATAAGCAAAAGGGTTATTGGAAAGCTCAATGTCCAAAGTTGTTGAACAAATCATAGTAGACACAACAACTTAATCTGTTGCACCCACGTAGCTTCAAGACACCAACATCAATTGTTGCAGTTGTTGTTCCTCTGACATATTTTCTTTGTATAGGACATGCAAATTCTTCGTGTCCTACATTAACAGTGTTTGCTGAGCAGTTTCCAAAGTTTCTTGCCACACAACCACATGTCATGTCTGCCTCCTCAAATATAAGTTTGCTTTCTTCTAGCTCATCAGGTATACCTTTTTCCATTTGGATTCTTGACTCTGGAGCCTCTCATCATATGTCATCTGATTTTACATCATTTGTATCCTTACATCTTGCATCATCAGTATCAGTCATGACTCTTCATGGCACTCCTATGTCATTAGCATGCACTAGGTCTGTATGCACACCACATTTATCCTTTTCAAATATTTACTATATCCCCAATCTTACTTTGAACCTTATTTTTGTTGGTCAACTATGTGCAGGAACAACAATCCAGGAGGGTGATTGGGACAGGTCATAGGCAAGGTGGACTTTATATTCTGGATGAACTAAGAGTTCCAGATGTTGCAGCTTCCAGTGTTGAACTGTCTTCATTTCGTTTGAGTCCATCATCTTCTAAATTTTATCTATGACACTCTTGCCTTGGACTAGTCTCCGCTTCTCGTCTAAAATACTTAGTTTCTACAAGAGTTTTAGGTGAGTTAAAAACTAGTGATATTTCTGATTGCTGTGGTTGTAAACTTGCTAAATTTTCTGCTTTACCCTTTTCTAAAAGTGTATTACTTTCTGCTGCACCTTTTAATGTGGTTCATTCGGATGTATGGGGTCCATCACTTGTTGTTACCAAAGGTGAATCTAGATATTTTGTCTCGTTCATTTATTACTATACTCATTATTGTTGGATTTATCTTATGTAAAATCATTCTGAATTTTTTATTGTTTATAATATGTTTTGTGCATTTGTCAAAACTCAACATAATGCTATTATTAAGTGTTTTCAATGTGATCTGAGAGGTGGATATACCTCTACTAAATTCTCTAAATTACTTGCATCTGATGAGAGTTTTCTTCAAACTTATTGTACTTGCATCTGATGAGAGTTTTCTTCAAACTTCTTGTACTGACACTCCAGAACAAAATTGAGTTGCTAAAAGGAAACATCTTCATATTGTTGAAACAGCTCGTTCTCTTCTTTTGTATGGCTCCATTCCAAGTGAATTTTGGGGGGAAACTATTCTTACTGCAATCTATATTATTAACAAAATTCCATCTTTTGTTACTTCAAATTTGTCTTCCTTTGAAAAACTATATGGTCATGCTCATGATTATTTTTCTTTGAGAGTTTTTTGTTCTACTTGCTTTGTTCTTCTTTCTAATGTGTAACGTAATAAATTGTCTTCACATTCGGAAATTTGTGTATTTCTTGGTTATGGTGACAGTCAGAAAGGGTATCGTTGTTATGATCCTGTCACTCAAAAACTATTCGTATCACATCATGTTGTATTTCTTGAGCATATGTCATTTTACTCCATTTTTTCTTCTTCTCATAGCCTTACAAAGTCCGATCTTATCCAAATTGATCCTTTTCACACATAAATAAATTGAACCTCATCATTTGATTCATCATCCAAATATTCTTGATATCGAGCTTTGCAGGGTTGACACTGGTGGTTTTGCAGATCCCGATGCTCCCCCTATCCCTATTGCTCCCCAAGAATCCCTTGTGATTGTGAATCCTCCTCTTCCTCGGTACCCTCAACGTGGTCGTAAGTCTACTAAATTGCCAGATTTTGCTTACTCCAATTATTCTACTTCTTTTGTTTCCTTTTTAATCTCGATTCATAATTTGTCCGAGCCTTCTTCCTATCAAGAGGTTGTTCTTGATCCTCTTTGGTAGAAAACTATGACAGAAGAACTCTCTGCTTTGCACAAAATAGATACTTGGGACCTATCTCTCTTTCTCCAAGAAAACATGCAATTGGTTCTCGTTGGGTGTATAAAATTAAAACCAAGTTTGATGGGTCAGTTGAGTGATATAAAACTCATTTAGGTGCTGAGGGACTTTCTCAACAGTATGGTCCAGATTATGAAGAAAATTTTGCTCCTATTGCCAAAATGACTACCATTCGTACTCTTATTATAGTCACATCTATTCATCAGTGACAAATTTCTCAAATGGATGTTAAAAATGTATTCTTAAATGGTGAACTTCAATAGAAAGTTTACATGGTGCCTCTACCAGGTGTCTCTCATAATGATGGTGAAGTTTGTAAATCAAAGAAAGCTCTCTACGGCCTTAAACAAGCTCCTCGAGCTTGGTTTGAAAAGTTCTATATTGCAATTTCATCAATTTGTTTTCATTCTAGCTCAACTGACACTGCATTGTTTCTCAAGAGTACCTCCCATAGGCATATCATACTCTCTCTATATGTTGATGACATAATCGTTACTGGGGATGACGATAACGGGATTGCAGAGTTGAAATTACAATTAGCTCAACAGTTTGAGATGAAATATTTGGGCACTCTTCAATATTTTTTGGGGATTGAAGTGACTCATTCTCCTAGAGGCTATCTTCTTAAGGGCAGTTTAGTCTTTTTACTTATTGTGTATATATATATATATATATATATATATATATA
>JXCR01149144.1:224447-273202 GCA_002079205.1 Phalaenopsis hybrid cultivar
ATATATATATATATATACTCTTGTAATGACGTAATAAAATATATTGAAACCCTAGCCACTTTTCTTGATCTCTTCTCTTTCTCTTCTCCTTCTTAATCTCAACTGCAATTGTTAACAGTTTTGTCACAGTGAAGGATAGTAGTTTGGGTGATGGGGACTCAAAGCACCTAGAAAAGCCACCAGAGATAAATAACATCAGTTGTTGTGGTTGATAGGGTGAGAGAGTCAACTTCCGTAGATGAGCAGGCTACGGTGGGATGCTTCTTGACTTGCCATGACAAGAGGTTGGGGACGAGGAATGAACAATAACCAGTGATTGAATGGTGGTTAGTGAGATCACTTGCCCAACTAGAATCTCAGTAACATCAGAGTATGAGAGGACCTAGATGGAGTGGTAAACTAAAATTAATTGTGCCTTTAATGTGCCGAAGTAATCATTTGAGTTGTCGAAAATGGTAGCAGGTAGGAGTCTAGAGGTGTTGTGATAATGTGTTCACCGCAAAGCTGGTCGTGTCATCATTATATGCTAAAGAGAGCCAACTAGTTGGTTATATTGGGATGCTGTGGTGAATGATTGGTGGAGCTCTAGGGCAGTAGAAGGGGTGGAGGAGAGGAGATTTGGGGTTGCTTTATAGTCTTTCATATATACAATTTGAAGGATATTTTAGGCTTAGTGTGCTTGAGTGAGGAAGAAACCTGGTTCGACATGCTCAATGTCGATACTCAGAAATGTTGAGACCTTGCCGAGAGTATTGATATGGAGTATTGCTTCAATTATGTGAGGAGAGTGATGATTTTGGTTGAGTCATTGCCGATGACCAAGATGTTTTTAACGTACATGGGTATGTAGATCAAGACATAGTGGTGGTAGAAGATAAATAATGATAGATATGCTTGATTGTGATGTAATCCAAGGCGAAGCAAGTGTTTTTTGAAGGTGTTGAACCATTGAGGACTTTGTTTAAGTCCGTAAATGGCCTTCTTGATCCAACATATACATTCTGGAGTTGGCATATAGATGATTTCCTGAAGTTCGTTGTGTAGAAAGGTAGTTGAAACGTCCAGTTGGATGACCAACCAAGTGTGGTGAAGGGAATTGAGGAGCAGGACGTGAATTGCTAGATGCTTGTCTACCTGGCTGAAGATGTCGGTATAGTGAATGCCATATATTTGTTGGTAGCCTAATGCAACAAGGCGTGCTTTGTAATGTGTGATAGTGTCGGTTGGAGTTTGTTTGATTTTATAGGTTCATTTGCTACCAAGGATGTTTTGAAGGGGTGGTGGAGGAACTAAGACCCATGAATTTTGGTTTTGAAGGGCTTTGAGTTCCTCTCGTATGAGACTTCTCCGACGGTCGTGTTGAACTGCTTCTTCAAAGTGATGGGTCTGGTGGTAGAAAGGATTTGATGGAATAAGGGTGTTGGTTTCATGGAGCTTGTTTTGTTTCTTGTAATCAATGGGTGTATGGGGTGTATAGAGAAAGACTCGGTTAGAGAGAGGTGTGTTGTTGGTTTGGTTGATGTTGTGGGGATAGAGGTAGTGGTATGGGTGAGAGGTGGGAGTTGGGAAATTGGAGTATCTAATGGGTTTGCATGAGAAGTGGTTATGTGTGACGACAATGCGTTAGTTTTCCTATCGATACCTAAAGTGGTGGTGTTCGTGGGTAATGGGATCGTTCCAACGATGAAGTCGACAAATCCATTTACCGTAATAATATTTAGCATTTGTGATTTCTAGAGGCTATAATTTTTGAAGGAGATGAAAATGCTTACCCCTAAGTTTATATTGTATATGATGAGCTTTAGAGGAGGAGGTATTGTATATTCCTCCCTTTTAATGGAGGTGAGAGCCTCATCCAAGTTAGAAGTGGTTGATCGTCCATAATGGCTGTGAGCGAGCAGGCTCTGATACCATGTATGAAGAGCCATTGGAATGGCTACTTTGGTAGGATACTAGCTCAAAAAAAAGAAAGAAAATTCAAGAGAAGCCTCACAAGAAGGATGCTTCTGCAGGACTCAAGCTCAGGAGAAGACAAAGGACAAGTCGAGCATGAATAACATAAGAAAGGAAAGAAAGACAGTGAAGATATTTCTTATTCAATTGCTTAACTTGCATAATGTTACAATATATAAAGATGAAACAATGATTCCTGGAGATAAATGGTTGTAAGGGTAATACAGTAAAATGTAAATGCAAAAAGTAGTGAGGAAACCTGCTGTGGTCAGAAAGAGTGGAGTGATGTCATTCTTATGCTATGTCTAGGTTGGCTATGAACAACATCACATGGACACACCTACAAATTATATTATATTATGATTGACATTGAGCTTCCCTCTAACCTATAAAAATAATATAAACCATAGTTCTAATATACAATTATCCATCAAGAATACACAAACATGGATCTTGAGATGATCCAACAATTTAGGAGAAAGGAAGCACAATAAAGGAGTGCCCATTGATAGGAGACCAAGAGACCCCACTTACCTAGTTTTCAAACCAAAGAAGAAGGCTAGCCATGTCAGAAGGATCAAAAGGACGATCTAATTCCGAATCGATTAGACCAGACCAAGACAGATAAGTACTCGATCTAACCACCATCGGAAAACTAATTAAAGGTATAGACACATCTCTCGATAGATCCAAAATGAGTATAGAATCCATTTCTTCAGCATCATCCATTGTCCCATTGACTCACAATCATCTCAAAGGACTCCCTTTTTGAGGAAAAAGCTATCGATTGGGTTACAATGATTCACATTCTACTCAATAACATAATCTTGTTCTGCGGAAAAAAGCTTCTCATCTGGGGATCGAAGATTGATATTCAGACCAAATCAACCAACCATCAAAGTATAGCAGACCGAGTCAATCTTGCCAACTCGAAGTTAACCAAGTCCAGCTGACCAGTTCATCGACTTAGCCTACCCGACAAAATTAGCTTTATCGAGTTGAAGTCATGTTATCTCAGTTAGGGCTGTCAAAACAGCTTGTTGTTCGCGAACAACTCGTGTTCGGCTCGTTAATTTTGTTCGATAACTTAACAAGCTGAACACGAACTAAGATGTGTCCGTTCATGTTCGGCTCGTTTTGGCTCGAAATACTACTCATCAAGTAGTATTTTAAATAAATCTAATTGACTACAAGGCTACAAAGATTTATAATCAATTAAAATATTGATTAAGAAAATTAGGATAACAATTTTACATTAGATTCAAATGATCTTTTAATATAAATAATAATTTTTAAATCTTGCTGAAACCCTTATTGTTTTATGGCTACATGATTAAGGTTGTTAAAATGCCTTTTTGTTCGTGAATAGCTCGTGTTCGGCTCGTTAAGCAAATGAGCCGAACACGAACACAATTTTTGAGCTGAGCATAAACGAGCCGAAATATAAATGAGCCGAACACGAGTTACACCCCTAATCTCAGTGAGCAAGCTATAGACCAGCCAACCAAGAGGCTCACACCTGTAAAATAATAAGAATACTTTTCTACAACTCCATCAAAGCAAAGACAAAAATGTATTGTCATATATTTTACATTCTCCTATATAAATAGAGAGATCATTTTATAAGAAGGGACTAATAGAAAAAACATATTACTATTCATTACTTTTTATTTCTCTCTATTTCTTTTTTTTTCTTCCGCTCTAANATCTTTGTGTATATTATTCGTGTTCAGCTAGTTAACTTAGCAAACGAGCTGAACACGAGCAGTTCACAAACAACGAGCCGTTTTGACAGCCCTACTCAAGGCATCACTTATCTTGATCCCTCGAGGAAGAAGCCATAGTCCGAATGATCTTGGACTCAGCTCTGATACCATAAAGTCTGGTACAAGAGAATACTGGAAATAAGAAATTTATTACTCAGGGGATGGAAAATTTACATACTTCCATACAGTGACACTAACCACCTACTTCTAATCCAATACGCAATCTACCCACAGATCTATCTTATTACATATTTGACATTGGGAATACATTATCAGCAACACCACCACTTTGCTAAACTGGACATANGGGTTCATAGACAAATGGACTGAACCCGGTCAAAACATAGAAATGTTAACTTTGCCCTTCAAATTGATAATCTTTGTTGAAGATTGTCAATTTGTTGTGAAGAAACTTGAATCGGGAATTGGGACTAGATTTGGTGAAGAGACCAGCGAGTTGATCAATGATGTTGATAGGATGAACCGTAAGTACTTTGTTGTTGATACATTCTCTGATATAATGACAATCAATCTCTAAGTGCTTGGCACGGACATGGAACATTGGATTATTAGCAAGTGCTACAGTAGAAGTATTATCACGATAGAGAGATTGACAAACAGTCAGAGTAATTTAAATGTCTTGGAGTAAATGTCTATTTTTTGTTTTTTTTAAAAACTCAGAGTCTCTAACTTGTCTATATAGATGTCGTCGTCATATAATTCTCTTTTCAATTAAATCTCATTCTCAGATCATTTAAATGATATGGAGAGAAGAAGAATTGTAAATGATGGGATATACAATGAAAAAGATGAATAACCTTTAAACAAAAATAAGGAAGGTTTATGTATGATAATCCTCGTATGATAGGTCGAGAGAATACATCAGAATAAGATTGGATCAAGATACCTCGAAACACAGTATCTATGAAGAAAATCCTTATATAAGCCACCTGTAACAAGAGAAAAAAAATATTTTTTTTTTGTGGTCAAGAGCACTCCCAAAGGAATGTATCCCTTTCGTTAATTACATCTTAGGAGATACCCAAGAATACTTTTGATAAAATGAGTCTTTCTTACATTATCATGACCGATAAATAGGTCACTAAAATAACAGTTATTTCACAGAAGCATCCCGATGCTCTCAAAGCTCTCACTAAGTCATAGGGAATACACCGAATCTCTCAACTCCCAAATGGGTAGCAACTCATCGACATATGACACCAACAAAGTAACCAAGTCAACTCATAGGATCCACACCTTGCTTCCAGGGTCTAAGCAGGTTATAAGGGTAAAGAGTGAATCACCATATCCTAAAGAGACGATAGCTTATCCGTAATTGAAGTATGTGATCATGAATGAAGTCACAAAAGGACGAAATGGCTTAAAAGGGCTCAGCCAAAAGAGAGGTAGAGTACTTATGATCGGGTAGAGATAGCCGAGTATGGATACTATGAATCCATCATTTCAAGCAATTAAGACCCTAAGTCTATCTGGTCGTGAATGTAGTCAACCCAACACAACCATAAACTCATTGTCAGGAATCTATGAATTGCATTGTCCAAGGAGACTTTGGTAGCCCTAATGTAAAAAGAAGGAAACTCTGAGTCATATGACCTTATAGAGGTAATGCTAAAAGAGGTGGCACTTATACTCGCTAAATAAATGGTGAAGATGCCATGTAAAAGAAGATAAAAGAGTGGTCCGGTTACAAAGCTGAAAAAACTCCCCTCAAATGAATTGTTCCTCATTTGGGACGGAGAAGCCTCTAACACCCTAAATGTACTAAACAACCACGTAAGTATATAAGCTTATGCTTGGTCTGTTGAGTTCAATAAGCACGAGGATATTTCCTCATAACATGCAATATGATGCAATTATCTAAAGTCCTAAGTGTGGATGCTCTATTAATATGACTTGAGTGATAATCATGTCATGCATATAATTTTAAAACCAGCATGAAGGCCATGCTAAAAAGTAAAGTGCATGTTTTAAGTAGTTGAGATCTTTAATCCTAATTTTTTATTATTCCTGATATTTTATTATTAGGATTAAAAAAAAAATATTATATCTTAAGATCCTTAAAGAGTCTAAATTATAAAGTAGGATTCCCAAACAAACCACAAGCCAAAAAAAGAGTAATTGGAAAGGTACACTATGCAATATAAAAACCAAGCCAAACATATGAAATAATAAGAAAGGTTGGTACCACTGGGTCGATAACATATCTCAGAAAGAAAAAAAGTTGCCAAACTGTACATATACACACTTTAACCTATTGAGATACATTAAAGAAAATGCAGAGTTAAGATACGTGACATGATCATCTCAACTCGGTCCCCGCCATGTGTTTCCACACCTCAAGCACCTCAGAACCCATGCTTGTATCTTATTTCCCCTACATGACACCCTTAAGGAGTTTAAAAAGGTACATATAAAAGCCTAAAAAAAGACTCGACGTGTAACAAAGATTTTAGCACGGTTTATTTTTGTGCATGTCATGAATCATGCTCGATGACAAGAAAGTTAAATAGCACATGCAAGTAAAAGGGTTAGCTTTAAATCATTACAACTCCTCTTTGTTGGACATGGCTCCATGGAAAAAGACCATCCCTAACATACTAGTGTGCAAGTCTCATACCCTAGTAAACACACAAAATATTGCCTGACTAGGGCAACCAAACTAGCAAAGAACGATAGACAGGACACCGAAAAGTCTACCTCGTACTCTAGTCCTAGCCTAGCACACCATCTACTATAGTGTCATATCACAACATCTAAGTGTGTCCATAGTGCAAAGTGAGATCAAGGTGTATGAATTTGATGGAGTCGCCACACCGACCACATCCTAAAGATTAAAGAGATTTAAAATAAGTTACTAGGAAAATGACATTTTAAATAAGTGGCATCACATATGACCTGACTTATATAATATTAAAAATAAGCCGGATAATACATAATAGAAAATTTTTTATATTTTTTAATTTTTGAACATTAAATGCAGCTCTATAACTTGCAAATGACATACTTTAGAGCTTATGGAACCTTAATAAAGTCATACACAAGTTGATCATAATATGAAAACTCACATCGCTCACCAAACTATCCTGACATGCAATGCTCGTCTAAGTATTAAGACGACAAATGGGTCACTCATCCTAAAGAGTAGGATTTTTCGTCAACAAAAATGGGCAATACACATATAACATTCAAAAAGACCCAGCATATTTTGATTATTAGGCTGAAGCACAATTAATCACAATTAACGCCAAAAGATGAGTCAAACATCATGCAAATATGAATGCAAGAATGCCATATGCATATGATACACACAAAGTAGTTATACCAAGTAGATGTTACATAGAAAGAGGAATTACACGATCCTCGGGAACCTAAGCCGGATGTCAAGAAATGGTCGACAAAGGCCACAAATGAGTTTGCATCGAGGATTGAATACCTATAAAAGAATTACTCCGTACCCGAAGGCACCAAATGAGCACATGCAAACATGCCATCAATGAAGAAGATGTCAAAGACAAAGAAGAAAAAATACAAAAGATGTTAAGTACCAAACATACTGGGCAGTGCGATTCATGCAAGTGAGAATCACATATCCAGGTGGACACACATTATGTCATGCACAAGTTCAGTGGCTAAAAAGCATAACCATACCAAGCATGACATGACATATCTGCGACATTCTTAGATAGTGTCATAGGGAGTGAGGTTGCACGACTCTCATGGAAGAGGGTGTCCAACCTATGGCATTATATGTGAGCCATCCCCTCACGAAGTGTGCAAGCATATGTCCCTATGCATACAATCAAGCATGTGGGTAGGATACTTGTAAGTACAGGTGCTCAAAGAGACACCACAAGTAAGGGTTCTCAAAGAGACATCCAAACATGCAAAATGCTAAAGAAAAGCATATAAGGCAAACAAAAACGCAACATTTAATAAAATATGACAAGCATAATGACCTTAAACGGTTGGTTTTTCAAGCACATGAAAATGGATTCAAAAAGCAAAATGAACAAGCAACGTGAAGCAAACAAGCATACAAGTGTGCATCACTCGAGCGAAGTTGGCCGAAAGTGCCTAACCAAAATGTAATGATTGTTCGATCAGGATGGGTTTGTTGATCAAACCAAAGTGATTGGTTGATCGAATCAAGGTGGCTAATTGAATTGAAATGTTAAGGTGATCAGGCAGGGTCTACCAATCAAACCCATGTGATTCGATGAGCAAGTCGGAGCAACAGATCAAAATGAAAGGATATGGTAATTAAGCTAGGGCTACCGATCGAAGCCAAGTGATTGGACATTCAAGCCAGAGTGGTTGAACAAACCAAAAAGATCGGACGATCAAGCCAGAGTAGACAATCAACTGAAAAGATATGATGATTGGGCTAGGATGACAGATAAAACACAAGTGACCAGATAATCAAGGCAGAGTGGCTGATTGAACTAAAAAGATAAGGTTATTGGGTCGGGATGCCGATCAAACCCACGTGATAGGACGATCGAGCCATAGCAGTCAATTGGACCAAAAAGATAGAGTAATTAGGTTGCGTCATCTGCTTGAACCCAAGTAATCGGATGATCAATTCAAACAAAAAAGATAGGGTGATCAGGACAGAACATCCAATCGAACCAAAGTGATCGAGCAAAAAAGCTGGAGCGACTGATTAGACAGAAATGATAGGGTGATCAGCCAGGAATGGCCAATCAAACACAAGTGATCAAAAAATCGAGCAAGAGTAACTTATCAAAATGAAAAGATAGGGTTATTGGGTCGAGATGGCTGATTGAACCCAAGTGATCATACAATCAAGTTGGAGGTGCCGATCGAACCAAAAAGATAGGGTGATCAGGTCAGGATGGCCGATTGAACCTAAGTGATTGGAAGATCGATCCCAAGTGATTGGATGATCGAGTCAGAGTAGTCGACCAAACATAAAAGATAGGATGATCAGACAAGGATGTCCGGTCAATTCAAATAAATAGATTGATTAGGCAGGGATGGTCAATCTAACTCAAGTGATTGGACGATCAAGTCAGAGCAGCCAATCAAACCAAAAAGATAAGATGATCAAGCCAGAGCAGCTGATTAAAGAGAAAAGATAAGGTGATCAACCCAGTATGGCTAATCAAACCCAAGTGATCGGGCAATCAAGCCTGAGTGGCTAATTAAATCGAAAAGATAGAGTGATCATGCTTGGATGGTCGATTGAAGCAGAGTGATCGGATGATCTAGAAAGAGTGTCAGATCAAACTAAAAAGTTAGATTAATTGGGATGGAATTATTGATAAAATTCAAGTGATCAGATGATCGAGCTGGGGCAACCGAGTGAACCGAAGTGCTCACATGATCAACATGCCATTATGCGAGACACGAAAAATGAGCATGCAAACATTCAACGACACATCGAACTTATCATATCAACCTCACGTAGGATCTATCATAAGAGATGGAGAGGTGTACTAATGACTTATTGCGCAAGGCAACGAGACACCCACCTCCATTTGCCCGAGATAAAATAAAGGGTCACTTGGGAGTAGGACTCTCCATGACCAAGCAAACGAAGACCAAGGGGATGTCTTCATCCACTAGGTTGGTTGGCTTCAAATGTTCATCCAAATAAAGCTACTGAAACAAACAAAAATATTAGTGCAATCTAAATTATTGCAGGATTTTGTAGCAAAGGTTAAGGGGAAAAGCTCATGGATTCTAGGGATTGTCAACGAAAAAGCTTGCTAACCTATCGACTTCCTATAACAAAAAATCCTAGCATTAAAATCTATATCAATTAGACCTAATGGGATCTAGAAATGAAAATTATGACTGTTCGAAACTGTTATGCATTTGTGTTGATTGCAGTCAAGTTCTCTTTGCTAGATCCTCACTCCGACCCCGCTCATGCAGAGCTTGCTCCACTCCTTCCCCAAGGGATGAAGAAGCTATCCTTATAGAAGGAGAATCTGGTGAGAATTTAAGTAAATCCTCCCTTTTCTTTAGTTTTCTCTTGCAAAACAATGACAAGAGAAGGAAATAATGAAGAAGAATAAGAAAATAATTAGAGGGAAAGATGAAGAATGAGGAAGAATAAACCAGAAATAGAACTGGATCCTCACAAAACCCTTCTCAAGCACTCCAGAAACTCTCCCTGACTTCTTTCTATTTGAAAAATGTAGAAGCCCTACTTCTAAATGAGTCCCAACCCCCACTCTTTTCTATTTTCTGCAGAGAACAAAGTTTCTTCCTGCATGCACTCTTTCTTGCCTAACTTCTCCGATTTACATAGTTTGGGGAAGCATCACCTTGCTAGAAAATGGCAAGGCTTTATATGATCCCTCCTTAATTTGCCTTGACCCTTTCCGTAAATTGTGTGGGAACTATGTAAAAGTTTCCTTTAATGGCCCCCTCTATCTTAGCTAAAATAGCATGTCACTATGGCATTTGACGGGAAGAAGCAGCTTCAGCGCATATGAGCCCATTTATTTTGTTCATAAAATTTGATTAGTCACTTAAGCATCAAATAGGGGTGCATATGTGCCCCTACTCTCTATTTCATATATATCTCAGATGAATACTAGTTCTTATGAGTCAAATTAGGGGTGCATATGCACCCCCTTCTCTGTTTACCACAAGAATAAGTGACCTTCTATAGGCTTGGCTGCTATGTTTACCAACATGGGGGATCATACTCTTGATGGGATTATGTGCCACTACTTACTAAATTTGAAATTTTTTTCAAATTTTGGTCTTTTCTTACCTTCTTCGTCGTGGCTTGCATAGAGGATTCCCATGGGTCCTCAAAACATCACAAGACATCGAGGAATGAAAATGGACTTTCCTACATCCACGAAAAAAATTAGGATCGTGTCTTATCAGGCAAATATTGTCGCTCGGAGTCGGGTACGACCCTGACGGTTTAAAACCCATTTTTGCACCTAAGTTTCCTTAAAAGGATTTTTACTGACTCAGAAGCTACGATTAAATTGTCTCACTAAAATATGATTTTGTAAATCAATAATGAATATTCCAAAGGTTTCAATTTGGGATTTTAGTTTTGAAAAGTGTCCCAGACCCTAATGCAGGTAGGTCAGACTAATATCTGACTTTTTTTAAAATGTGTGTGGGAGCATTTGATGACTGCCCTTAACCACAATGGGCTCTGAATAGATGGAGTATGACCTCTAAACACCACAATGTACATTAAATACATCCCATGTCAGAATTATCATAACCAAAATACAAGTGTTCCTAGATTGAGCTGAATCAGTATAGATCCTATTTTCGCGCTCGAGGAATGTATCAGGAAGTCCAAACAAATTTCTTGGATTACACGAGACTGCAAATGAGTGACACTTTGTCTCATAGAATTCAAGTGGACATTATCGGCGTTACTTCGGGTTGGTTTGTGGGGTTGCCCATAAGAAGCTGTCGGTCGCTGGAATCGAAATACCGTCACCTACTTCGGAAGGACGTTGAAGCATGAAATCAAAATGACCCCATATTTTTCATAGTTTAAAATGAAAGAGCACTGTACCTCAAATCATGNATGAGAGAGAAAAATGTTAAATGTTAGCTTGAATAGAGTAGTCCTTTAAAATAGAAATGATACTCTATTTGTGGGCTAGGAGTTATAGGCTTTGTTTGGCGAAGCTGCAACTTCCCAATTTTTCAGCTGCAGTTGCGCTGTCCCAGGAAGCTGATGAGGCAATTCAGCTGCAGTTGCCTTAGGAAGATACTGTGGGAAAGCAGCTTTAGGGAAGTTGGATGTCTGTTTGGTGCAGCTGTGTAAAAAATACTGCAGAGCAGCTGTTTTTTTAAAAATGACAATTTTGCTAATGTCTGGTAAAATTGTTTAAAGAATGACTATAATAGTGAACTTTTTGAAACTCTATAAGTTAAATTTATTATTGCAACTTCAACGTGTTAATTATGTAATAAATTAATTATTAGGTAATAGTTAGTAATTGTTATTAACAAAATTTATGGGAATGATTAATATATTTGAAATGTTAACTTGTTAGATAGGTGAGCATATGAAATAAAAGACTTATTATAAGAGAGCTCTTATATTCGGTGGCACGATTATTTTAAAAATATATTTACATTCGGGATTTAACATATTAATAATGAACTAATCAATTTAACTATTTTTTTATCAAATATCGATGAAAACTTAAAGAAATTCAATTAAAGGGACGTGTGCCCTTTTTTTTCCCAAGTTGAAATACACTTTCATTCATAGCTTCTATTAAATATAAATATTAAAAGTTATGAATATCAATCTTTGATTCTCAAACACAAATACATTAATTTTTTGTTTAGGTCATCGATAGGTAAACATAAATGTTGCTAAAAAAATAGACTAGGAATTGTAGTACCTATGTCTGCTATATATCACAACAAAAATTCATCGTTTACATAACAAAAGATTTTTGGGGGGTTCATGACTACTGTTAAGTCCAAACTTCAACGATGATAGTCCATAATTACATAAACACATCTTAAGTAACCGATAACATAAGTAGAGCAAAAAAAAAAAAAAGCTCTAAAACTATTATATTGACAATTAATAAGATAATTATTTTCTTCTTCACATTAACATGATGTAGCTCCTGTGTCAGACTTTACTCAAGTGATGTTCTCCATTTTTGATCAACATCATCTGGTGAATCAATCGAACCGTTGCCTAACGGAAGAATCCGCACTATTCGGCGATGCTCCGTAGGCAGGTATAAAACTTCCTCAAGTAGTTGTGTGGTTGACGTGACGTCAACAGTGAGGGTTGGAGACCACAGTGACAGAGTGCTTGTCGGGATGCCCCAGAAATTCGTGAGCTCATCTTCTCATGAGTGCAACAAAAGAGGAAATAACATTGCAGGTGTAACATGATCTTTATTTGTAAATGCCCCATTTTATTAGTACGACATAGATATACATTGAATGAGAACATTTACAGGGTATAAGAAATTGAGATATCATCAATATAAGTATGAATTTTTATTTAGAGAGACTAAATAAAAAAAATTAAATAAACCAATAAACACAAATGATTTAAAGTGGTTCGGTCATGCTGACCTACATCCATGGGAAAGTAATCAAATATATTCATTAGTGCAATAAACCAAAAATATACATCGCTTCCAATCAACAATCTCATTGTCAATGCTAAGAGATGAAAGTAGATCATTTTCATACATTTACAACATATTCCTTTTCTGGTGAAAAAAAATAAAATGATGTCTTCCATGTAGCTTTTCCAGAATAGAACAAAGGCGTGTTGTTCCAATTCCTAGAGTTCTTTTGAGCAGCTTAACAAGAAAGTTATAAATCATGTTTCATTTTTGCCACCAAACAACCTTGGAGAGCATGATCTCTTCTGGTCAGCTGAATGAGTTGAGCAAATCTCTATGTACGTATATATGAAATTTCAGGTGATAGAAGATAGAAGTTCAGGTTTTACCCTTGCAATCATAGACTTCTCCAATGCTAAAAGTTGCAGCAACATGAGGCAAAGCCACTTCCATGTTATAACAAGTAGAAAAACCTATAGATCTGCATTCAAATAAAAGCAACCACATAGAACTTCATAAACAGGAAAATTCATCCATCATAATAAAAGCAACCACAAGCCCCATAGAACTGCATTCAATTTTTATTGTAGTTAATGTTTACAGGTTTCGAAATCAGCCCCAAAGGAATTGCAGTTAATGCTTACAGGTTTCCATAACATCCTCATTGGACTGCATTCAATATTAATTGCATTTTAAAGAGAGCAGGTTTCTTTGGTAATGGCAAAATGGTTGCTTAAGAGTTTAAGCCATCCAAGAGTGCCTCACCAAATCAGCCCCAAGAAGATAACATATCCGAATCACGAATTATTGAATCCAAATAACATAAGGTTGCAACTAGAATTAAAAAGATAATAATAAGAGACATTAAATAGAAAGAAAGCATGAAATAATAAAGTGCAATAATGTTGTTCAATGTTCCAATGAATAACTAAAGTAATAGAATGTCTCTCAAAAATTATAAAATGAAATCGCTGATGCCTCAATTTTCCATATGAGCATAAAAATGATGTAGATAAGCAACCCGTCGATCTTTCACCACTGCCATGAAAAAATATCTATGGACAAAATCTTGCACGAGTTCCACCGTAAAAAAGTGCAGATCAAATCTTCAGCAATCTCCGGGTTCTCTTCCAAAATTTCCACCACCTCATTAATTGAGGCACTCTGGACTTTATGGAGGGCATCATTCGAATAATCTATCAGGTATGATATATAGGTTCTGATAAAGGGACCTCCGTTTGTTCTCTTTCTCTTAGATCGATTCATCGACTAGATTTCAGGGAGGTCCTGGGTGTGGAATGGGGGTGAATCGACTGACAGGCTAACTACTGCATTATCATGGGTAACTCCAAACCGTGTCTCACTTGAAGAAAAGGCATATTTCTTTGTAGCAACGACCCCCCCACCCAAACAAATGGTATAACTTCTCCTCGAACTCGGGTCAAGTCCTGCAAATTTGAATATTTTTGTTGCAGGCACCACCTGAAAAATAAAACATTCAACCTTCCAATTATTTGGCAAAAAAAAAATGATAAGGTGCAAATTAGAATGGTTTAATGTTTCCTTATCGCAAGTCTTTCTGTCCACAACTCTTCTCAGGCATCAATTGTTTTTCTTACTGCGTCACTGACAGCTACTTTATAAATGCTTAAAAATACAAGAATTTGATATTGTTGCTAGAATATTTAAGTCCCCAGCAACGGCGCCAAAAACTTAACACGGTTATAAATTTGATAATAATGTATATAAAATATTCAATAATTGCAAAGACACACTGTTGGCGTTATTTCGGGGATGGTTTTGGTTGTGGGGTTGCCCGTAAGAAGCTGTTGGTCACCGAAATCGAAATCCCGTCGCCTGCTTCGTAAGGACGATGAGGTATGAAATCAAACTGACCCCATATTTTTCATAGTTTAAAATGAAAGAGCATTGTACCTCAATCTGTATCTATCCCGAAGGATAAACACAAGAATTGAGGATGAGGCTCATTCAAATAAACTAAGGATATATGACGTCTGTTTGGTCTGCGAAACCTTTGTATTTGCCGACAAGTTCCCCTATTTAATATGGTCCGTTAGGTCTGCGAAACCTTTGTATTTGCTGACAAGTTCTCCTATTTAATATAAAGGATTAAATAGGTGAAGGATAAACACAAGAATTGAGGATGAGGCTCGATCAAATAAACTAAGGAAAGTATGACGTCAGTTTGGTCTGCAAAACCTTTGTATTTGCCGACAAGTTCCCCTATTTAATATAAATAATTAAGTTGGTCTGCGAAACCTTTGTATTTGCCGACAAGTTCCCCTATTTAATATGAAAGATTAAATAAAGCATAAACACAAGACTTGAGGATGAGGCTCGATCAAATAAACTAAGGAAAGTATGACGTCCGTTCTGAAATCTTTGTATTTGCCGACAAGTTCCCCTATTTAATATAAAGGATTAAATAGGGTTTATTGAAACCTTTGTATTTGCCGACAAGTTCCCCTATTTAATATAAAAGATTAAATAGGATTTATTGTATTTGCCGACAAATTCCCCTATTTAATATAAAGGAATAAATAGGGTTTATATTAAGCTGGGAGGATGAGGCTCGATCAAATAAACTAAGGAAAGTATGACGTCCGTTTGGTCTACGAAACCTTCTATTTGCCAACAAGTTCCCCTATTTAATATAAAGGATTAAATAGAGTTTATATTAAGCTAGGTTCGGACATGCTTCCTATGAGGGCAAGCCCCTATAGTTAATTACATCCTAAATGACCAAAGTCACTTAAGAAGACTCTCGAGGGTAAGCCCCTATAGTTAATTACATCTTAAATGACCAAAGTCACCTAAGAAAACTCTCGATAAAATGAGAAATATTATCTTCAAGGAATTTCAAAGGGTAGGACTCTTCAACGAAATCGGACGTAGAGTAGAAATATTATCTTCAAGGAATTTCAAAGGGTAAGACTCTTCAACAAAATCGGACGTAGAGGTGGAAAGATTATCTTCAAGGAATTTCAAAGGGTAGGACTCTTTAACGAAATCAGACGTAGAGGTGTGAATATTATCTTCAAGGAGTTTCAAAGGGGAGGACTTTTCAATGAGATCAGATGTAGAGGTGTGAAAGTTAACTTCAAGGAATATCAAATGGTAAGACTCTTCAAGGAAATCGGACATAGAGGTGTGGAAGGGGATTGGCTCAAATTTGGAATATTTTATTGTAGAATCCAAAGAAAGAAGAACTAGGGGATGTCATGGATCCAGAGGTGAACCTCGGTGACTTCCCAAGCTATCCTAATATTTGGCTTCAACTTTGAGGAGAAGTATTTATTTGTTTCATCCTGCCAATTTTATTAGTTAGGGCTTACATTTGTGTGAAATGATCACACAAATAGCTTGGAAGATATGAGGATTTAGGTCGTGACAAACGACAACCTCGGAATCCTAAGATGAGTTTGGGCTTATATTGTATAACAAGACTATGAAAAGGCCTAAAGATAAGGTGAGGATTTACGTTGCATAAGCAAACAACCTTGAAGTCCTATGACTTTGTTGTTTAAGTTTAAGGAAGGAAGATTGGTTTAGCTGGTGAAGATAGGTTTTGCTGTTGAAGATGGCCGTGCTGCCCACCAAGCTAGCTCCAAGCTCCTGCCGCGACGAGTTTGAGTTATCTAGTGTGTCCACTTATAATATTAAATCAGGTGGCCCTATGGTTGAAGTTCTTTATATTTTATGAGGGCATATTATGTTATAATATCAAATCAGGTGGCCTTATGGTTGAAGTTCTTTAAATTTTATAGAGGGCATATTAAAGTTATGTCAAATCAGGTGGCCTTATGGTTGAAGTTCTTTAAATTTTATGGGGGCATGTTAAAGTTGATTAGGGTGAACACCGGTTAGGATCCTACGGTTCCCTCGTTCCGACACCGCTACTTTCTATTGGATTCACTTAGTGTCGAGTTAGGATCCTACGGTTCTCTCATTCCGGCACCACTTTTTTCTATTGGATTCACTTAGTCCAAAATTAGGATCCTACGGTTCCCTCTTTCCGGCATCACTATTTTCTATTGGATTCACTTAGTCCAAATGACAGGATCCTACGGTTCCCTCGTTCTGGCATCACTATTTTATATTGGATTCACTTAGTCCAAATGAACTTACTAAACCGAACTTAATGAGTTCCATAATTTCATTTCAACCGTGGGAAGCCTCGTTAGCAACCGTAAGTTACCTCCTCCGAGGGATTCCCGATCATCCGATAAAGACATCTTAATTTAGTTGAAGTTGTGATTTTTTTGTGATATTTGTGATTAAATTTTGAGTTGTTTTACATTTTGAATGTTGTGGCGGTGAATTTTATCTTGGTTGATTTTAGTTTTTGGTTTTGGGTTATGGTTATGGTTATCATGCAAGTTTATGTAGGTAAACGCAAGCATGAAACGTGTAAGGAAAAGGCAGAATAAAGAAGGTACTATAAACTATAAAAGCGTACCTGACGAGTCTTCTCGTTCCACCACCTCAAATTTAAAATGCATGTTAATGCAATTTATGAAGAGCAGGAAAGGTAAAATTTTCCTAATCCTACGTCATATTATGNCGTGGGCACAAGAAATTGAAGTTTGGTGGATTGTGGAGGTGTACTGGGTTCTGTTCTGGTTTCCGACAAGGTTTCAAGCTTAAAATTGAGCTTCGACAATGGGAATGGGTGAGGGAAAATGGTTGGAATGCACTGAGGGGATCTTAGGGAAGCNAAAAGGGGATTGGTTCAAATTTGAAACATTTTATTGTAGAATCCAAAGGAAGAAGGTTTAGGGGATGTCATGGATCCAGAGGAGAACCTCAGTGACTTCCCAAGCTATCCTAATGTTTGACTTCAGTTTTGAGGAGAAGTATTTAGGTGTTTCATCCTACCAATTTTATTAGTTAGGGATTACATTTCTATGAAATGATCACACAAATAGCTTGGAAGATGTGAGGATTTAGGTCGTGACAAACGACAACCTCAGAATCCNTTGAACATTGATGTCTCAATTATCCCTAAGAAAGGAGTAATTATCATCTGTCATCCAATTTAAGAATTATGTGGGTGAAGACCCTTAAAGGGGCAAGTTAGTGTAATTTGAACACTTAGCCAAATTTTTAATCCTAATTGGGCTTAGTGGTGTTTCAAGGATGTTTGATTTAGTTATATTTATTTCTCTAATCCTCATTTAGTTAATTTTGATTTGGCCTAAGTCACCACTAAACCCTCTAGGTGAGTGTCTTAATTAGTTTTGAAAAATGGTTAAGCTTTAAGTGATCATGATTCATGATTTGGATTCTATTTTAAAATCAAAATAGGGGTATTAAATTGATTAGTTATTGACTTCAAAAGTCATACCCCTAAGTCGAGGATCATTTAATTTTGATAAACTTTCAAATTTTAATAATTTAGAAATTTATTAATCTTAATTTGGACTCATTTTAATTTTAATAAGCTTCCAAATTTTAATAATTAAAATGTATTAACTTATCTAGATCATTTAATTTCAATAAACTTCCAAATTTTAATAATTTAGAAATTTATTAACTTATCTTTTTTCAAGATAGGGGTATTAAATTGATTAATTATTGGCTTCAAAAGTCATACCCCACTTGGATTTTATTTGAAAATCAAAATAGGGGTATTAAATTGATTAATTATTGGCTTCAAAAGTCATACCCCAAGTCCAGGATCAAGATAGGGGTATTAAATTGATTAGTTATTGACTTCAAAAGTCATACCCCTAAGTCCAGGATCATCAATAAAGGGGTATTAAATTGATTAATTATTGACTTCAAAATTCATACCCCTAAGTCCAGGATCATTTGATTTTAATAAACTTCCAAATTTTAATAATTTAGAAATTTATTAACTTAATTAAGAAAGTGAAATTATAATATACTTACAAATTTTAATAATTTAGGAATTTATTAGTCTTAATTAAGAAAATAAGATTGGTTTCCCAAATTTTAATAATTTAGAAAGTTATTAACTTATCTTTTTAATGAGGAAAGTGAGATTGGTTTCTACCAATTAAGAATTGGTTTCTACCAATTAACTCCTTTATGTTTCAAACATCAAGTGAATTGATTAATATTAGAGTGTGTTTCATACATCAAATGAATTGATTAAGATCAGAGTTTCTACCAATTAACCCCTTTGTGTTTCAAACATCAAGTAAATTGATTAAAATTAGAGGTTACCCATTCCCCTCCTTCCTACCGATTAACCCCTTTGTATTTCAAGCATAAAAAAATTGATTAAGATCAGAGGTTACCCATTTTCCCTCCTTGAATTAGGCCTAAGTGTTAATTAAGGCAAGGTTTCCAAAATTACACATTTGCCCCTAAGGTTCTAACATCTCATAATTTGTCAAATTTAATTCAAATGACTTTAAAATTTTTACTCTACCTCATTCATGGGTCAATTGAGACATCAGAGGAGGAAATGAGATTTTTCAAGATTTAATTTAATTCACATATTTATTTTCATGCAAAAATAGGATTTTTCAAAGAAAATTCCTAACTTGACCAAGTTAGATTATAATCTCTTGAAATTTTTACTGGAGGTAGACCTAAGCTAGAGGAGTATTTGTATCAAATTTCATAATATTTTGAAATCTCTGTGATTTATTAGAATTATTTTAAGTTCTCGGTTATTTAATAAAAATAAAATATTTTAAGTGGTAAAGATTAAGTTTTGTATTTTTAAAAAATCTCCCTAAGATTAAAGAACTCAGAGGAGCAAAGTTTATATTTTTTTGATTTTTCCTTGATTTATTGGAATTGGTTTAGTGAAAACTCATTTTTAGCCTTTTAAAAATTATTTTTTAANGAGGTGTGATTCACAAATATTTTAATTCTATAAAATAATAAAATGTATAAAAATATTAATTCTTTTTTATTTCCAAGTGGGAAATGCCATGTCTTTCAAACTTAAAAGTGTCTTTTTCATACATATCACATAATTCTTATCTATTTACATATGTAACCCTTAATTTATGACAATTTCATACATAAGTTTTAAGTTTTTCATATCACATAAACATTTGTACTCAAATTATAACACTTTTAAGTGTTAAAAATATAAATATGAAAATTTTGATGTTTGATACATAATACATGAGAACTGTGTTGTATGCATGTAAATTTACCAATTAAAAATTTAAAAAATTTAGTCTTTACATATACTATATTAGTAAATCATTGTCATCTAGTGACATTGGAAACCAGCTAATATTGCATTAATTGACAGAGAATCAATAAATAACTTATCATGTATCACGCCAATGGTTCAAAATTGGCATTTTGATAATAATAAATGTGAAAGGGAACCGAATGTCCGAAGTTTTAGCGGAAAAAAATTGCTTAAATAAGACGTACGAAGCGCTGCGTATATAATAGGGTTTATATTTTTATTATATTTTCTGTAACTTACATGTAACCTACAGATATGTGAAAACAAAAGCATAAAACTTATTTATAAGTTCAGATAGGTTACAGACATATTATATGGAGGTTACATCAAGTTATAGACGATATAACGTGGATATAATACAGATATAATGTAAATATAACCTTTATTATGTACGCAACGCACGTACATAAATTTTTACCCTCAACGACACCATGCATAAGGAATTTGATTTATTTGGTTTAGATATCTTGATTTCATATTATTTAATATTAATTAGTGCTTTTTCATTTGTTTATTTCGTTTGACTTTTTAAAATAATAGATTTAAATGTCAGCTTAATTAAGGATAACAGTTTGTTAAATAATCAACAAATGAAGCAGCGGATTGCCGCTCCTTGGCCAGGTAGGACCATAATATAAAAGATATATAATAGTAAAGCTTCACACTTCAATAAATAAAAAAAAGATATTTGAAATAAATTTATAAATAAAATAATTGTTTGTTTTCTTAAAAAAATATTTTCGAAAATTGCTTTCAAATTAAAAAATCCCTATTTTTTATTGCGAGTATTTACAGATAAAATATCCAATGTATTTACATAGCTAACAACTAAATTTTACATTTTACGTACATAATACCCAAATCATTCATTTAAGATAAAAAAATACTATCATATATAGAGTTGTCAAAATGACTCGTTGTTCGTGAACAGTTCGTGTTCGACTCGTTCGCTAAGTTAATGAGTTGTTTGTTTGTGTTCAGCTCGTTTTGGCTTGAATTACTACTCATCAATTATATATATATATATATATATCCTCCCTAATCCCAATTTGTCTNGTTAAGAAACTCGTGTTCGGCTCGTTCGCTAACTTAACGAGTCGAACACGAACAAATATTTGTTCGTTGTGTTCGGCTCATTTTGGCTCGAAATACTACTCATCAATTATCTCTCTCTCTCTCTCTCTCTCTATATATATATATATTGATGAGCAGTATTTTAAAAAAATTAATTGACTAGAATGCTACAAAAATTTATAATCAATTAAAATTATTAATTAAAAAAATAAACAAAAAAATTATTAAATTAGATTCAAATGACATTTTAATATAAACAATAATTTTTAATTCTTGCCCCAATTTTGAACATCTTATGACTGCATGATTAAGGTTGTCAAAATGACTTTTTTGTTCATGAATGACTCGTGTCCGGCTCGTTAAGCAAACGAGTCGAACACGAACACACTTTTTGAGCTCAAAATATAAACGAGCTGAGCCTGGGCTAGCTCGTGCTCAGCTCGTTTACATCCCTGATCATATAAACTTTTTATCACACCCTTAGCTCAATACATGCCCTAAACAATTAGAGTAGACTTCTCCTTGCTTAATACAACAACTCAATTGAGAAGATTCCAAAAGTGATAGTAATGACAAATTAAAACAACTCATCTAGGAAGAACTTTGTTTAGACATGCTCCACGCATAATTGGAATATTGTTTGAATAAATATTATTTGAATATGCATATAAGATTTCAAAAATATTTTAATTATACTCAATTAAAATTTGATCAAGATATCAAAAGATTAGGTTTATGTTAAGAGTGAAACAAAATGAAAGCAGAGGAGAGGAACAAAAGAAATGGAATAAGTTCTTTATTAGAACTACACCAAAGATATACGTAGGCTATCCTATTTGTAGTTTACAAAACAATCAAACCAGCAACTAAACCACAACCAAGCAATAGCAAAATAAACCGAACTGGTTCATAGACAAATGGACTGAACCTGGTCAAGACATAGAAATGTTAACTTTGCCCTTCAAATTGATAATCTTTGTTGAAGATTGTCAATTTGTTGTGAAGAACCTTGAATCGGGAATTGGGACTAGATTTGGTGAAGAGATCAGCGAGTTGATCAATGGTGTTGATAGGATGAACCGTAAGTACTTTGTTGTTGATACATTCTCTGATATAATGACAATCAATCTCTAAGTGCTTGGTACGGATTGGATTATTAGCAAGTGCTATAGTAGAAGTATTATCACGATAGAGAGATGTTCAAGCCGTCAGAGTAATTTGAATGTCTTGGAGTAAATGTCTATTTTTTTTAAAAAAAAAAAACTCAGAGTCGCTAGCTTGTCTATATAGATGTCGTCGTCATATAATTATCTTTTCAATTAAATCTCATTCTCAGGTCATATAAATGATCTAGAGAGAAGAAGAATTGTAAAAGATGGGATATACAATGAAAAAAGATGAATAAATTTTAAATGGAAACAAGGAAGGTTTATGTACGATAATCCTCGTATGATAGGTCGAGAGAATACATCCGAATAAGATCGGATCAAGATACCTCGAAACACAGTATCTATGAAGAAAATCCTTATATAAGCCACCCATAACCAGTGAAAAAAAAAGAATATTTTTGTTTTGTGGTCAAGAACACTCTCAAAGGAATGTATCTCTTTCGTTAATTACATCTTAGGGGATACGCAAGAATACTTTTGATAAAATGAATCTTTCTTACATTATCATGACCGATAAATAGGTCACTAAAATAACAGTTATTTCATAGGAGCATTCTGATGCTCTCAAAGCTCTCACTAAGCCATAGGGCATAGACCGAATCTCTCAACTCCCAAATGGGTAGCAACTCATCGACATATGAGACCAGCAAAGTAACCAAGTCAACTCATAGGATCCACACCTTGCTTCCAGGGTCTATGCGGGTTATAAGGGTAAAGAGTGAATCACCGTATCCTAAATGGATGATAGCTTATCCGTAATTAAAGTATGCGATCGTGGATGAAGTCACAAAAGGACGAATGAGCTTAAAAGGGTTCAAAGAAAGGAGAGGTAGACTAATTATGATCGGGTAGAGATAGCCGAGTATGGATACTATGGATTCGTCATTTCAAGCAATTAAGACCCTAAGTCTACCTAGTTGTGAATGTAGTTCACCCAACATAACCATAAAATCCTTGTCAGCAATTTATGAATTGCATTGTCCAAGGAGACTTTGGTAGCCCTAACGTAAAAAGAACGAAACTCTGAGTCATATGACCCTATAGAGGTAATGCTCAAAGAGGTGGCATTTATACTCGCCAAATAAATGGTGAAGATGCCACAAAAAAGAAGATAAAGGAGTGGTCCAGCTACAAAGCTGTAAAAACTCCCCTCAAATGAATTGTTCCTCATTTGGGATGGAGAAGCCTCTAACACCCAAAATGTACTAAACAACCATGTAAGTATAAAAGCTTATGCTTGGTCCGTTGAGTTCAATAAGCACGTGAATTTTTTCTCATAACATGCAATATGATACAATTATCTAAAGTCCTAAGTGTGGAGGCTCTATTAATATGACTTGAGTGATAATCATGCCATGCATACAATTTTAAAACCAACATTAAGGACATGCTAAAAAGTAAAGTGCATGTTTTAAGTAGTTGAGATCTTTAATCCTAATTTTTTATTACTCCTGATCTTTTATTATTAGGATTTAAAAAAAATATTATATCTTAAGATCCTTCAAGAGTCTAAATTATAAAGTAGGACTCATATAAAAAACCAAGCCAAACATATGAAATAATAAGAGAGGTTGGACCACTGGGTCGACAACATATCTCATAAAGCAAAAAAGTGGCCAAACTCTACATATACACACTTTAACCTATTGCGATACATTAAAGGAAATGCAGAATTAAGATACGTGACATGATCCTTTCATCCCACTCCCCACCATGTGTTTCCACACCTCAAGCGCCTTAGAACCCATGCTTGTATCTTATTTCCGCTACATGACACCCTTAAGGAGTTTAAAAAGGTACATGTAAAAGCTTAAAAAAAGACTCGACCTGTAACAAAGATTTTAGCACGATTTATTTTTGTGCAACGTCATGAATCATGCTCGATGAGAGGAGAGCTAAATAGCACATGCAAGTAAAAGGGTTAGCTTTAAATCATTACAACTCCTCCCTATTGGACATGGCTCCATGGAAAAAGACCATCCCTAACATACTAGTGTGTAACTCTCATACCCTAGTAAACACACAAAATGTTGCCTGACTAGGGCAACCAAACTAGCAGAGAATGATAGCCATGACGCCAAAAAGTCTACCTAGTACCCTAGTCCTACTTTAGCACACCCTCTACTATAGTGTCATATCACAACATCTAAGTGTGTCCATAGTGCAAAGTGAGATCAAGGTGTATGAATTTGATGGAGTCGCCACACCGACCACATCCTAAAGATTAAAGAGATTTAAAATAAGTTACTAGGAAAATGACATTTTAAATAAGTGGTCTCACATATGACCTGACTTATATAATAATAAGAAAAAGTCGGATAATACATAATAGAAAATTTTTTATATTTTTAAATTTTTTATCATTAAATGCAGCTCCATAACTTGCAAATGACATACTTTAGAGCCTATGGAACTTTAGCAAAGTCATACACAAGTTGATCATAATATTAAAACTCACATCACTCACCGAACCATCCTCATGTGCAATACTCGTCTAAGTATTACAAAGACAAATGGGTCACTCATCCTAAAAAGTAGGATTTGCCGTCAACGAAAATGGGCAATACACATATAACATTCAAAAAGACCCAACATATTTTGATTATTATACTGAAGCACAATTAATCATAATTAACGCCAAAAGATGAGGCAAACATCATGCAAATATGAATGCAAGAATGTCATATGCACATGATACACACAAAGTAGTTATACCGAGTAGATGTTACATAGAAAGAGGAATTATATGATCCTTAGGAACCTAAGCCGCATGTCAAGAAATGGCCGACAAAGGCCATAAATGAGTTTGCATCAAGGATTGGATACCTATAAAAGAATTACTCCGTACCCGAAGGCACCAAATGAGCACATGCAAGCAAGCCATCAATGAAGAAGACACCAAAGACAAAGAATAAAAAAAATACAAAAGATGCTAAGTACCAAACATATTTGGCAGTGTGATTCATGCAAGCGAGAATCACATATCTAGGTGGACACACATTATGTCATGCACGAGTTAAGTGGCTAAAAAGCATAACCGTACCAAGCACAACATGTGATATCTACGACATTCTTAGATAGTGTCGTAGGGAGTGAGGTTGCACGACTCTCATGGAAGAGGGCGTCCAACCTATGTCATTATATGTGATCCATCCCCTCACAGAGTGTGCAAGCATATGTCCCTATGCATACAATCAAGCATGTGGGAAGGATATTTGTAGGTGCAGGTGCTCAAAGAGACACCACAAGTAAGGGTTCTCAAAGAGACACCCAAACATGCAAAATGCTAAAGAAAAGCATATAAGGCAACCAAAAATGCAACATTCAATAAAATATAACAAGCATAATGACCTTAAATGGTTGGTTTTTCAATCACATGCAAATGGATTCAAAAAACAAAATGAACAAGAAACGTGATGCAAACAAGCATACAAGTGTGCATCACTCAAGCGAAGTTGGTCGAAAGTGCCTAACCAAAATGTAATGATTGTTCGATCAGGATGGGATGGTTAATCAAACCAAAGTGATTGGTTGATCGAATCATGGTGGCTAATTAAATTGAAATGATAAGGTGATCATGTAGGGTCTACCAATCAAACCCATGTGATTCGATGAGCAAGCTAGAGCAACTGATCAAAATGAAAGGATAAAGTAATTGAGTTGGGATGACAGATCGAGGCCTGAGTGGTTGAACAAACCAAAAAGATCAGACGATCAAGTCAGAGTGGAAAATCAACTGAAAAGATATGATGATTGGGCCAGGATGACAGATCAAACACAAGTGACCAGATAATCAAGGCAGAGTGGCTGATCGAACTAATAAGATAAGGTTATTGGGTCGGGATGCCGATCAAACCCACGTGATCAGACGATCAAGCCATAGTAGTCGATTGGATCAAAAAGATAAAGTGATCAGGTTGGAACATCTGCTTGAACCCAAGCAATCAGATGATCAATAAAGAGAGGTCAATCAAACCAAAAAGATAGGGTGATCAGGATGAAATATCCAATCAAACCAAAGTGATTGAGCTATAAAGATGGAGCGACTGATTAGACAGAAATGATAGGGTGATCGGTCATGACTGGCCGATCAAACCCAAGTGATCAAAAAATTGAGCAATAGTAACTGATTAAAATGAAAAGATAGGGTGATTGGGTCGAGATGGCTGATTGAACCTAAGTGATCAGACAATCAAGCTGGAGGTGCCTAGATCAGAAGATCGATCTCAAGTGATCAGATGATTGAGTCAGAGTAATCGATCAAACATAAAAGATAAACTGATCATACAAGGATGTCCGATCAATCCAAATAAATAGATTGATTGGGCAGGGATGGCCGATCTAACTCAAGTGATTAGATGATCGAGTCAGAGCAGCCGATCAAACTAAAAGGATTTGACGATTAAGCTAGAGCAGCTAATCAAAGAGAAAGGATAAGGTGATCAACCTAGTATGGCTAATCAAACCCAAGTGATCAGGCAATCAAGCCTGAGTGGCTAATCAAACCGAAAAAATAGAGTGATCATGCTTGGATGGCCGATCGAAGCAGAGTGATCGGATGATCTAGCAAGAGTGTCAGATCAAACTGAAAAGTTAGATTGATTGAGATGGAATGATTGATAACATTAAAGTGATCAGATGATTGAGCTGGGGAAACTGATCGAACTGAAGTGCTCACACAATCAACATGCCATTATGCAAGACACGAGAAATGAGCATGAAAACACTCACCGACACATCAAACTTATCATATCAACCTCACGTAGGATCTATCATAAAAGATGGAGAGGTGTACCAATGACTTATTGTGCAAGGCAACGAGACACCCACCTCCATTTACCCGAGATAAAATAAAAGGTCACTTGGGAGGAGGACTCTGCATGACCAAGCAAACGAAGACCAAGGGGATGTCTTCATCCACTATGTCGGTTGGCTTCAAATGTTCATCCAAATAAAGCTACTAAAACAAACAGAAATATTAGTGCAATCTAGATTATTGTAGGATTTTGTAGCAAAGTTTAAGGGGAAAAGCTCATGGATTCTAGGGATTGTCAATGAAAAAGCTTGCTGATCTATCGATTTCCTATAACAAAAATTCCTAGCATTAAGATCTATATCAACCAGACCTAATGGGATCTAGAAATGAAAAATATGAGTGTTCAAAACTGTTTTGCATTTGTGTTGATTGCAATCAAGTTCTCTTTGCTTGATCCTCACTCCGACCCCGCTCACGTGGAGCTCGCTCTATTCCTTCCCTAAGGGATGAAGAAGCTCTTCTTCTAGAAGGATAATCTGGTGAGAATTCAAGCAAATCACCCCTTTTCTTTAGTTTTCTCTTGCAAAACAGTGACAAGAGAAGGAAATAATGAAGAAGAAGAAGAGAGAATTAGAGAGAAGGAGGAAGAATGAGGAATAATAAAAAAGAAAATGAAGAGGATCCTCACAAAACCCTTCTCATGCTCTCCAGATACTCTCCTTGATTTCTTTATATTTGAAAATGTAGAAGCCCCACTTCCAAATGAGTGCCCCCCTCTCTTTTCTTTTTTCTGAAGAGAACAAAGTTTCTTCTTGCATGCACTCTTCCTTTCCTAACTTCTCTTCCTTACATAGTTGGGGGAAGCATCACCTTGTTATAAAATGGCAAGGCTTGATATGACCCCTCCTTAATTTGCCTTGACACTTTCCATAAGTTGTGTGGGAACTGTGCAAAAGTTTCCTTCAATGGTGGTTCCCTCGATCTTAGCTAAAATAGCATGTCACTACGACATTAACCAGAAGAAGCAGCTTCAGCGCATATGAGCCCATTTATTTTGTTCATAAATTTTGATTAGGCACTTAAGCTATGTGCCCCCACTCTTTATTTTAGATATATCCCAGATGAATACTAGCGCTTATGAGTCAAATTAGGGGTGCATATGCACCCCTCTTCTCTGTTTAGCACAAGAAGTGACATTCTATAGTCTTGGATGCTATGTTTACCAACATGGGGGCTCATACTCTTGTTGGGATCGTGTGCCACCACTTATTAAATTTGAAAATTTTTCCAAATTTTGGTATTTTCTTCCCTTCTTCGTCGTGGCTTGCATAGAGGATTCCCATGGGTCCTCGAAACATCACAGGACATCGAGGAATGAAAATGGCCTTCCCTACATCCAGGGAAAAAAATTAGGATCGTGTCGTATCAGGCGAATATTGTCGCCTGGAGTCTGGTACGACCACAACGGTTTAAATCCAATTTTTGCACCTGAGTGTCCTTAAAAGGATTTTTACTGACTCAAAAGCTATGAATAAATTGTCTCACTAAAATATGATTGTGTAAATCAATAATGAATATTCCAAAGGTTTCAATTTGAGATTTTAGTTTCGACAAGTGTCCCGGACCCTCGTGCGGGTAGGTCAGACTAATATCTGACTTTTTTAAAAATGTGTGTGGGGGCATTTGATGATTGCCCTTAACCACAGGAGGCTCTAAATAGATGGAGTATGACCTCTAAACACCATAATGAACATTAAATACATCTCATGTCAGAAATATCATAACCAAACAATAAGTGTTCCTTGATTTAGCTGAATCAATATAGATCCCGATTTCGCGCTCGAGGAATGTATCAGGAAGTCCAAACAAATTTCTTGGATTACGAGAGACTGCAAATGAGTGACACTTTGTCTCATAGAATTCAAGGGGACATCCTACACATGGAAAATTAAAAGTGATGCCAAAAATGTTGTAGTCAAATAATCTCAATCGTCGTTGTAGTTAGAGCTTGATATCAACTTTGGTAGAGTAATGAGTGATACTGATTTGCTTTTCAGCTATCCAAGAAATAAGCATAGACCTAAGAAATATACAAAAATTGGTAGTCAATTTATGATCTGTAGGATCACCAGCCTAATTAGCATCAACTAAGGGGGTGAGTTCTAATGTTTCTTGAATGATCGGTAATCCAAGATGAACAGTGCCTTATAAATATCGAAGGATATGTTTTAACTATTGAAAGCTATTTTAAATTGGTTGATGCACCATTTGAATGGAGTGGTTAACAATATTAGCATTATTAGGGTGCATGAGGGTCAGGTAATTAAAAAAAACAAATTAGTTTATGATAAAAAAGGACCATAAAATAAAGTATGATAAGAGAAATCAGAAGACTACTTGGTGTTGGTTAGATTTTACACAGGCTTGAAATTTTACTTTCCTGAAGTATGAAGAATTTTTTTAGCACTGGGTGCTTGATTTGGGTGTAGTTCAAATGAAGTAGAGTTGTTTGTATGCCGAGAAACTTAGAGATGGAGCCTAGTGACTTCATTTTAAATTTGCTACGAAAGCTTTGAAGAATAATATCAATAGAATGTGAATAATTTCCAATTAATAAGATATTATTCGCATAAAACAAAATATAAATATGAGTATTTTTAAAATGGTAGCCAAAGAGAGATGGGTCGGTTGAGCGAACATGAAAATGAAGAGAGTGAAGATGTGTAGTGAGAGTGTGATGCCACTGATAAGGTGCTTGTTCGGTCCATAAATAGCCTTTTCAAGTTTATAAACATAAGTACAAGGATGTTGATCAAGAAACCCTTGAGATTGTTGCAAACAGTCTCATGTAGACACAATGAAAGAATGCGTTGGTAATGACAATTGTAAGAAAGACCTGAATTGTAGTGATTTTTGCAATCAAACTGAAGGTTTAAGCATTGTCTTTGCCTTCTTGTTGTTTGAACCCCTGAGCCACAAGTCGAGCCTTGCAACGAGGCAATGTCCCATCTGAATTAAGGTTAGTTTTAAAGGTCCACCTGCAACAAAAAATGTTATACTGGGATGTGGGAGGTACCAATTCTCATTTCCCTTGATCATGTAAAGCTTGAAATTCATATGACATAGCTTTTCTATGATTTTCATATTTAACGATTGATCCCGACCTTTTATGACAATACTACGAAGTATGTTGTTATATTCCCAATTTTCTTTATTTATATTTATTTTTTTACAACAGTGCCAAAAACTTTACTCCAAAGCAAATAAGAGTACACCTATTATATTTAAATATTGATATACTACACAAAAATATGTATCATTATCAAGTAATATATGATTTTTTGATTGATTCATGAATATCGAACCCACATGAAGAATTACAATATGTTAACAAGTATTTAGATAACAAACTCTGCTTTGAAAAATATTCTTACTGAAACTATATATGCTATAATAGAAATGAAAGTTCAAATATTTTTTTGGTAATTTTTTATATTTGAAAATTTAAAGTAAACAACTAACTAAATTTAACTAGATATTTGTAAGATGAAGCCAACATAAATAAAATATATTTTTCCTTATCATGAATCAGTAACAAAATAAAAAATTTGTTGTGGAAGTATTCAAATTGTGTTGTGTCAAGTAGGAGCAATATTATTCTTTACTCATACTAGATATGCTATAAAGAATATTGGCTAATTTAAAGTTTGAATAGTCTTGAAGACGGGCTAGGTGGGGAAGATACTAGCTCTCACTCTAGATTTCCCTGTTCTTCCTCCAACTAGGGGCTAACATCTAGTATCAAAACCTAAAACAATAAATCAAATTAGAGGCTTTAGGTTGTCACTCTAAAGTACTCTAACTCTACACCCTTCAAAGTTTATTTCTCTTTTTATTTGCACTCAACCATATGAATTACATTCTCATCCATATAATCTCATTTGATTCTTACCATTAGTTCACTGAGACAATATTATTTCGGATCTTATATGTTCTCACAACAAACATTTTAATTGGTCAAATCAAAAAGTAAGTTAAGTATAAGGTTTAAAACCATTACAACTTATTCTAACATTAAAGACCAATACTTCACAACTTCTATCTAACACTTAATTGATTTTCATTTTAAAGAAAATGATAAAGAAAAATACTTAGAATTCTTGGAGAAAACACGACCACACTTAAGTTTAAAAGTAAAAATCTTGTAAACACACAAAAAATCTAAATTAAAATTAAATGTAGTCACAAAGATAAAAACTTATCTCAAATTCCTCTCCACCAAACTCTTAAAGTTCCTTTGAATCTCTTCTCTTCCTTTCTCTTACAATTTTCTATACTAACACACTACAACTTCTCCCTTTCTTCTCTCTAAAATATCCTAATTAATTTATAAGAGAGAGGCGTCGGCGGCTAATTGAGTCTCCGTAGAGGGGGTGCGACTTCAATCCAATTCAAGTCCTATTTTATAATTTTCCAAAAGGTGTTTTGGTGTATCTTCAAAATGTGTCCACATTCAATGAATCTTCCAAGAGTTGCCTTCTATCTAAAGCCATTTGAATGATTTTTCATGTCCATTAATTATAACCCATGGTTTCACCAAGATTTGCTTCAAACACCCCTTCAAAAATTTGTACAAATTCATTGAATCATCAAGTAACTACCCCTGTCACTTAAGTGCGAGGTATGTGGCACTTAGGCACAGTTTTCTCTGTTATCCTAGTGTTTAAGGGCCAGCCTTGTGCACTTAGGCGTCACAGTTCTTTTGCACACCTTTTTCATTTTTTTCCTCCAAATTTGATACTTTTTCACTCCTTTCGTCATTTTTCATCCATTTAACTGTACTTGAAAGAAAAACACACAATACCTTCCATTAAATCACAATATTTTAAAAATTATGTATAAAAATGTGTACATAAATGCTATATATTTAAAATGTTTCAATGACCATAGTGTAAGTAGTTGGATCATTAGATTCTTGATGAGTAAGATTGAGAATTTGGTGAGTTTTAAAGCTACTATTTTTAGTTCTAATGAGCATAGAGTGTGAGGAAGGAGGAGTTATAGGAGCAGGTGAAAAATCACGATTTGTGGATAAGGGCAATTCAATATAAGTGGGAGTATGCGAATTGTCAAAAACAAGAAGTAATTGGAGTTTAGTAGTGATGGGATTAGAAAGATGAAAGATGTCCAAAAGAGAAGCTATTCAGTTGGGAAAATTGTAAGTAGAATGACTTGGCAGAATAGTTGTGGAAGTAACCATAAAGAGTGGAGCTAAAGATGAGTGAGGCGGATTATAATGTGCAACGTAAATTGTTTGGCACTAGTAGGGAAAGACACATTCATTGAATATGATATGATGAGAAATGTTGTTTTTATTGGTAGAAGGTCTAACCATTTGATGTCAGAGAGATATTGAGTCATGGCTCTATTACCATTTGAGATATTGTGTAGTTCATTTTTAAGTCAAAGAATGTGTGATATATTGGAGGACTGAAATCTTTGTTCAATGATGTTCCTTATTTCAACACAATTTTCAAGATTAAGAAGATAGGGTAGGATGGATGATGAGGCAACAAAGTAAATAGCAGCGGTAATATTTTGATCCATAAAGATCTATTTGCTAAATTTAGGATTATGTATGTTGGTTTCAGAAGAATCTTTGATAATTTTTTTTGGAAAACAACAGGAGTCATCAAGAAATCCATCTTACCCATTAGCACGAAATAGTTTCATTACTTGTGCCTTCAACATGGGGTGATTGTCAGTGGCAGGGGCTGCCGAGACAATGTTTTTAATATTACCCAACGAAAATTTCAGTTGGGTAGGAATTGGGCGATCAGTGGGAACGGAATTACTTGAGTTGGTGGCCATGTCGATGTGAACAAAGTTAGAGTGAGTGCTCATGAAAAAGGCAATAGATGAACGTTGAAGGAAAGATAAAGAAAGATTTCTTTAGTAGATTAGAAACTAACTATTCTTAACATCAAGAACTTAAAGACACAGAAATTAGCGAAAAAAATAAAATGACGGAGATACTCCTGTAGGAAATAGAGGAAGGCACAACTCGCAGTGTCCGAATATCTCCAAAGACCTGTCCTATATATAGATTATCCTATAGAAATAAAATGAAAGTGATGCTCCTGTAGGAATAGAAGAAATGGAATTAATTTTTTATTAGAACCATACGAAAGATATACATAGACTATCATATATATAGATTACAGAACAACCAAACCAACCATTAAGGATCTCTTTGGGGAAGCTCCAGTTTATCCACCTTATTCAGATAAGTTGTTTATCCTGATAAGCTGCTGATAAGTAGTTGATCAAGATAAGTTGTCTGACTGTTTGATTTGTGTGTTTCAAAATAGCTGATTCTGGATAAATGATCATTCTACCCCTGACATTCTTCATGAAATAAAATTATATGTAAATACCCATTTCCCGGTGAGGAAACGTGGCAGCGAAAGACATCCATCTAATTTGTTTTTTTTTTAAAACTTATACCTTCAGGAAGGATGCTCTGGTGAGACGTGAGGAAGGTGGCAAGACGAGTGGGTTTCTGTCGAGAGAGGGGGCAGGTCGTGTGAGGGAGGCCAGGACGAGCATTGTTCGACGCAGAGAGGAGAGGAGACGAGCGGGGCTTCTGTGTTGCAGGAAGGAGTCGAGTGATCATCGTAGAGAGGAGAGGCGAGTTGAGCTTCGATTGGGAGAGGGAGGTGGCTGAGCGATGGTAGGCGACCGAGCTCTCGGTCGTGCGCGAGAAGGAAGCAGGCGAATGGGACTTCAGTGCGGCAGGAAAGATTCGAATGATCATTGTAGAGAGGAGAAGCGAGCCGAGCTTCGATTAGGAGAGGGCACGCAAGTGATACATCTCGGTCGTGCGTGAGAAGGAGTCCGGCGAGCGGGCCAAATATGTCTTTCGCTCCAACTAAACGCGAATCGCGGCGTCCTACCCACGATCCGTGTTTAATACAAAAATGGGAACGACGTTTAGGGATACGCCGCGAGAACGCATTATCCAAACAATTGGTGCTGTTTTGAAAACGCCACCTCTATGAATAAGCTCTCTCAAACACACCCTAAATCACAACTAAGTGATCAAAATAATATTGACCGGTTCATAGACAAATGAACTGAACCGAGTGAAAACATAGATACATTTACAGAGCTTTAAAGTTCAAAAACAACTTGATTAAGAGTGGATAAAAATTCTATCAAGATTTGCTTGGATAACATGACAAAGAATTCAAATATTTGATTAAGGTTTTTATTGTTTCAAATATTGATTATTAATTTAATCAAACGCTCCTTCAAATACTCAAATATGAAGCTTAATTGGTTCGAAATATAATTTTGAGCTCATTTCCCAAAAAAATAAATAGTGGACATCATTTATTTTTCAAGTTTGTTTATATATTTGCTCAAATTTTTGTCCAAAATAAAAATTTCCTTTTATTTGAGTGATTCAATCCAAAATATGATGAAGAAAACATTTCATGTTGGCATAAAAAATCATATGGAGGCATAACTAATAAATGCAGCGTTAAAGCAGAAATTCATGGTAAGGAACCGAGATGCAAAAAACCCTCAAAAGAGGGGAAATACGGATGAGACGCCACGGCGTTGATTTTTTATGGCGTGAATTTCATAAAAAAATTAAATAGCTATATATCTTGACTCTTTTGAGTATAAATAATATATTTTGTTATTGAATTTTTTTTGACACGTGAGAACGGACAGAGTTTTTTGGCGAGTGAAAAAATAAGAGGATCCTAAAAAGATAACCCCTTTTTTTCTCCCATTTATTTTTATTTGTATACTAAATAGAATTACTCTATTCAAACTGAAAAACTTATTGATATTGATGTAATAATTGTAAAAGCAGTTTCGTGTTTAATCGTAAATGAACCTACTACTGGACCGGGACATCTATCTACTATTTTTCTACTGTGCAGTCAATCACAAGTGACTTATGAAAGTTGGGAGAAAGTGTTTCTTCCTTAGAAGCCTATGGACCCAGAAGTTTATTGCAACTGCATTGAAATGGGATATGAGAATGATATGAATGTGTTGATGAATCAAGCATCCCATAATTTATCACCTATTCAGCCTTACTTCAGTTCGAACGCACTTTTGAAAAAGATCAAGAAGATAGAGAAAGAGGTTCAGAGTCTTATGCATGCAATTGGAAATATTTATGAAATGTTGGATCATCGGGATTGAAGACTGAATGAACATTTTGAACATATTGGACGTATTGAAAGTGGATTGGTATGTATGTTNTTGTTGTTTGTGAACGTTATGTGTTATAAAAATTTTTAATTATGAGTATAAGTGTTTATTTGAGTTAATTAGAGGTTGAGGTAAAGTGGTATGGAGTAGAGTTCCTTAGAAAATGAAATCTGGAAAAATTAGGTGTTGGCGCCTGAGGCGCCAAATTCCCGAAAATGCCCATATTGCCTAAAAAATCGTGAAATCACCAAGTAAAACACCATTTTTACTTTTTGGGTTGTCTCCTACATCTAAATTGTGACCTAGAACNTTATGAGTACAAGTGTTTATTTGAGTTAATTAGAGGTTGAGATAAAGCGGTATGGTGTAGAGTTCCTTAGAAAATGAAATCTGGAAAAATTAGGTGTTGGCGCCTGCGGCGCCAAATTCCCGAAAATGCCCATATTGCCTAAAAACCGTGAAATCACCAAGTAAAACACCATTTTTACTTTTTGGGTTGTCTCCTACATCTAAATTGTGACCTAGAACTTCAAATTGTGCGCATTTGAGAAAATTTTGAAGGCAAAAAATCGTAGATTTTCATGTAAGAAGAAAAAAATGAGACTTTATGAAAAATCATCAAAACTAATATGAATTTATAAAGTGAAGANTTAAATTTTCATGTAAGAAGAAAAAAATGAGACTTTATGAAAAATCATCAAACTAATATGAATTTATAAAGTGAAGAACTGTTAAAAGTTTTAACTTTAAGAAGAGGATAGTGAAGTTCAAAATTATTAAAGGCTATCCAGATATAATAATCATCACTTGAAAAAGAAAAGAAAGGATTGAAAATTACCTAAAAGAAAAAACAAAAAGAAAAGAAAAAAAAAGTGTGATGAGAAGCTTGAGGAGATGTCTAATAAAAAATTGGCTTCATTTTAATCAACTTAAGGAAAAAGCTTTATTATGTTTTCTAAACTTGTATTGGAGTATTAGTCCTATTATTAGTAAAGTTTTCATGAAGTTTTTTTCATATGAATGTTTTAAGTATCATTGATATGACAAATTACAATTCTTCCTGAAATGAATAGAGATTCAAACAAATTAGATTTGATTACTAGATATTCTTAGACTTAGAGTTTGAATCTAAGATATTAATAGTTTTTCTTAAATTATATTGTTTTATTTATTAAACCAAAGTATAGAACTTTCTAAGTAAATCTCTATCCTAAGTAATATGTTTTTTTTGTAGTAAAAGAGTCACTTGAGGATAAGTAACATTTAAGTTTGGAGGATTTTGATACACCAAAATANCTGTTAAAAGTTTTAACTTTAAGAAGAGGATATTGAAGTTCAAAATTATTAAAAGCTATCCAGGTATAATAATCATCACTTGAAAAAGAAAAGAAAGGATTGAAAATTACATAAACGAAAAAACAAAAAGAAAATAAAAAAAAAAAGTGCGATGAGAAGCTTGAGGAGATGTCTAATAAAAAATTGGCTTCATTTGAATCAACTTAAGGAAAAAGCTTTATTACGTTTTCTAAACTTGTATTGGAGTATTAGTCCTATTATTAGTAAAGTTTTTTTCATATGAATGTTTTAAGTATCATTGATATGACAAATTACAATTCTTCTTGAAATGAATAGAGATTCAAACATATTAGATTTGATTACTAGATATTCTTAGACTTAGAGTTTGAATCTAAGCTATTAATAGTTTTTCTTAAATTATATTGTTTTATTTATTAAACCAAAGTATAGAACTTTCTAAGTAAATCTCTATCCTAAGTAATATGTTTTTTTGTAGTAAAAGAGTCACTTGAGGATAAGTAACATTTAAGTTTGGAGGATTTTGATACACCAAAATAATATGTTATTTTAAGTATATATTTAATACTTATTTTTAGTGATATTGCATTTTAAAGAAGGGTATTTTCATATTTTTGTTGCAGGTATATCAATTTTAGGCATTCGGAGCAAAAGTAGCAAAAAATGACGAAATTTGGAGTCAAAACACCAAATTTTGATATTTTGGTGCCTGAAACACCATTTTACAAAGTGTTCGCGCAGGAAGCGTCATTTTACAGAAAGTTGACGCCTGAAGCGCCTGAGGCGCCAGAGATGACTTTTTGCAAATTAGGCAATTCAAGATGAATTTTGTGCAAATTTCAAAGGGGCCACTCGTTCTAAACGCCTAATGGAATGATTCAATGTATCTAGATACTTTGAAAGGTTCTTTTATAAAGGGATATATCTCTTGGATTGATAAACATGTCTTTTGGAATTCAAAAGAGTTGACTTTTGGATAGAATTTTGGAGGGAAATTTGAGTTTTTTTTTTTGGAGGCAGCCTCTAATAAAAGAGAGAGAAGTTTAGGGCATCAAAGGGGGGCTTAAGAGAGGCGTGAGAGAGAGAGAGAGAGTTCGAACAAGGCAAGAGAGAGAGAGAAAGCCAAAAACTTGGAGATTTTCTTCAAGGATTGTAAGATGAGAGGGAAAGTGAGAGATTTCCTTTTCATTACTCTTCTAAGAGAGAATTGAGAGTGATTGTAAAGAAGGAAAGTGTTTGAAGTGAACTTCTAGGGATTTGCTTGGAAATTATTGTGAGATAAGTTGTGTTTTCTACTTCTTTATTTTTGTAAACTTGTTTTTATATATGAAAATCCATGTTTTGTTGTTTTCTTCTCATGAATTCTACGTAGTCTTCTTTATCCTACTCCCTACTTTGAGATATGATTTTGTGAAGAATTGATTTTGTTTTATATGGTTTAAATATTAATAATTTGTGATGATTAGAACTTTGATCTTCATTTAATTTTCGATCTGGACAATTGAAATGTTAAAATGTGTTGAGAGACATATGTTCCGAAAGGGCTATAATTTCTATAATATAGTGAGAATCACATTTGATTTAATGGGAGAGGAAGACATCCATGGAGTTGAGTGTAAATAAATAGGGAAATATAATTTGTTTGATACAAGATTAGATATTTTAAGGTGACAGATTAAAATCCCCAATTTGGTTCAGTTGTTTGGAAACTAATGCTAGATTGTTAGCCCTCAGGTGAGGGAGTAGTGGGAGCTCTGAATTGGCAGCCGGTATCTGATACACCAAAATAATATATTGTTTTAAGTACCTATTTTTGCTTATTTTTTATGATATTGTACTTAAAGATGGGGTATTTTTGTGTTTTTTTGCAGGTAAATCATTTTTAGACATTTGGAGCAATAATGGAAAAAATGTCGAAATTTGGAGCCAAAACAGTGAATTGTAGGATTCTGACGCATGATGCGCTAGATCGACGCATGATGCAAAAAGTTCCAGAGAACTGACACATGATGTCCGAGGGACAACTTTTTCAAATTAAGGCGGTTTGAGACAAATTTTTGTGTGAATTTCAAAAGGACACTTGTTTTACACTCCTCTTAGAGTAATTCAATGCATCTGGATACTTTGGAAGGTTTTTTTTTGAAAGGATATGACTCTTGGATCAAATGACACATATTATGAATTCAAAAGAGTTGACTTTTGGAGGGAATTTTGAATTCTATTCCAAAGAAGAAAGCCCAAAATAAAAGAAGAAGACTTGAAGAGTTGAAGTGTACGGCGTGAGAGAGAGAGAAATTTAGTGTGAGCTAAAGATAGAGAGAGAAGAGGAGATTTTCTTCTAGTGTTGTAAGAGGAGAGGAAATGTGAGAAATTTCTTCTTCATGACACTTCTAAGAGAGAATTGGGAGTGATTGTAAAGAAAAAAAAAGACTTGGAGAGAACTTTTAGGGGTTTGCTTGGGAAGAATTGTGAGATAAGTTGTATTTTTATTTCTTTTGTTTTGTAAACTTATTTTTATATATGAAATCCCGTGTTTTATTGTATCCTTCTCATGAATTCTGAGTAGTCTTCTTTATCCTTCTCCCTACTTTATTGTTTTATCGTATCCTTCTCATGAATTCTGAATAGTTTTATTTATCCTTCTTCCTACTTTGAGATATAGTTTTGTGAAGAATAGATTTTATTTTCTACGGTTTTAAATGATAATAATATGTGATAATTTGAACTCTGATCTTCATTTACTTTTCAGTCTAACCACTTGAAATGTTAAAATTTTTTTAGAGACATATGTTCTTAAATGAGATATGACTTCTACAACGTAAGGAGAATCACATTTGATTTCATGAGAGAATATGTTATCCATGGAATTAGGTGCAAATAAATAGGGAATTATACTTTGTTGGATGCAGAATTGGAGATTTTAAGGTGGCAGATTAAAATCCTCATTTTGGTCTAGTTAATTGGAAATTGATGGGAGATTGTTAGCTCTCGGGTGAGAGAGTAGTGGGAGCTCTAGAGTGGCAGGCGATATCCTCNAGGTTATGTCACATTTGGTGCATGGGTCCAAGTGGGTGCAAATGTCCAAAACTTAGGTTTGGGCTACGTTAGCCATGTCAATTGGCCCAAATAATTGTTGCATTTGGTTTATATGATCATAAGGAACAACTTTCATGAAGGATGGAAGTGGTTTTGAGTCTAATTGGAGGGTCAATTTGAGGGAATTTTGAACTATAATCAATTTGGTCATGTTGGGCTAGGCTTGGGTCTAGCTTGGGTTAGCTTGGGCTAAGTCCAAACTGATTATTTTAAATGGTCAATATGGACCTCATGAAGAGTTTCCAACATGAATTGGATGCCAATTTGGGGGTTAAGGCAATCAATTGGGTGAAATTTGGGGACTTAGCCAATTTGGGGCTAAATTTGGGAGTTTTGGATTTAGGCCAAAATCAAATGGATTTGAGACTTCACCAAGGCCAATTGATGGTTCATTTTGATGTATAGGAATTTTATAAAGATTTTTCAACATTAATTGAGGCCAATTGGCTAGGCTATAGGTTCAATTTGTTGAGATTAGGTCATATGGTCAAAATTGGGGTTTGACCCAAATCAAAATTGGGCTCAAATCATGGACCAATTGAGCTTGTATTTAGTTTAGTTTGGTTATATCAGAAGTTAATTTGAGTTTAGGATTGTAATTGAGGTCAATTGAGATCAAATTGACGGATATTTGAATTGGATTTGGGGCAATTTGAGTCTTTAAAGGGCAATTTGAGGATTTTTCTTAAAGATTATCAAGTTGGCCAAATTAGGTTATGTGGTAGTTGAGAGAAATGAAGTTGAGAATATTTGGGATTTATTAAGATTTTTTGGAATTTTTGGAATTTTGGGTCAAACAGAGGTATTTTGGTAATTTGGGGGTGTTTTAGGGGTAAAAGGCCAAGATGGGTATTTTGGTAGAGTTGAGGTACGAACCATCACCAATAAGCCATGGACCAATGGAAACCTCATTTTTGGTCCTCTACATAGTGGTCTTAGCTAAACCATAGCCCTAAGGCTAGTAGGTTTAGGGGACCATCTACATGAGTATCCCAAAAGATCAAGGGATCTAGGCTAGAAATTCAGGGTTCAGGGCAGTGAGTGATTGTGGGTGTACATAAGTGTAGTGAGTTCCTTAGCTCCAGACCAACACCCAAGGTCAACCCTAAGGTCCAGCAATCCTAAGGGTGACTCATCTTAAGTTTCTCCCATAATGACCCCACCTACTAAGTGCTAGAGGTTGAGAGCATTATGTGGAACTTCAAGTTGAGTGGAGAAGATTTTGGAATTTCTAATGGTGAGGGTTCCATGTCTAGTTTTCGAGAAATTTCAACAGAAAAAGTCCTATGGTTAGACCCTAGGCTACTAAAGAAGAAAAAAACTAAACCTCAACCAAAAATGAGGTCAACAGTGATAGATGTCAACGAGTACGAAATATTTCTAGAAGAAATGAAATGCGTCTAAATTAGACATTGGAAGTTGAAATTTTTGATGTGTGGGAATTAGATTTTATGGGACCATTTTTGCCTTCATTTGGGAACTTATATATCTTACTTGTTGTTGATTATATGTCCAAATGGTTTGAAGCTTTTATTGTACCCCGATCTGATGCTGAGAGCGTTTCTAAATTTTTAATGAAAAATATTTTTACAAGATATTGAATGTTGAGAGTAATTATTACTGATGGAGGATCTCATTTTAGGAATAAGAGAATCGAAAAATTAATTAATAAATATGATATTATCCATAGATTCTCTTCTACTTATCATCCTCAGACTAACAGTCTAGCAGAGATATCAAATCGTGAAATTAAATGTATTTAAAAAATGTTGTAAATCCTTATAAATTAGGTTGGTCTGCTAGATTAGATACTGCATTATGGACATATAGAACTGCTGTTAAGACTCATATAGGAATGTCCCCATACAGACTGATATTTGAAAAAATATGCCACTTACCGGTAGAATTAGAGCATATAGTATTTTGGGATTTTAAGAAATTTATTTTTAATCTAAAAGATGGTGGTGAGAAAATATTATTGCAACTCAATAAACTTGAGGAAAAATGAAGTGAAGCATATGACAATGTAAAAATCTATAATTAAAAAATGAAAATATGGCATGATCGGAAAATTATTTAAAAGAAATTTGAAACTAGATAAGAAGTTCTATTATATAATACAAGATTGACTGTTTCCAGGAAAATTGAAATCCTGATGGTTAGGACAATTAAGTATTTAAAGTCTATCATTATGGAACTGTTGTAATTAAAGATCCTAACACTGGAAAGGACTTTAAATATAATGGGCATCGTCTGAATCATTATTATGAAGAGCACATACCCTCAATTTAAAAAAGTTTTAATGTTAAGTCAACCCAACTAAACAAATGGTGTGTCGGGCTAACAACGTTAAACCTAGCGCTTTGTGGGAGGCAACACATACATATATGTCTATGTATTAGTACTTTGTTTGATAAGTGTCTTATATATTAGTAGATAATAATCATACATAATTACATTTATTATAAATTAAGTAAAATATTGGTATTGGAGAGAAAGTTGGAATTAAATTGAATGAAAAATGAAAGTCGCAAAATTTTTGCCACTGGCATCGATGGTGCCCAAGAAAACTCACCTCAGCGCCGACAGCGCGAATTGGGAGCGCTGATCCCGACTTAATGCCTATGTACAATATAGAATTAGATCTAATGGTATTTTTCACTTATATTTCGTTATTTTGCAATAAAACCAAAAACTTGACCCTGAAGAAAAATAAGAATTTAAAATTTTAATTTATATATATTTATATTGGGATACTAAGCAAATATACGTATCGTTATCAAGTAATATAAGACTTTTTAATTAAGACTTCAATATCAAACCCACAAGAGAAATTATGCAATATGCACTTTTTAGAAAGTTTTTTTATTTTTAAAAAGATAAATACTTAAACTAAAAATGATGTTTGCATGAATTTAAAATTTAAATATTTTTGGTATTTTTGATATTTTAACGAAACAGTAAGAACTTAAAAAGATAACTAAAGTTTTTGTAGAAGAAAAGTACTTAATATGAAAATATCTTCTTCTTATCATGAATCAGTAATAAGTATAGGAATTATGTTGTGGAAGTATGCAAATTGTATTGTGTCAAATTGGAGCAATAATATTCTTTACCGTTACTAGAGATGCTATAAAGAAAATTGGCTAATTTAAAGTTTGAATAGTTCTGAAGACCAGCTAGACAGGGAAGATACTAGCTCTCACTCTAGAGTTCCCTTGATTCCCTCCACCTGAGGGCTAACATTCTCGTAGAAAAACCTAAAATAATAAACCAAGTTGGGGGCTTTAACCTATCACTTTAAAGTCCTCTAACTCTAACACGCATCAATGAATTTTTTTCTATTTATTTACACTCAATCATATGAACTACATTCTCATTCATACAACCTCATGTGATTCTTTCCAATTGTTAACTGAGACAATACCAGCCCGATTATTACATGTTCTCACAACAAATTTTAACATCTAGATTGGCCAAATCACGAAGTAAATGAAGTGCATTGATTTAAATCATCACTTCTTTTTCCAACATTAAAGATCAATACTCTCCACAACTTCCATAAAAAACTTAATTACTTATCATTTTGAAAACAAAGATAAAGAAAAATACTCATAATCTATGGAGAAAACAAAACCACACTTTAGTTTAAAAGAAAAAATCATTTTCAAACCAACAAGTCTCAATTAAAACCAAAAGTAGTCTAAAACAGAAAGATAAAAATTTATCTCAAGTTCCCCACCAAAGTCTTCAAGTTCCTTTAAATCTCTTCTCTTTAACAATCACTCAAAACAAAATAATAAAAAGGATAAAGTAAATAAAAATTTGTTCATGAAAATCTCTCTGAACTAACTCCCTAGAGAAGAACTTTCAAAACTTGCCAATAGTTTCAGGACTCTTTTCTAAGTCCTCTCTTCTTTCTTTTATAGTTTTCCAAGAGGTGCCTTGGATGTCTTGATTCGATGTATTTGCCCAAGAGATGCATCCTTTCATGATAATTTATGTCCATGGTGGTTCCAAGAGATGCATCCTTTCATGATAATTTTCATCCAAGGAGGTTACAACCACCTATTAAGCCAATGGGTACCTCAAAAACCTCTTCAAAATTTGTGAAAACCGATTTTACTCGTCTAGTAACTGCCATTGGTGCTTAAGCATGGGGTCTCGGCACTTAGGCGGAGCCTTCTCTGTTTAACCGACGCTTAAGCACCAGATCGGGAGCTTAGGCGCCAAAACTCTTTTGAACAAATTTTCATCATTTTGCTCTAAATTGGATCCTTTTTCACTCCTTTAAGCATTTATTTTTCCATTTTTACTTGTATCCTGCAAGAAAAACATAAAAATACCTTCCATTAAAGCACAATATCTCAAAAATAGGTATAAAAATGTGTCTAAAAATACTATATGTATTTTAGGTGTATCAAAATCCCCCAAACTTAAAATGTTACTTGTCCTCAAGTGACACTTCATAACGAAATATGTATGATATGTATATGATTTTTTTTAGGAGTTACTAAAATTTAGATTTAGAAATATAGTAGTCCAATTTAGAAAAAAAATAATTAGTAAATGAGACAAACTTAAAGTTTGAAAGTTTTTAATGTTAAGAATTATAAAAATTTGAGTTCCTATCTAATTCATAAATATTATAAGTTCTCTAAATTTAGATTTTAGTTCTTTTATTTTCTCTACTTAAAAATTTTTATTAAAAATAATTTTACTTACTATATTTTATTTATAAGCTTAAGATTTTATCAAGTCAAGTAGTTTAAAAAGATCAAATGTAGAATTAATTCTTGATTAGGCACTAATCCTCAAGCTTCTCCTCCCTTACATTTCTTTTCTTTTTTCCTTTCTTTTTTCTTTTCTTTATCTTTTTCTTTTTCTTCTTCTTTTTCTTTTTTTTTCTTTTCTTTTTTTTTCTTTTTCAGGCAAGGATTATTATATCTAGATAAGCCTTTAATGATTTTGAATTCCACTTCTCTTTTTTTAAAGTAAAGTCTTGCTATAAAACTTTTACTTATAAATATAATAATAGTTTTGAAAATAATTTTAATAAAAGTCTAAATTATCTAAATTTTTTAAAAATATAATTTTTCTTACTAAAGATTGTCACTTATATTAATCATTTTCTATACTACAAATTTTTAACTTAAAGTTTTTCTTCATTACTTAAATTTTAATTAAATTTTCTTACTCATTTCTAAAATCAAATTTTACTTCCATAATATAACTTCATATACATANATCATGTATTAGTTGAGAGAAATAAAATTAGAAATATTTAGGATTTATTGGGATTTTCTGGGAATTTTTGGAATTTTTGGGATTTTGAGCTATGGAGGGGGATTTTGGTAATTTGGGGGTGTTTTAGGGGTAAAAGGCTAAGATGGGTGTTTTGGTAGAGTTCAGGTACCAGCCATCACCAATAAGCCATGGACCAATGGAAACCCCATTTTGTGTCCTTTACATAGTGGTCTTAGCCAAACCATAGCCCCAGGGCTAGTAGGTTTAGGGGACCATATACATGGGTATCCCAAAAGATCAAGGGATCTAGGCTAGAAATTTGAGTTCAGGGTTGTGAGTGTATGTCGGTAAGATAAGTGTAGTGAGTGCCTTAGCTCCAGACCAACACCCAAGGTCAATCCTAAGGTCCAGCAATCCTAAGGGTGACTCGAATGCCTTAGCTCCAGACCAACACCCAAGGTCAACCCTAAGGTCGAGTAATCCTAAGGGTGACTCAAGTTGTGAATGCCTTAGCTCTAGACCAAGACCCAGGGTCAACCCTAAGGTTCAGCAACCCTAAGGGTAATGCCTTAGCTCCATACCAACACCCAAGGTCAAATCTAAGGTCCAACAATCCTAAGGGTGACTCATCTTGAGTTTCCCTCATAGTGACCCCACCTACAAAGTACTTAGAGGTTGAGACCAACATGTGGAACTTCAGGTTGAGTAGGAAGATGGTAGAATTTCTAATGGTGAGGGTGTCTTTTCTAGTTTTCTAGGAATAGTCAACAGGAAAAGTCCTATAGCTAGACCCTAGGCTACTAAAGAGGAAAAACTAAACCTCAACCAAAAATGAGGTCAACGGGCATCCCAAACATAGAAAGTTAAAAGTGATGCCAAAAATGTTGTAGTCAAATAATCTCAATCTCCGTTGTAGCCAGAGCTTGATATCAACTTTGGTAGAGTAATGAGTGATACTAACTTGTTTTTCAGCTATCCAAGAAATAAGCATAGACCCAACAAAGATAAAAAAATTGGTAGTCAATTTCTGATATGTAGGATCACCAGCCTAATTAGCATTAACTAAGTAATTCAAGATGAACAGTGCCTTGTAAATATCAAAGGATATGTTTTAACTATTAAAAGCTATTTTGAATTGGTTGATGATTGGAATGGAGTAGTTAACAATATTAGCATTATTAGGGTGCATGAGAGTTAGTTAATTTAAAAAACAAATTAGTTTATGATAAAAAGGACCATAAAATAAAGTATGACAAAGAAGACTACTTAGTGTTGGTTAGATTTTACACAGGCTTAGAATTTTACTTTCCTGAAGTATGAAGCATTTGTTGAGCACTCGGTGCTTGATTTAGGTGTAGTTCAAAGGAAGTAGAGTTGTTTATATGCCGAGAAACTTAAAGATGGAGCCTAGTGTCTTCATTTTAAATTTGCTATGTAATCTTTAAAGAATAATATCAATAGAATGTGAATCATTTCCAATTAATAAGATATTATTCGCATAAAATAGAATATAAATATGAGTGTTTTTAGAATGGTAGCTGATACACCTATAATATATAGTATTTTTAGACACATTTTTATACATATTTTTGGATATTGTGCTTTAATGGAAGGTATTTTTGTAATTTTCTTTCAGGTAAAAGTAAAAAATTGAAAAATTCTTAAATGAGTGAAAAAAGATCAAACTTGGAGCAAATATGTGAAAATTGTGCTAAAGTGTTTTGGTGCCTAAGCGCCAAATCCGGCGCTTAAGCGCCGATTAAACAGAGAAGGTCATGCCTAAGCGATAGAGGTCCCGCGCCTAAGCGTCAAAGGTAGTTATTTGAAGAGTAAATTTGGTTTTACGAATTTTGAAGAGGCATTTGAGACACATTTTGGCATAAATAGGTGGTTACAACCCTAAGGATGAACATACTTGTGAAAGGAGGCATCTCTTGGGGAAATACATAGAATCAAGACATATTTTGAAGAGATACCAATGCACCTATTGGAAAATTATAAAAGAAGGAAGATTGAAACTTTGAAGGTGTGTGTGCTTTAAAAAAGAAAGTTTTGAAAGTTTTTAAAGAAATTGGGGAGTTATTTTGGAGAGATTTTCAGACACCACACCAATTATTTACTTTATCTTTCTGTTTTAGTTTTATATTGAGAGTGTTGTAAAAGAGAAAAGATTCAAAGGAACTTCAAGAGTTACAACGGCTTTTACTTGCTCTTTATTTTGGTCTTTCGGATTTAATTCAGTATTGCTAAGAAGTGTTCCTTGGGATCTATTACTTCATAAATTTGCTATAGGATAAAGTAAACTCTTGAAGTTCCTTTGAATCCTCCACCAAACTCTTTAAGTTCCTTCAAATCCTCCACCAAACTCTTGAAGATCCTTTGAATCTCTTCTCTTTGGTTCTTGAACGCATTATCCAAAACGCATGAATACAAAAATGGGAACGACGCATTATCCAAAATGGGAAGTGTTCTATGGTGCGTGAACGCATTAATACAAAAATGGGAACGACGATTAGGGATACACCTCCAGAACGCATTATTCAAATAATTGGTGGCATTTTGAAAACACCACCGCTATGAATAAGCTCTCTCAAACGCACCCTAAATCACAGCTAAGGGATCAAAATAATTTTGACCGGTTCATTGACAAATGGACTGAACCGGGCGACAACATAGATACAATAACAAATATTTAAAGTTCAAAGACGACTTCATTAAGAGTGGATAAAAATTCTATCAAGATTTGCTTGGATAACATGATAAATATTTCAAATATTTGATTAAGGTTTTTATTGTTTCAAATATTGGTTATTAATTTAGTCAAATGCTCCTTCAAATACTCAAATATGAGGCCTAATTGGTTCGAAATATAATTTTGAGCTTATTTCCCAAAACAATAAATAGTGGACATCATTTATTTTTCAAGTTTGTTTATATATTTGCTCAAATTTTTGCCATCACGAGGCATCCAAAATAAAAATTTCCTTTTATTTGAGTGATTCAATCCAAAATATGATGAAGAAAACATTTCATGTTGGCATAAAAAATCATATGGAGGCATAACTAATAAATGCAGCGTTAGAGCAGATATTCATGGTAAGGAACTGAGACGCATAAAACCCTCAAAAGAGGGGAAATACGGATGAGACGCCACGGCGTTGAATTTTTATGGCGTGAATTTCATAAAAAAATTAAATAGCTATATATCTTGACTCTTTTGAGTATAAATAATATAATTTGTTTTTGAATTTTTTTTGACACGTGAGAACGGACAGAGTTTTTGGCGAGTGAAAAAATAAGAGAGGATCCTAAAAAGATAACCCCTTTTTTTTCTCCCATTTATTTTTATTTATATACTAAATAGAATTACTGTATTCAAACTGAAAAACTGTTGATATTGGTGTAATAATTGTAAAACCAGTTTCGTGTTTAATCGTAAATGAATCTACTACTGGGCCGGGACATCTATGTACTATTTTTCTACTGTGCAGTCAATCACAAGTGTTTTATGAAAGTTGGAAGAAAGTGTTTCTTCCTTGGAAGTCTATGGACCCAGATGTTTATTGCAACTGCATTGAAATGGGATATGAGAATGATATGAATGTGTTGATGAATCAAGCATCCCATAATTTATCACCTATTCAGCCTTACTTCAGTTCGAACGCACTTTTGAAAAAGATCAAGAAGATAGAGAAAGAGGTTCAGAGTCTTATGCATGCAATTGGAAATATTTATGAAATGTTGGATCATCGGGATTGAAGACTGAATGAACATTTTGAACATATTGGACGTATTGAAAGTGGATTGGTATGTATGTTCAAGAAACATGCTTGGATTGAAGAAGATTCAACT
>JXCR01149144.1:274354-296310 GCA_002079205.1 Phalaenopsis hybrid cultivar
TTTTTTTGTAGTAAAAGAGTCACTTGAGGATAAGTAACATTTAAGTTTGGAGGATTTTGATACACCAAAATAATATGTTATTTTAAGTATATATTTAATGTTTATTTTTAGTGATATTGCATTTTAAAGAAGGGTATTTTCATATTTTTGTTGCAAGTATATCAATTTTAGGCATTTGAAGCAAAAGTAGCAAAAATGACGAAATTTGGAGTCAAAACACCAAATTTTGATATTCTGGCACCTGAAACATCATTTTACAAAGTGTTCGCACAGGAAGCGTCATTTTACAAAAAGTTGGCGCCTGAAGCGCCTGAGGCGCCAGAGATGACTTTTTGCAAATTAGGCAATTCGGGATGAATTTTGTGCAAATTTCAAAGGGGCCACTCGTTCTAAACGCCTAATGGAATGATTCAATGTATCTAGATACTTTGAAAGGTTCTTTTATAAAGGTATATATCTCTTGGATTAATAAACATGTCTTTTGGAATCAAAAGAGTTGACTTTTGGATAGAATTTTGGAGGGAATTTTGAGTTTTTTTTTAGGTAGGCAACCTCTAATAAAAGATAGAGAAGTCTAGGGCATCAAAGGGGGGCTTAAGAGAGGCGTGAGAGAGAGAGAGTTCGAACAAGGCAAGAGAGAGAAAGAAAGCCAAGGGCGGGCTTGGAGATTTTCTTCAAGGATTGTAAGATGAGAGGGAAGGTGAGAGATTTCTTTTTCATTACTCTTCTAAGAGAGAATTGAGAGTGATTGTAAAGAAGGAAAGTGTTTGAAGTGAACTTCTAGGGATTTGCTTGGAAATTATTGTGAGATAAGTTGTGTTTTTTACTTCTTTATTTTTGTAAACTTGTTTTTATTTATGAAAATCCATGTTTAGTTGTTTTCTTCTCATGAATTCTAAGTTGTCTTCTTTATCCTTCTCCTTACTTTGAGATATGATTTTGTGAAAAATTGATTTTGTTTTATATGGTTTAAATATTAATAATTTGTGATGATTAGAACTTTGATCTTCATTTAATTTTCGATCTGGACAATTGAAATGTTAAAATGTGTTGAGAGACATATGTTCCAAAAGGGCTATGATTTCTACAATATAGTGAGAATCACATTTGATTTCATGGGAGAGGATGACATCCATGGAGTTGAGTGCAAATAAATAGGGAAATATAATTTATTTGATACAAAATTAGATATTTTAAGGTGACAGATTAAAATCCCCAATTTGGTTCAGTGGTTTGGAAATTAATGCTAGATTGTTAGCCCTCAGGTGAGGGAGTAGTGGGAGCTCTGAATTGGCAGTCGGTATTTGATACACCAAAATAATATACTGTTTTAAGTACATATTTTTGCTTATTTTTTGTGATATTGCACTTAAAGATGGGGTATTTTTGTGTTTTTTTGCAGGTATATCATTTTTAGACATTTGGAGCAATAATGGAAAAAAATGTCGAAATTTGGAGCCAAAACAGCGAATTGTAGGATTCTGACACATGATACGCCAGATCGACGCATGATGCAAAAAGTTCCAGAGAACTGACACATGATGTGTGAGGGACAACTTTTTCAAATTAAGGTGGTTTGAGACAAATTTTTGTGTGAATTTCAAAAGGACACTTGTTTTACACACCTCTTAGAGTAATTCAATGCATCTAGATACTTTGAAAGATTTTTTTCTGAAAGGATATGACTCTTGGATCAAATGACAGATATTATGAATTCAAAAGAGTTGACTTTTGGAGGGAATTTTGAATTCTGTTCCAAAGAAGACAACCCAAAATAAAAGAAGAAGACTTGAAGAGTTGAAGTGTACAGCGTGAGAGAGAGAGAGAAATTTAGTGTGAGCTAAAGATAGAGAGAGAAGAGGAGATTTTCTTCTAGTGTTGTAAGAGGAGAGGAAATGTGAGAGATTTCTTCTTCATTACACTTCTAAGGGAGAATTGGGAGTGATTGTAAAGAAAAAAAAGGCTTGGAGAGAACTTTTAGGGGTTTGCTTGGGAAGGATTGTGAGATAAGTTGTATTTTTATTTCTTTTATTTTGTAAACTTATTTTTATATATGAAATCTGTGTTTTATCGTATCCTTCTCATGAATTCTGAGTAGTTTTATTTATCCTTCTTCCTACTTTGAGATATAATTTTGTGAAGAATAGATTTTGTTTTCTACGGTTTTAAATGATAATAATATGTGATAATTTGAACTCTGATTATCATTTACTTTTCGATCTAACCACTTGAAATGTTAAAATTTTTTTAGAGACATATGTTCTTAAATGAGATATGACTTCTACAACGTAAGGAGAATCACATTTGATTTCATGAGAGAATATGTTATTCTTGGAATTGGGTGCAAATAAATAGGGAAATATACTTTGTTGGATGCAGAATTAGAGATTTTAAGGTGACAGATTAAAATCTTCAATTTGGTCCAGTTGATTGGAAACTGATGTGAGATTGTTAACCCTCGTGTGAGAGAGTAGTGGGAGCTCTAGAGTGACAGCTGATATCCTCCCACCTTAACCACAAAATTAGGGGCCAAAATCTGGATTAGTCAATGTTCTTTATAACACTCAGAAGAGGGTAAATGATAAAATTACTCGTATTTGGCACAAAATAATTTATATATATATATATATATATATATATCCAAATGATTTCAATTTCTTCACAATACATATACTCATTGTAAAGGGGAAGGATATTTTCTTAAATTTGAACTTTCTCTCACAACAAAAACTTTGTTTAATTTCCGTAATTTTACTTTTGAAAATTTAATATTTAGTTTAGTTTAATTTTTGTAGTCTTACATTTGTATTTTAATTAGCATTCACTTGAGTAGTTAATTTTCAAACTTTGCACTTTACTTTTACTTTTGTTTTTGTTTTTATTATAAAATAATTTTCATAATTTACTTTAGGATTTTCTGACTTCTCTGTGGGATTGATATCTAATACTCTATTAGAGCTTTCTATTACTTGAGCGATACGTATACTTGCATTGATATTAAAGGGGATTTAACAGTTTAAAAAGAGTTTTAAAAGATAAATTATTTACATAAAAAGTATATTTGTTGGGATTATATTGCATATTTATTATATATTTGTCGTGTGTAATTTTGTAATATTGAAAAATATTTGCAAAATTGTCGTACTAAATCGCTTGTCCATCAAGTTTTTTTGTGCCGTTGTCGGGAAAGTAACAGAAAATATTAGTATTTTACTTTATTTTATTTCATAAAATAAATAAATAAATAAATAATGTTTGTAGTTTAGTTTAAATATTTTCTTATTTAAGTGTGTTTGCTTATTTTTTATTACCTATTTTATTTTTTTATGTNACATATACTCATTGTAAAGGGGAAGAATATTTTCTTAAATTTGAACTTTCTCTCACAACGAAAACTTTGTTTAATTTCCGTAATTTTACTTTTGAAAATTTAATATTTAATTTAGTTTAATTTTTGTAGTCTTACATCTGTATTTTAATTAGCATTCACTTGAGTAGTTAATTTTCAAACTTTGCAACTTTACTTTTACTTTTGTTTTTGTTTTTGTTATAAAATAATTTTAATAATTTACTTTAGGATTTTCCAACTTCTCTGTGGGGTTGATATATAACACTCCATTAGAGCCTTCTATTACTTGAGCGATACGTATACTTGCATTGATATTAAAGGGCATTTGACAGTTTAAAAAGAGTTTTAAAAGATAAATTATTTACATAAAAAGTATTTTTTTTGGGATTATATTGCATATTTATTATATATTTGTCGTGTGTAATTTTGTAATATTGAAAAATATTTGCAAAATTGTCATACTAAATCGCTCGTCCATCAAGTTTTTTTGCGCCGTTGCCGGGAAAGTAACATAAAATATTAGTATTTTACTTTATTTTATTTCAAAAAAATAAAAATAAATAATGTTTATAGTTTAGTTTAAATATTTTCTTATTTAAGTGTGTTTGCTTATTTTTTATTACCTATTTTATTTTGTTTATGTGCAGTGTAAGATCTGAAAATTTAGTACCTTACGATTTTGAGTTAGAAAGAATTGTTAGAAAAATTTGAAAATAACAAAAAGAGAAAGATCAAATTAGCAAAATGACTTGCAATTTGAACAATGTTAAAAATGAAAATGAACATTATCAGAGACCTTTAAGAGATTATGTAAATCCTACTACAGATGAAATTCATTTAGTATACAAAACCCTGCTATAGATGTCAATTCATTTGAGCTTATATCTACTATTATCCAAATGGTTCAAAAAAATCAGTTTGGGGGAACACCTACTGAAGATCCTAATTCACACCGTGTTAGTTTTCTAGAATTGTGTGCTACATTTAAATATGATGGAGTGTCAAATATTGTCGTCAGACTTAGAATTTTNTCTGCTGTAGATGTCAATTCATTTAAGCTTAAATCTACTATTATCCAAATGGTTCAAAACAATCAGTTTGGGGAAACACCTATTGAAGATCCTAATTCACACCTTGTTAGTTTTCTAGAATTGTGTGCTACATTTAAATATGATGGAGTGTCAAATGATGTCGTCAGACTTAGATTTTTTCCTTTTTCACTAAGGGATAAAACTAAGATGTGGTTAAACTTGTTAACACCTGGATCTATCAGAACATGAGGAGATTTATCACAAAATACTTATGTAAATATTTCCCACCTTCAAAAACTACTAAGCTTAGAAATAATATCACATCTTTTTGTCAGTTTGAAGGGGAATTAATTTATAAACCTGGAAAAGATTTAAAGTTTTCCTTAGAAAGTGTCCACACCATACATTGTCAGATTGGTTAATATTTCAAACTTTTTATAATGATTTGGTTGGATCTCTTAGATCCATAATTGACGTTGTTGTTGATGGATCATTAATGTCAAAACCATTCGATGANTTTTTCACTAAGGGATAAAGCTAAGATGTGGTTAAACTTTTTAACACCTGGATCTATCAGAACATGAGGAGATTTATCACAAAAATACTTATCTAAATATTTCCCACCTTCAAAAACTACTAAGCTTAGAAATAATATCACATCTTTTTGTCAGTTTGAAGGGGAATTAATTTATAAACCTGGAAAAGATTTAAAGTTTTCCTTAGAAAGTGTCCACACCATACATTGTCAGATTGGTTAATAATTCAAGCTTTTTCTAATGGTTTGGTTGGATCTCTTAGATCCATAATTGACGTTGTTGTTGATGGATCATTAATGTCAAAACCATTCGATGAAGCATATTCATTAATTGAAGAGATGTCATCTGAAAGGGAAAATCTAAAAAGAGAAGCTAGTATTCATGATTCTGATGCTATATCTATTTTAGTTGCCCAAATAGCTGCTATATCAAAGAATATAGATCAATATGGAATAATTATTCTCAGACAACACCTGTGCTTGAGGAAAAATCATTGGGACAAATGATAGAATCTCAATCTTCTTATGAGACTTTAAATGCAATAAACAATCATTCTAACAACCCTTATGCTAATTTTTATAACCCTGGTTGGAAGAATCATTCAAACTTTAGTTTGAGTAACAATAATTCTAATGCTGCAAATCCGCAATGGGGAAACACTGTTGTGAACCCATTGGGAAACACCAATAATCAAGGGAATCAAGCTTATAAACCTTATTACCTCACAGGTTTTAATAATTTGCAAAGTAAGGACAAAAAGTTATCAATGGAAGAATTGATATTGCAAATGGGTAGTCAATTACAAAGTCAAGAAGCTGCTATTAGAAACATAAAAAATCAATTGGGATGTATTGCTACTGCACTTAGCAATAGACTTCCAGGAACATTGCCTAGTAATGTTGAAGTAAATCCTAAAGATCAAAATAAAGAGCAAATTAAAACTATTCAACTGAGAAGTGAAAAAGAATTAGAAAACAGAGTTCAACAAGAAGTTGAAGTTGAAAAAGATGAGGTGGAAAATGAAAAATCAGGTGAAGATTTTCATTATGAAGCAGAAAGTCCTATTAAACTAATGAAAAGCACTGTAGAAAGACCACCACCTCCATTTCTACAAAGATTGAAGCAGAAACATAGAGATAATGAATTTTCAAATTTTTTGGAAATTTTAAGGAAATTAATGATAAACATTCCATTTGTTGAGACTTTGAACAACTGTCAAGCTATGTGAAGTTCATGAAGGATATACGTATAAAAAAAGGAAGTTTGTAGTTAATGAGACTGCTGCACTCAGCGAAGAGAGTAACACTATAATTCAGAAAAAGCTTCTTGAAAACTTAAAAATTCTGGAAGTTTTACAATTCCTTGTGCTATTGGAAAACAATTTTATGGAAAATATTTATGTGATTTAGGAGCCAATATTAATCTTATGCCGTTATCAATTTTCAGAAGGTTGGGTTTAGGAGATATTTCACCTACAACTGTAACTCTTCAGTTAACTGATAATTTAATTACCTATCCTAAAGGAGTTATAGAAGATGTTTCGGTAAAAGTCGATAATTTATCTTTTCTATGGACTTTATTGTATTAGATATGAAGGAAGATAAGGAAATTCCTATCATTTTAGGAAGACCATTCCTAGCCACTAGAAGAGCTTTAATAGATGTGTAGAAACGAGAACTAACTATGAGAGTTAGTGATTAGGAGGTTACATTTAATATTTCAAAATCAATGAGATACCCTGCAAAAGAGCAAGAGATTGAATGCTTTATAATGGATATTAATGATTATTTAAGCCATGAATATTTCAAGAAAACTTTTGAAAGAGAATTTAAAAAGGAATATATGAAATATCTGATCCTGACTTTCAATATATAACTTTCTGATTAAGAAATGTAAAATGTGATGTATGTGATTATATTTATAATATTTCACTATAGGATACTACGCAAGTATACGTATTGTTATCAGTAATATAGAACTTTCTGATTAAGTCCAGAATATCGAACCCACATGAAGGATTAGTTTTAGATAACAAATTACTTAGCTATATATATTCATACTCAAACTTAAGATGCTATAATAGGAATAAAAGTTTGTTTCTTTTTGTAATTTTTGATAATTAAAAATAAAGTAAGCAACTAATTAACTTAACTAAAATACTTGCAAGATGAAGGTAATAAAAGTAAATATCTTTTTCCTTATCATGAATCAGTGATAAACATAGAAATTCAATTGTGGAAGTATGTTAAATGTGTTGTGCCAAGTAGAAGCAATAATATTACCCTTACTAGAGATGCTATAAAGAACATTGGTTAATCTATAGTTTGAATAATCTTGAAGACCGACTAGGCGATGAAGATAGTAGCTCTCACTCTAGAGTTCCCTCTTCTCCTTCCACCTAGGGGCTAACATCTCGTATCAAAATCTAAAACTATAAATCTAATTGGGGGCTTTAGCCTCTCACTCTAAAGTCCTCTAATTCTACACCCTTGAAAATATATTTCTCTATTTATTTGCACTTAACCCCATGAACTACATTCTCATTCATGAAACCAATATGTGATTCCAACCATTTTTTAACTGAGACAATACCATCTCGGATCTTACATGTTCTTACAACAGGTTTTAACATCTTAATTGCTCAAATCAAGAAGTAAATGAAGTGCAAGGTCTTGAATCATCACAACTTCTTCCAACATTGAAGACTAATACTTCACACAACTTTCTTTAAACATTTAATCACTAATCATTTTAAGGAAAAATATTAAGAAAAATACTCAGAATCAGTGGAGAAAACACAACCACACATGAGTTTAAAAGTAGAAATCATGCACAAAAATAAAAAAACTTAAATTAAAAACCAAATGTAGTCATAAAGATAAACACTCATCTCAAATTCTCTCCATCAAATGTCTTGAAGTTCTTTTGAATTCTCTTCCTTCTCTTACAATACAAACTAACACTCAAAATAAAATAAAAGAAAGTAAAGGTGGCCGGTGGTAGTTGTAANATCCTTTAAACATCTAATCACTTATCATTTTAAGGAAAAAGATAAAAAAACATACTTAGAATCCATGGAGAAAACACAACCACACATGAGTTTAGAAGTAGAAATCATGCACCCAAACAAGAAATCTGAATTAAAAACCAAGTGTAGTCACAAAGATAAATACTTATCTCAAATTCTCTTCACCAAATGTCTTGAAGTTCCTTTTAATTCTCTTGCTTCTCTCACAATACAAACTAACACTCAAAATGAAATAAAATAAAAGGTGGTCGACGGCGGTGGCGGCGGTTGTAAATTTTGATGGTTGGTTGCTTGCCTTATCTTTTGGAAAATCTAAGTCTTTTCTTATAAAAATCCAAGGGTTGCCTTGGTGTCTCTTCAAAAAGGTGTCTTCATTCAATGAATCTTCTAAAAGTTGTCTTCTCAAAGCCAATTGAAGGAATTTTCGTGTCCATAGACTATTTCCTATGTTTTTATCAAGGGTTGCTTCAAACACCTCTTAAAAATTAAGCTCCAATTAATATTTATTCAAGTAACTAACTTTGGCGCTTAAGCGCGAAGTATGTGGCACTTGGCGTGGATGCTCTAGCTCTTAGGCATCAATCCTGGGCACTTAGGCGCCTCAGTTCATTTTTGCACCTTTCTTCATTTTTGCTCCAAATTTGACCATTTTTCACTCATTTTATCATTTTACATCCATTTGATTGTACCTACAAGAAAAACACACAAAAACCTTCCATTAAAGTACAATATCTCAAAAATAGGTATAAAAATGTGTACAAAAACACTATATATTTTAGGTGTATCAAAATTCTCCCAAACTTAAGATGTCACTTGTCCTCAAGTGACTTTTCAATCTTTAAAAACCAACATAATTTAGGAGTTGCTAAAATTTAGATTTAGAAATGTAGTAGTCCAATTTAGAAAAAATATTAGTAAATGAGACCAACTTAAAGTTTAAAAATTTTTAATGTTAAGAAATATGAAAAATATGAATTCCTATCTAATTCAGAAATAATGTAAATTTTCTAAATATAGAATTTAGCCCTTTTATTATTTCCACTTCAAAACTTTTATTAAGAACAGTTTTACTTACCATATTATATTTTTAAGCTTAAGAGTTTCCCAAATCTTGTACTTTAAAAGGATTTCTTTTCTTTTCTTCTTCTTCCTCTTTTTCTTTTTCTTTTTCTTTTTCTTTTTCTTTTCTTTTTCTTTTTCTTTTTCTTCTTTCTTTTTTTTTTCTTTTTCAGGCAAGGATTACAATATCTAGATAGACTTTTAATGGTTTTGAATTTCAATTCTCCTTTCCTAAAGCAAAGCCTTGATATAAATCTTTTACTTATAAATATAATAATAGTTTTGAAAATTATTTATAATAAAATAAATTTAAGTTTTAAAAATAAAATTCTAAATTTCTAAATTTTTCAAAAATACAATTTTTCTTACTAAGGATAGTTACATTATATTTAGCATTTTCTACACTAAAAATTTTTAACTTTAAGTTTTTCTTCATTACTATAAATTTTAACTAAATTTTCTTACTTATTTCTAAAATCAAAATTTTACTTCCCTAATATAACTTATTATACATAATCATTTTTTAAGTCAAAATTAAATTTATTTAAAATACAACTGAGAACAAATAAACTTTTGAGTTTCTTTAAAATTTTTCATCCCCCCCCCCAAACTTAAATTCTTAACATAAATAAAACATTTAGCATATATAAAAGTAGGAATGAAAACTAACTATAACATGCTTGCAGGAATTTTCATATCCTAAATATGCAAGTATAAAAATTAANTAGGAGTAGGAAATTAAATTGATCAAATTTTTAATTCTACTTAATATAAAAAAATTAATTAGACTTCTATGTAGTGTAGTATAACTGAAAAACAAATAAACATACTGACATACAAACACAATTGCAAAATAAAGAAAAATAACTGGTAGTAAATTGAATTTTTTTTTGACATGCATCTCTTAAGTTAAAAGTTAGTTAAATTTTAAACTTTTTCAAGATTTTGAACTAAGTTCAACAAACACTAACTAAATACACTAAACAACACAATTAACATAATTACTACCACATAAACATACTAACTACATAAAACTACAAATACATCCCATAAATGTCTTCAAAACATAACAACTAAAACTAACAATTGCAACAGTCTTAACTGAAAACAATATGTACAAAATACATGTACAATCCACAANCACTGACATACAAACACAATTGCAAAATAAAGAAAAATAACTGGTAGTAAATTGAAATTTTTTTTGACATGCATCTCTTAAGTTAAAAGTTAGTAAAATTTTAAACTTTTTCAAGATTTTGAATTAAGTTCAACAAACACTAACTAAATACACTAAACAACACAATTAACATAATTACTACCACACAAACATGCTAACTGCATAAAACTACAAATACATCCCAGAAATGTCTACAAAACACAACAACTAAAACTAACAATTGCAACAGTCTTAACTGAAAACAATATGTACAAAATACATGTACAATCCACAATACTTAAACAAAAAATTACATAAAATAGAAAACAAAACTACAAATTCAACTAAGCATCATCTTCCTCGTCACTATCTTCACTACGCCAAGCAATTTTAGGCTCATATGGTGGATATCTAGGGTACTGAGGAAATACTACATTTCGGTTACCTGTATTGAGATGCTTCGTAGTTGTGTTGTATTCCTCCTCATAATCACTTCTTCTCATATTCACATCCATATGCTCTGCAAAATGCTCTAAATTTTCTACTTTTTCATTGGTATAAATAATATTCATCAATATCATTTTTATAAGCTGTGAATGAGTATCAGAACCAAAACTCTGACCCCATGGTGTAGAAGCATGTGAAGTAGAGGCTCATGAAGTAGAGGCAGCAAAACTACTGGAGAATCCACTTTTCCAACAAAAAATAGAATGATGTGAATATGTTTTCACATTCACAATGGCAATGGGCTTCAGTGGCTGTAAGATCTCCTCCCAGCTATCATATCTAACACCAGCATGCTCACATAACGAAAAGATCAAAGATGTAAATCCCAAACTTGCGGTAGTAACAATAATGGAAAAAATGATAATAACTCCATAAATCAATCCTCCAATATCAATCGGCTTGGACTGATGAATGCAGTAGTTCCAGGTTTCTCTCTCTCTCGAGTTCTTTCACTCAGATGATCTGTAGGTAGTAGATGAGCAGAGATAAAATAGTGCCATGCCTTTGCATTGGCATCCAACTTTGAAGTAGAAAAATTTACTTTTCTTTTATTTGCAATCTTCCATAATCCTCTCCCATTAGTTAAAGATGATATAATATCATCTAGCTCCTTCTTAGTAGGACTATAGTTTGCATAAAAACACAAAGTACTAGGAGGCAAATGGTAAAACTAATTAACCACCTCAGGAGAAAATGGTAATGTCTTCCCCAGCACTATGACTCCTTCCTCATAATCCTTTGAGAGATTAGCATAGAACTCCCGTACAACAGAGATCAGGGCGATAACAGAAAAATAATAGAACCGCTCCAACTTGCGGCTAACAATCTAATCTTCAACAGCTTATCCCAGATTTTTGAAACATCACTCAGGAATCAGTTTCCTTGTATGAAAAGCATCATTGTACCTATATTGAGCTCTCGAACTAACAAATTTACTTGAATTAAATAGATTATTTTGACCAAAAGAAAATATATTGAGATTTTCATACCTCTTTTATACTATTTTTAATGATACTGCACTTAAAAAAAGGTATTTTAGATGTTTTGTTGTAGGAATGATGAATTAGGGTCAATGGAGCAAAAAGATGCAAAAATGAGCGAATTTGGAGCAAAATATAACCAAAATGTAGAAAACTGCACTAGGGCGTCGATGGTGCCCTCGAGGCCGCCGCCGACGAGAATTTCCCGAGGCTACAGGACAAATTATCTAGAAGGCCGCCGACAACACCATCGAGGCCGCCGACGGCAGGATCGACGGTTAGGTGACATGTACAATGGATAAGGCCAGATTTTGGAGGGGTGCATAAGCAACTCTTGAGAAAACTCATCCATATCTTTAAAGAGAACATTTTTGGCTGAAAATAAAGAGGAGAAGAGGGAAGAGAAGAGAGGAGGAGCAGACTTTTGGAGATCTGGAGGTTAGATAGGTTCCATTTGNGTCCAACCTAGCCGCAGAATCAGTAACCAAGCATAGATTAGTCAATGTTCTTTATGTCTGGACCAAAGGGTAAAGAATAGGTATGCTCCTATTTGGCTCAATTTGAACTAATTCACTTTATCCATTCACTTTAATTTCTTGACAAGGAGAAGGATGCTTCAAAATTGAACTGATTCACTTTATTCATTCACTATAATTTATTGACAAGGAGAATGATGCTTTCTTATATTTGAACTAATTCACTTTATCCATTCAGTATAATTTCTTGACAAGGAGAATGATGCTTTCTTATATATTGAATATCAGATTCATTTGATATTTTCCGAACTAATTCACTTTATCCATTCACTATAATTTCTTGACAAGGAGAAGGATGCTTTCTTATAACCAATTCACTTTATCCATTCACTATAATTTCTTGACAAAGAGAATGATGATTTCTTATATATTGGATTCACTTTATCCATTCACTATAATTTCTTAACAATGAGAAGGATGCTTTCTTATATATTGAATAATTTATCCATTCACTATAATTTCTTGACAAGGAGAAGGATGCTTTCTTATATATTGAATATTCATTCACTATAATTTCTTGACAAGGAGAATGATGTTTTCTTATATATTAAATATCACATTAGATGGGTAAAGAATAGGTATGCTCCTATTTGGCACAATATAAATTGAACTAATTCATTTTATCCAAAATAGGTATGCTCCTATTTGGCACAATACAATTTGAACTGATTCACTTTATCCATTCACTATAGAATAGTTATGCTCCTATTTGGCACAATATAAATTGAACTAATTCATTTTATCCATTCACTATAATTTCTGTGCTCCTATTTGGCACAATACAATTTGAACTGATTCACTTTATCCATTCACTATAATTTCTTGGGAGAAAGATGCTTTCTTATATTGAATATCACATTTAAACTCTCATTAGTATCATTCGTTATTTAATAGGAGAAGGATGTTTTCTTATATATTGAATATCACATTAAAATCTTTATTAGTACAATTAGTTACTTTCTTATATATCGAATATCACAATTACACCCTATTTTCTATCATTAGTTACTTATTAGTTATTAAAATTATCTATGAAGGATGCTTTCTTATATATTGAATATCACAATTAAACCCTACTTTATATCATTAGATATTTAGCACAATATAATTTGAACTAATTCATTTTATCCATTCACTATAATTTTGATATTTTCGAACTAATTCATTAAGAATGATGTTTCCTTATATATTGAATATCACAATTAAACATTATTCTCTATGATTAGTTACTATCCAAAATTATCTACTTATTTTAATTGTCTATTAGTGACAGATAAGCAACTTGAGAATTGTTGTAGTTGAAGAATTACTTTTTATTAAATCTTAGTCCGTAGTATTCTATTTCTCCCTGTGGAATTGATATCTAGGACTCCATTAGAGCCCTATATTACATGAGCGATACGTATAATTGCGTTGACAATCGACTTTAACATTATTGAATATTATATCTATACTTCTTTATTAAATCAAATATATATATATATATATATATATATATATAAAGTCGCANTCATTCTAACAACCCTTATGACAATTTTTATAACCCTGGTTGGAAGAATCATCCAAACTTTAGTTTGAGTAACAATAATTCTAATGCTGCAAATCCGCAATGGGGAAACACAGTTGTGAACCCATTGGGAAACACCAATAATCAATGGAATCAAGCTTATAAACCTTATTACCTCGTAGGTTTTAATAATTTGCAAAGTAAGGACAAAAAGTTATCAATGGAAGAATTGATATTGCAAATGGGTAGTCAATTACAAAGTCAAGGAGCTGCTATTAGAAACATAAAAAATCAATTGGGATGTATTGCTACTACTTAGCAATAGACTTCCATGAACATTGCCTAGTAATGTTGAAGTAAATCCTAAATATCAAAATAAAGAGCAAATTAAAGCTATTCAACTGAGAAGTGGAAAAGAATTAGAAAATAGAGTTCAACAAGAAGTTGAAGTTGAAAAAGATGAGGTGGAAAATGAAAAATCTAGTGAAGATTTTCATTATGAAGCAGAAAGCCCTATTAAACCAATGAAAAGCACTGTAGAAAGACCACCACCTCCATTTCTACAAAGATTGAAGCATAAACATAGAGATAATCAATTTTCAAAATTTTTGAAAATTTTAAGGAAATTAATGATAAACATTCCATTTGTTGAGACTTTGAACAACTGCCAAGCTATGTGAAGTTCATGAAAGATACACGTAATAAAAAAAGGAAGTTTGTAGTTAATGAGACTGTTGCACTCAGCGAAGAGAGTAGCACTATAATTCAGAAAAAGCTTCTTGAAAACTTAAAGATTCTGGAAGTTTTACAATTCCTTGTGCTATTGGAAAACATTTTTATGGAAAATAATTATGTGATTTAGGAGCCAATATTAATCTTATGCCGTTATCAATTTTCAGAAGGTTGGGTTTAGGAGATATTTCAGCTACAATTGTAACTCTTCAGTTAGCTGATAATTTAATTACCTATCCTAAAGGAGTTATAAAAGATGTTTCGGTAAAAGTCAATAATTTATCTTTTCTATGGACTTTATTGTATTAGATATGAAGGAAGATAAGGAAATTCCTATCATTTTAGGAAGACCATTCCTAGCCACTAGAAGAGCTCTAATAGATGTGTAGAAAGGAGAACTAACTATGAGAGTTAGCGATTAAGAGGTTACATTTAATATTTCAAAATCAATGAGATACGCTGCAAAAGAGCAAGAGATTGAATGCTTTATAATGGATATTAATGAATATTTAAGCCATGAATATTTCAAGAAAACTTTTGAAAGAGAATTTAAAAATGAATATATGAAATATCTGATCCTGACTTTCAATATATAACTTTCTGATTAACAAATGTAAAATGTGATGTATGTGATTATATTTATAATATTTCACTATGGGATACTACGCAAGTATACGTATCGTTATCTAGTAATATAGAACTTTCTAATTAAGTCCTGAATATCGAACCCACATGAAGGATTAGTTTTAGATAACAAATTACTTAGCTATATATATTCATACTCAAACTTAAGATGCTATAATAGGAATAAAAGTTTGATTCTTTTTGTAATTTTTTATAATTAAAAATAAAGTAAGCAACTAATTAACTTAACTAAAATACTTGCAAGATGAAGGTAATATAAGTAAATATCTTTTTTCTTATCATGAATCAGTGATAAACATAGAAATTTAATTGTGGAAGTATGTTAAATGTGTTGTGCCAAATAGAAGCAATAATATTTTTTTTCCCTTACTAGAGATGTTATAAAGAACATTGGTTAATCTATAGTTTGAATAATCTTGAAGACCGACTAGGCAATGAAGATAGTATCTCTCACTCTAGAGTTCCCTCTTCTCCTTCCACATAGGGGCTAACATCTCGTATCAAAATCTAAAACTATAAATCTAATTGGGGGATTTAGCCTCTCACTCTAAATTCCTCTAATTCTACACCCTTGAAAATATATTTCCCTATTTATTTACACTCAACCCCATGAACTACATTCACATTCATGAAATCAATATGTGATTCCAACCATTTTTTAACTGAGACAATACCATCTCAGATCTTACATGTTCTTACAACAGGTTTTAACATCTTAATTGCTCAAATCAAGAAGTAAATGAAGTGCAAGGTCTTGAATCATCACAACTTCTTCCAACATTGAAGACTAACACTTCACACAAATTTCTTTAAATATTTAATCACTTATCATTTTAAGGAAAAATATTAAGAAAAATACTCAGAATCAGTGGAGAACACACAATCACACATGAGTTTAAAAGTAGAAATCATGCACACAAATAAAAAACTTAAATTAAAAACCAAATGTAGTCATAAAGATAAACACTTATCTCAAATTCTCTCCATCAAATGTCTTGAAGTTCTTTTGAATTCTCTCCCTTCTCTTACAATACAAACTAACACTCAAAATAAAATAAAAGAAAGTAAAGGTGGCCGGTGGTAGTTGTAAATTTTGGTGGTTGTTTGTTGGCCCCTCAGTGATTTCCTTTGATGATCCAAGTCTTCTTTAATAAAAATCCAAAAGGTTCTTTGGTGTCCTTTCAAAATGTGTCCCCATTCAATGAATATTCTAGAAGTTGTCTTCTCATAAGTCAATTGAATGAATTTTCGTGCTCATGGGCTATTTCCCACTTATTTATCAAAGATTGCTTCAAACACCTCTTCAAAATTCCACCCTAATCAATATTTCTTCAAGTAACTAACTTTGGCGCTTAAGCGCGAGGTACATGGCGCTTAGGCGAGGATGCTCTAGCGCTTAGGCGCCCGAGATCATTTTTGCACATTTCTTCATTTTTGCTCCAAGTTTGACCATTTTTCACTCATTTTAGCATTTTCCATTCATTTGGTTGTATCTACAAGAAGAACACACAGATATCTTTCATTAAAATGCAATATATCAAAAATAGGTTTCAAAATGTGTACAAAAACACTATATATTTTAGGTGTATCAAAATCCCACAAATTTAAGATGTTACTTGTCCTCAAATGACCTTACAATCTTTAAAAACCAATATAAATAGATAATTCATATGAGTTTTTTTAAGAGTTGCAAAAACTTAGATTTAGAAATATAGTAGTCCAATTTAAAAAAAATATTAGTAAATGAGACCAACTTAAAGTTTATAAATTTTTAATGTTAAGAAATATGAAAATATGAGTTTCTATTTAATTCAGAGATATTGTAGATTTTCCAAACATAGAATTTAGCCCTTTTATTATCTCCACTTAAAAATTTTTATTAAGAATCATTTTACTTACAATATTATATTTTTAAGCTTAAACGTTTCTCAAATTTGATACTTTAAAAGATCAAACGTGGAACCAATTTTTTATTAGACACTAATCCTCAAGCTTCTCCTCCCTTTTATTTCTTTTATTTTCTTTTTCTTACTTTCTTTCTTTTTCTTTTTCTTTTTCTTTTTTGATAATGATTATTATATCTGGATAGGCCTTTAATGGTTTTCAATTCCACTTCTTATTTCCTAAAGCAAAGCTCTGATATAAATCTTTTACTTATAAATATAATAATAGTTTTGAAAATTATTTTTAATAAAAGAAATTTAAGTATTAAAAAATGAAAGCCTAAATTTCTAAAATTTTCAGAAATGCATTTTTTCTTACTAAAGATAGTTACACTATATTTAGCATTTCTTACACTAAAAATTTTTAACTTTAAGTTTTGTTCATTACTATAAATTTCTTACTCATTTCTAAAATTAAAATTTTACTTTCCTAATATAACTTCATATACATAATCATTTTTCAAATCAAAATCAAATTTATTTGAAATACAATCGAGAATAAATAAACTTTTAAAGTTCTTTTAAATTTTTTTCACCCCCCCCCCCCCCNTTCAAGTCAAAATCAAATTTATTTGAAATACAATTGAGAACAAAAAAATTTTTAAGTTTCTTTAAAATTTTTCATCCACCCCAAATTTAAATTTTTAACAGAAATAAAACATTTAGCATCATATGTAAAAGTAGGAATGAAAACTAACTATAACATGCTTGCAGGAATTTTCATATCCTAAATATGCAAGTACAAAAATTAAAAATAGGAGTAGGAAATTAAATTGATCAAATTTTTAATTCTACTTAATATAAAAAAATTAATTAGACTTCTATGTAGTGTAGTATAACTGAAAAACAAATAAACATACTGACATACAAACACAATTGCAAAATAAAGAAAAATAACTGGTAGTAAATTGAATTTTTTTTTGACATGCATCTCTTAAGTTAAAAGTTAGTTAAATTTTAAACTTTTTCAAGATTTTGAACTAAGTTCAACAAACACTAACTAAATACACTAAACAACACAATTAACATAATTACTACCACATAAACATACTAACTACATAAAACTACAAATACATCCCATAAATGTCTTCAAAACATAACAACTAAAACTAACAATTGCAACAGTCTTAACTGAAAACAATATGTACAAAATACATGTACAATCCACAATACTTAAACAAAAAATTACATAAAATAGAAAACAAAACTACAAATTCAACTAAGCATCATCTTCCTCGTCACTATCTTCACTATGCCAAGCAGTTTTAGGCTCATATGGTGGATATCTAGGGTACTGAGGAAATACTACATTTTGGTTACCTCTATTGAGACGCTTCATAGTTGTGTTGTATTCCTCCTCATAATCACTTCTTCTCATATACCCATCCATATGCTCTGCAAAATGCTTTAAATTTTCCACTTTTTCATTGGTATAAATAATATTCATCAATATCATTTTTATAAGCTATGAATGAGTATCAGAACCAAAACTCTGATCCCATGATGTAGAAGCATGTGAAGTAGAGGATCATGAAGTAGATGCAGCAGAACTACTGGAGAATCCACTCTTCTAACAAAAAATAGAATGATGTGAATATGTTTTCACATTCACAATGGCAATGGGCTTCAGTGGCTGTAAGATCTCCTCCCAGCTATCATATCTAACACCAGCCTGCTCACATAATGAAAAGATCAAGGATGTAAATCCCAAACTTGCGGTAGTAACAATAATGGAAAAACTGATAATAACTCCATAAATCAATCCTCCAATATCAATCGAGTTGGACTGATGAATGCAGTAGTTCCAAGTTTCTCTCTCTCGAGTTCTTTCACTCAGATGATTTGTAGGTAGTAGATGAGCAGAGATAAAATAATGCCATGCCTTTGCATTGGCATCCAACTTTGAGGCAGAAAAATTTACTTTTCTTTTATTTGCAATCTTCCATAATCATCTCCCATCAGTTAAAGATGATATAATATCATCTAGCTCCTTCTTAGTAGGACTATAGTTTGCATAAAAACACAAAGTACTAGGAGGCAAATGGTAAAACTGATTAACCACCTCAGGAGAAAATGGTAATGTCTTCCTCAGCACTATGACTCCTTCCTCATCATCCTTTGAGAGATTTGCATAGAACTCTCGTACAACAGAGATCAGGGCGATAGTAGAAAAATAACAAAACAGCTCTCACTTGCGGCTAACAATCTAATCTTCAATAGCTCATCCCAGATTTTTGAAACATCACTCAGGAATCAGTTTCCTTATATGAAAAGCATCACTGTACCTATATTGAGCTCTCGAACTAACAAAACTACTTGAATCAAATAGAGTATTTTGACCAAAGAAAAATATGTTGAGATTTTCATACCTCTTATATACTATTTTTAATGATATTGCACTTTTAAAAAAGGTATTTTTGATGTTTTGTTGCAGGAATGATGAATTAGGGTCAATGGAGCAAAAAGATGCAAAAAGGAGCGAATTTGGAGCAAAAATGACCAAAATGTAGAAAACTGCACTAGGGCTCCGATGGCGCCCTCGAGGCCGCCGACGACGAGAATTTCCCGAGGCTACAAGACAAATTCTCTAGAAGGCCGCCGATGGAGCCATCGAGGCTGCCGACGGCAGGATCGACGGTTAGATGACATGTACAATGGATAAGACCAGATTTTGAAGGGGTGCGTAAGCAACTCTTGAGAAAACTCATCCATATCTTTAAAGAGAACATTTTTGGCTGAAATAGAGAGGAGAAGAGGGAAGAGAAGAGAGGAGGAGCAGACTTTTGGAGATCTGGAGGTTAGATAGGTGAGGAATTCTTCGAGAAATTGTAAGAGTGGAGGGAGAGTGAGAGATTTCTTCTTCTTTGCTACTTCGAAGAGGAATCCTGTGTGCTGTAAAGAAAGGAAGAGATTCAAAGGAACTTCGAGGAGTGTTCTTGGGGAGAAATTTAGAGATAAGTTATTTACTTGTTATAGTTTTTATGGCTTTGATTTCATTTATGAATTTCAAGTTGTGTTGTGCTTACCCCATGAGTTCTGAGTAGTTTCTCTGTCTTTCTCCTTGTCTTGAGATTTGTGAAATGGTGATTTGAATTGGTGAAGCCATGAAAATGTTTAAGAAATTGTGATGATCTTTTCTCTTCGATCTTTATTTACTTTCAATCTGGTCAATTGAATTATTAAAATATGTTGAGTTTTACAACTAAAGTGAAGATTACATCCAAGATTCAGGGAGGTCAAAGCCCTTGGAAGTTGGGTTGAAATAAATAGGGAAATATTATTATCGGGCGTAGAATTGGAGATTTTAGAGTGACAGACTAAGATCCCCAATTCAATCCTATCGTTTGGGTGCTGATGTGTAGATGTTAGCCCTCATGTGAGGGGAACGTGTGAGCTCCGAAGTGAGAGCCGGTATCCTCCCAGCCTAGCCGCAGAATCAGTAGCCAAACATAGGATTAGTCAATGTTCTTTATGTCTGGACCAAAGGGTAAAGAATAGGTATGCTTCTATGTAGGATTAGTCAATGTTCTTTATGTCTGGACCAAAGGGTAAAGAATAGGTATGCTCCTATTTGGCACAATATAAATTGAACTAATTCATTTTATCCATTCACCATAATTTCTTGACAAGGAGAAGAACAATATAATTTGAACCAATTCACTTTATCCATTCACTATTAAGGAGAACGATGTTTTCTTATATATTGAATATCACAATTAAACGTTATTCTCTATGATTAGTTACTATCCAAAATTATCTACTTATTTTAATTGCCTATTAGTGACAGACAAGCAACTTGAGCATCGTTGTAGTTGAAGTATTACTTTTTATTAAATCTTAGTCCATAGTATTCTATTTCTCCCTGGGGATCGATATCTAGGACTCCATTAGAGCCCTATATTACTTGAGCGATACGTATAGGTCTTAGTCCATAATTCTAAACTACTCCCTGTGGGATTGATATCTAGGACTCCATTAGAGCCCTATATTACTTGAGCGATATGTATAATTGTGTTGACAAATTTGACTTTAACATTATTGAATATTATATATATATACATCTTTATTAAATCAAACATATTAAGTGTGACTTTACACTCTATTAGAGCCCTATATTACTTGAGTGATACGTATACTTGCGTTGATAAGTGTGACTTTACAATTATTAAATATTTTATACATCCATCTTTATCGAATCTATACGTTGATAAGTGTGACTTTACAATTATTGAATATTTATTAAGTCCATATTTATCTTGTATTTTTATCGACTTTAAAATTATTGAATATTATATCTATACATCTTTATTAAATCAAATATATATATAAAGTCGCAGTCAAGTTTTTGGCATCGTTGCTGGAATTTAAATCTTCTAGTACCGTCATCAAATTCTTGTAATTGTTGATTTACAAAAAGGTCGAACAAGTTTTTGGCACCGTTGCCGTGGAGAATTTTAGGAGTAACAGACATATTAGAATTATTAAAAAGTTTACTTAAATTGCAACGTATCTATATATCTATATATTTATATTTATATTTATATTTTTAATTATATTACTGATTACTAATTTTAAATTATATGTGCAAATTTGGACCTGAAAATCTTATACCATACGATTCAGAATTAGAACAAACTGTTAGAAAAATTAGAAAATTGAAAAGAAAACCTAAAAATTGTGATACAATGGAAAACATTATGAATGAACACCAACCTAGAATCTTAAGAGATTATGCAAATCCTACAGCAGATGAAATTCACTTATCTATCCAAAATCCTGATGTAGCTGCTAATTCATTTAAGCTTAAACCTGTTATTATCCAAATGGTACAAAACAATCAATTTGGAGGTACACCAAATGAAGATCCTAACTTACACCTCGCTAGTTTTTTAGAACTATGTGCTACTTTTAAATATGATAGAGTCTCAAACGATGCTATTAGAC
>JXCR01149144.1:298286-316759 GCA_002079205.1 Phalaenopsis hybrid cultivar
AAACCACCTGAACTTGAGTTGAAAACATTACCTAACTACTTGAAGTATGTATTTTTGGGAGACTCATCTACATTACCTGTTATTATATCTTCAGAATTAAATGATTTACAAGAACAAAGACTGATAGATACATTGAAAAGATATAAGAGAGCTTTTGGTTGGACCTTAGCAGATTTTAAAGTAATCAGTCCTTCGATCTATATGCACAGAATTATATTAGATGAACATTATAAACCAAGAGTTGATCCACAAAGGAGGTTAAACCCTATAATGAAATAAGTAGTAAAAAAGGAAATTTTGAAATGGTTATACACTGGACTTATATATCCTATTTCAGATAGTGCATGGGTAAGTCCAATTGATTGTGTACCAAAGAAAGGAGGAATGACTGTTGAAACAAAAGAAAATAATGAGTTGATAGCTATCAAACAAGTCACTCGGTGTCGCATCTGCATTGATTATAGAAAATTAAACACTGCCACCAGGAAAGATCATTTTCCCCTACAATTTCTAGATNTTGATGCTCTTTGAACATTGATGTCTTGATTATTCCCAAGAATAAGGTAAATGTCATTTACCCTCCAATTTGAGAATTATGTTGGTGAAGACCCTAAAGGGGCAAAGTAATGTATTTAAGGATACTTAACCAAATNACAAGTTTTTGGCACCGTTGCCAGGGAGAATTTTAGGAGTAACGGACATATTAGAATTATTAAAAAGTTTTTACTTAAATTGCAACGTATCTATATATTTATAGTTTTAATTATATTACTAAGTACTTATTTTAAATTGTATGCGCAAATTTGGACCTGAAAATCTTATACCATACGATTCAGAATTAGAACGAACTATTAGAAAAATTAGAAAATTTAAAAGAAAACCTAAAAATTGTGATACAATGGAAAACATTATGAATGAACACCAACCTAAAACCTTAAGAGATTATGCAAATCCTACAAGAGATGAAATTCACTTATCTATCCAAAATCCTGATGTAACTGCTAATTCATTTGAGCTTAAACCTATATACAAAACAAGTAATTTGGAGGTCCACCAAATGAAGATCCTAACTTACACCTCGCTAGTTTTTTAGAACTCTGTGCTACTTTTAAATATGATAGAGTCTCAAACGATGCTATTAGACTTAAACTTTTTTCTTTTTCACTGAGGGATAAAGCTAAGTTGTGGTTAAAAGCGTTAGCACCTGGATCTATTAGAACTTGGGGAGAACTATCACAGAAATTTCTATCCAAATATTTCCCTCCATCCAAAACTGCTAAACTAAGAAATGACATAACATCGTTCTGCAGATTGATGGAGAGTCAATATATGAAGCTTGGGAGAGATTTAAAGATCTTCTTAGGAAAAGCCCTCATCATTCCTACCAGACTGGTTAATAATTCAAACCTTTTATAATGGATATGTGGGATCTCTTAGATCGATTATAGATCCTGCGACTGGTGGTTCTTTAATATCAAAACCTTTTGATGAGGCTTATTCATTAATAGAAGAAATGGCTACCGACAAATTTCAATGGCCCTCTGAGCGAGTAAATCCTAAAAGAGTAGCTAGCATCCACGATTCTGATGCAATATCTATGTGGCTTCACATATTGCTGCAATATCAAAGAAATTAGATCATTATGAGATGAATTATTCTTCAACACCTCCTATGATGGAAGAAAATTCATCTGGGCAATTTGTGGATGTTCAATCTTCATATGAAACCTTAAATGCTATTACTAGACCTAACAACCCATACTCAAACTATTATAACCCAGGTTGGAATAATCATCCAAATCTTAATTAGAATAACAATTCTTCGACAAATCAACAATGGGCAAAAAACTCAGTGAACCCATTAGGAAATTCATCCAACCAAGGAAATGTTAACTATAGACCTTCTTATAGTGAACCCATTAGAAAATTCATCCAACCAAGGAAATGTTAACTATAGACCTTCTTATCCTCGAACAACCCAATGAACCCATTAGGAAATTCATCCAACCAGGGAAATGTTAACTATAGACCTTCTTATCCTCCAGAATTTATAGTAACACTCAAAATAAGAAGAAGAAGTTATCTATGGAAGAGTTGATATTAAACATGGGTCAACAATTACATAATCAAGAAAATCAATTACAGATTCAACGAAATCAATTACAAAATTAAGGAACTGCTATTAAGAATATTGAGAATCAATTAGGGCATATCACTACTGCACTTAGTAACCGAACAATAGGAAATTTTCCGAGCACTGTGGAACCAAATCCTAAAGATCAGGGAAAAGAACAAATCAAGACGATTCAATTACGAAGTGGAAAAGAATTGGAAACAAGAGTACAAACAAAAATAGAAACTGAAAAAGAAAAAGTGGATACCAAAAAAGAAAAGGATCATGAATACCCAGATGAGAAAGAGAAAGTGGATACCAAAAAAGAAAAGGATCATGAATACCCAGATTTAGAGTATCCATTGTTACCGGAGAACCTCCACCGCCGTTTCCTCAAAGATTGAAGCAACATAAACAGAATAAACAATTTTCAAAATTTTTAGAAACGCCATTTTCTCAAAGGCTGAAGCAACATAAACAGAATAAACAATTTTCAAAATTTTTGGAAATTCTTAAGAAGTTAACGGTGAATATTCCCTTCGTAGATGCTTTAGAGCAAATGCCCAATTATGTGAAGTTTATGACAGATATTCTGAACAAGAAAAGGAAGTTCTCAGATAATGAAACTGTTGCACTTAGCGAAGAGAGTAGTGCAATTATTCAGAAAAAGCTTCCTGAAAAATTAAAAGATCCTGGTAGTTTCACTATATCGTGTGCTATCGGTGAAAAATTCTATGGAAGAGCTTTATGTGATTTAGGAGCCAGCATTAACCTTATGTCTCTATCAATTTTCAAAAGACTAGGATTAGGAGAAGTCTCACCTACTTCTGTAACTCTTCAATTAGCAGATCGATCAGTTATATATCCTAAGGGAGTTATAGAAGATGTGTTAGTAAAAGTTGACAAATTTATCTTTCCGGTGGATTTTATTGTCTTAGATATGGAGGAAGATAAAGAAATACCTATTATTTTAGGGGGACCATTTTTAGCTACTGGAAAAGCTATGATATATGTTCAAAAATGAGAATTAACTATGAGAGTAAATGATCAAGAAGTGACTTTTAACATTGCAAAATCTATGAAATACTCTGCTGTTGAAAGAGATAATGAATGTTTTTGCATGGAAATTGTTGAACATCCACTGAATAAACATTTCAAAGATAAAAAGTATTTTGAAGAACAATTCAAAGAAAATGATGAAATTATTCTGGACAAATTAGAAAATGAAGAATTAGATTATGTTCAGGAAATATTTGAAATGTTGGATATTACAGAGAATGCTGATAAGAATCTATTTCCATTAATTATCAAACCACCAGAATTTGAGTTGAAAACATTACCTAGCTACTTGAAGTATGCATTTTTGGGAGACTCATCTACATTACACGTTATTATATCTTCAGAATTAAATGATTTACAAGAACAAAGACTGATAGATACATTGAAAAGATATAAGGGAATTAAATGATCTGCAAGAGCAAAGACTGTTAGATACATTGAAAAGATATAAGAAAGCTTCTGAATTAAATGATCTGCAAGAGCAAAGACTGTTAGATACATTGAAAAGATATAAGAAAGCTTTCATAATTAAATGATCTGCAAGAGCAAAGACTGTTAGATACATTAAAAAGATATAAGAAAGCTTTTAGAACTGTAAGAGCAAAGACTGTTAGACACATTAAAAAGATATAAGAAAGCTTTTGGTTGGACCTTATCAGCAAGAGCAAAGACTGTTAGATACATTAAAAAGATATAAGAAAGCTTTTGGTTGGACCTTAGTAATTGCAAGAGCAAAGACTGTTAGATACATTGAAAAGATATAAGAAAGCTTTTGGTTGAACCTTAGCTGATATTCAAATGCTGTTAGATACATTGAAAAGATATAAGAAAGCTTTTGGTTGGACCTTAGCTGATATTAAGGAATCAGTCCTTCATTAAAAAGATATAAGAGAGCTTTTGGTTGGACCTTAGCAGATATTAAAGGAATCAGTCCTTCGTTAGATACATTAAAAAGATATAAAAAAGCTTTTGGTTGGACCTTAGCTGATATTAAGGGAATCAGTCCTTCGATCTATATGCACAAAATTATATTAGATGAACATTATAAACCAAGAGTTGATCCACAAAGGAGGTTAAACCCTATAACAAAAGAAGTAGTAAAAAAGGAAATTTTGAAATGGTTAGACACTGGAATTATATATCCTATTTCAGATAGTGCATAGGTAAGTCCAATTCATTGTGTACCAAAGAAAGGAGGAGTGACTGTTGAAACAAAAGAAAATAATGAGTTGATAGCTATCAAACAAGTCACTCGGTGTCGCATTTGCATTGATTATAGAAAATTAAGCACTGCCACCAGGAAAGATCATTTTTCCCCTATCATTTTTAGATCAAATAGTTGATAAACTTGCTGGGCACAAATATTTTTGCTTTTTAGATGGATATACCAGTTACCATCAAATTCCTACGAGGATCAAGAAAAGACAACATTTACTAGTCCTTTTGGAACTTTTGCGTTTAGAAGAATGTCTAATTATGTAATGCACCTGCAACATTCCAAAGATGTATGATGTCCATATTTAGTAAGTTAATTTTGCAACATTTCAGAGATGTATGATGTCTATATTTAGTAAGTTAATTGATGATGGATTGGAAAAACATTCCAGAGATATATGATGTCCATATTTAGTAAGTTAATTGATGATGGGCTGGAAGTATTTATGGATGATTTCTCTGTATTTGGAATATCATTTGACGCATGCATAATTTATCTTGAAAAAGTTTTAGAGTTATGAGAAAGAACTAATTTAGTTCTAAATTGGGAGAATGTCAATTTATGGTTGCAGGTGGAATTGTGTTAGGGCATAAAATTTCAGAAAATGGTATGGAAACGGACCATGCAAAAATCCAAGTTATATCTAAACTAACACCTTCTACTAGTGTAAGAGAAGTTAGAAATTTTCTGGGACATGTTGGTTTTTACAGGCGCTTTATTAAAGATTTCTCAAAAGTTACTAAACAGATTTCTTGGACATGTTGGATTTTACAGGCGTTTTATTAAAGATTTTTCAAAAATTACTAAACCCTTGGACATGTTAGATTTTACAGGCGTTTTATTAAAGATTTTTCAAAAATTACTAAACCTCTACAGGGACATGTTGGTTTTTACAGGCATTTTATTAAAGATTTCTCAAAAGTTACTAAACCTCTATGGCTTTAGAAAAGGACAAGAAATTTGAGTTTACTGAAGACTGTTTAAACACCTTTGAGTTATTAAGATTTTACAGGCGTTTTATTAAAGATTTTTCAAAAATTACCAAACCTCTATGCCAACTTTTACGCTTTATTAAAGATTTCTCAAAAGTTACTAAACCTCTATGCCAACTTTTAGAAAAGGACAAGGATTTGAGTTTGCTGAAAGCTGTTTAAATGCCTTTGAATTATTAAAAGAAAAATTAATCACGGCCCCTATTATAGTTTCACCTAACTGGGAGAAACCATTTGAACTGATGTGTGATGCTAGTGAGAGAAAAATTAATCACGACCCCTATTATAGTTTCACCTAATTGGGAGAAACCATTTGAACTGATGTGTGATGCTAGTGATCTATGTTATTGGAGCTGTTCTTGGACAAAAGTATGAAAAGATTTTTAAAGTTATATAGTACGCTAGTAAAACTCGAGGCTGCCTTGGACAAAGGTATGAAAAGATTTTTAAAGTTATATACGACGCTAGTAAAACTCTTAATGATGCAAAGAAATCATTTGAACTGATGTGTGATGCTAGTGATTATGCTATTGGAGCTGTTCTTGGACAAAAAACCATTTGAATTGATGTGTGATGCTAGTGATTATGCTATTGGAGCTGTCCTTGGACAAAGGAAAAGATTATTAAAGTTATATACTACGCTAGTAAAACTCTTAATGATGCACAAATTAACTATACTCTTACTGAATTTTTTTTAAAGTTATATACTACGCTAGTAAAACTCTTAATGATGCACAAATTAACTATATTATACTGATGTGTGATGCTAGTGATTATGTTATTGGAGTTGTTCTTGGACAAAGGTATGAAAAGATTTTTAAAGTCATATACTACGCTAGTAAAATTCTTAATGATGCACAAATTAACTATACTGTTACTGAAAAAGATTATGCTAGTAAAACTCTTAATGATGCTCAAATTAACTATACTATTACTGAAAAAGAGCTACTAGCTATCGTATATGCTTTAGATAAATTTCGATCTTATTTAATTGGAGCTAAATGTGTTGTGCACACTGATCACTCAGCTATTAAATATTTGATGCAAAAGAAAGATGTCAAACTAAGGTTGATTAGATGGAAATTATTGATGCAAGAATTTGATCTTGTAGTTATTGATAAAAAGGGAATTGATAATCAAATTGTTGATCATTTTTTAAGATTAGAAAACCATGAATTATCTGATGTTGACAATGAAATTACAAACAATTTTCCTGATGAACAGCTTTATAATGTTAGTGTGTGAAAAATACCATGGTATGCTGATATTGTTAACTATATTGTAAGTGATATTTTGCCACCTATGCTGACATTGCAACAACAAAGGAAATTCATCCATGATGNGTCATGATGCGAAAGCATATTTTTGGGATGTGCCTTATTTATATAAACAATGCAAGGATCTGATTATGAGGAGATGTGTACCTTATGAAAAAACTGAACTGATTATTCAAAAATGTCATGATTTTGAATTTGGAGGACATTTTGAGAGCGATAAAACTGCTTATAAAATTTTACAAGCTGGATTTTATTGGCCTACTATATTTAGAGATGTTTATAGATATATAAAAACTTGTGATCGATGTCAACGAGTAGGCAATATATCTAGAAGAAATGAAATGCCTCTAAATTTCGTATTGGAAGTTAAGATCTTTGATGTTCGGGGATTAGATTTTATGGGACCATTTATTCCTTCATTTGGTAACTTATATATATTAATTGCAGTAGACTACATCTCTAAGTGGATTGAAGCACAAACTTTACCTCGCTGTGATGCTAAAAGTGTTTCAAGATTTTTAATGAAAAATATTTTCACTAGATATGGAAATGCTTAGAATGATTATCACTAACAGAGGATCCCATTTTAGGAATAGATACATTCAGAGATTGACAAAAAATTTAATATTTTTCACTTTACCTTGCTGTAACGCTAAAAGTGTTTCAAGATTTTTAATGAAAAATATTTTCACTAGATACGGAATGCGATGATTATTGCTGATGGAGGATCCCATTTTAGGAATAAATATATTCAGAGATTGGCAGAAAAATTTAATATTATGACGGAGGATCCCATTTTAGGAATAAATATATTCAGAGATTGGCAGAAAAATTTAATATTATAAGGATCCCATTTTAGAAATAAATACATTCAGAGATTGGCAGAAAAATTTAATATTATTCATAAGAATTTCTACTACTTATCACCCTTAAACTAGTGGATTAGCTGAAGTTTCTAATAGAGAGATTAAACAAATACTTACTGTCTATCACCCTCAAACTAGTGGGTTAGCTGAAGTTTCTAATAGAGAGAGTAAACAAATACTTGAGAAGACTGTATTAAACAAATACTTGAAAAGACACAAGCCAGTGGGTTAGCTGAAGTTTCTAATAGAGAGATTAAACAAATACTTGAGAAAACTGTACCAGTGGGTTACCAGAAGTTTCTAAAAGAGAGATTAAACAAATACTTGAAAAGTCTGTGAACCCTTGTAGAATAGATTGGTCCACTAGATTGGATACAACATTATAGGCTTACAAGACTGCTTATAAAACTCTTATTGGAATGACTCCTTACAGACTGATTTGTGGAAAGACTTGTCACTTACCAATAGAATTGCAACATAAAGCATATTGAGCGATAAGAATTCAATTATAATTATAAAGATGATGGTAAGAAGAGATTGTTACAACTAAATGAATTGGAAGAATTAAGAAATGAATCTTATGATACGACAGAATTTATAAGGAAAAAATTAAAGTTATGGCATGATCGGAAGATTAACCAGAAGAACTTTGAATTAAATGAATTGGAAGAATTAAGAAATGAGTCTTATTATAACAACTTAAGAAGAGATTGTTACAATTAAATGAATTGGAAGAATTAAGAAATGAATCTTATGATAATGTAGAATTTATAAGGAAAAATTAAAGTTATGGCATGATCGGAAGATTAACCAGAAGAAATTTAAACCAGGACAAGAGAATTTATAAGGAAAAAATTAAAGTTATGGCATGATCGGAAGATTAACCAGAAGAACTTTGAATTAAATGAATTGGAAGAATTAAGAAATGAGTCTTATTATAACAACTTAAGAAGAGATTGTTACAATTAAATGAATTGGAAGAATTAAGAAATGAATCTTATGATAATGCAAGATTTATAAGGAAAAATTAAAGTTATGACATGATGGAAAGATTAACCAAACAAACTTTGAACCAGGACAAGAAGTTTTGCTTTACAATACAAGGTTGAAATTATTCCCTGGGAAATTGAAATCTCGTTGGTTAGGGTCATTTACTGTGACTCAAGTTTATACTTACGGAACTGTTGAAATTGAAGATCAGAAAACGGGAAATAGATTTAAAGTAATTGGACACAGATTAAAAAATATTTTGTTAAAAGACCAAATTTTAAAGAGATTTTAATGATCAGTCAACCTGAATGAACCTTGAATAGTTCAGGCTGACGACGTTAAACCAAGCGTTTTATGGGAGGCAACCCATATTTATGTTTATCTTTATTGTGATTATGGNTTTAATTGCAGTAGACTACGTCTCTAAGTGGATTGAAGCACAAGCTTTCCCTCGCTGTGTCGCTAGAAGTGTTTCAAGATTTTTAATGAAAAATATTTTCACTAGATACGGAATGCCTAGGATGATTATTACTGATGGAGGATCCCATTTTAGGAATAAATATATTCAGAGATTGGCAGAAAAATTTAAAATTATTCATAGAATCTCTACTACTTATCACCCTCAAACCAGTGGATTAGCGGAAGTTTCTGATAGAGAGATTAAACAAATACTTGAAAAGACTGTGAACCCTAGTAGAATAGATTGGTCCACTAGATTGGATACATCATTATGGCTTACAGGACTACTTATAAAACTCTTATCGGAATGACTCCTTACAGACTGATTTCTGGAAAGACTTGTCACTTACCAGTAAAATTGGAGCATAAAACATATTGGGTGATTAAAGAATTCAATTATAATTTGAAAGATGATGGTAAGAAGAGATTGTTACAATTAAATGAGTTAGAAGAATTAAGAAATGAATCTTATGATAACGACAGAATTTATAAGGTGAAACTAAAGTTATGGATTAAAGATTTCAATTATAATTTGAAAGATGCTGGTAAGAAGAGATTGTTACAATTAAATGAATTGGAAGAGGAAATGAATCTTATGATAACGATAGAATTTATAAGGAGAAACTAAAGTTATGGCATGATGAAATGAATCTTATGATACGACAGAATTTATAAGGAAAAAATTAAAGTTATGGCATGATCGGAAGATTAACCAGAAGAACTTTGAATTAAATGAATTGGAAGAATTAAGAAATGAGTCTTATTATAACAACTTAAGAAGAGATTGTTACAATTAAATGAATTGGAAGAATTAAGAAATGAATCTTATGATAATGTAGAATTTATAAGGAAAAATTAAAGTTATGGCATGATCGGAAGATTAACCAGAAGAAATTTAAACCAGGACAAGATGAAAAAGTTAAAGTTATGGCATGATCGATAGATTAACCAAAAGAACTTTGAACCAGGATAATAAGTTTTGCTTTACAATACAAGGTTGAAGTTATTCCTTGGGAAATTGAAGTCTTGTTGGTTAGGGTTATTTACTGTGACTCAAGTTTACACTTATGGAACTGTTGACATTGAAGATCAGAAAAAGGGAAATATATTTAAAGTAAATGGAAATAGATTAAAACTATATTATGAGGGTAAAAGACCAAATTTTTAAAGAGGTTTTAATGATCAGTCAACCTGAATGAACCCTGAATAGGTCAGCTGACGACGTTAAACCAAGTGCTTTATGGGAAGCAACCCATATTTATATTTATCTTTATTGCGATTATGGTAGTTTTTATTTGAATTTATCGCTAGTTAATAGTAGTATTAAGCTCTACTACTCTTATTTACCCTTCAAATATCTTAAAAATTGGATCCATAAAGAAAAATTGCGATGCATTCGGACCTGGGCGAAACTGTGAAAGTTTTGTTTTGGGTGCCGACGGTGCCCTCGACGGCGTCAACAGAGGGATTTTCCCTAGATTCCAGGCAAAAATTAATACAGAAGCGCGCCGACGGAGCCCTCGACACCGCCGACGGTGAGACCGGTAAGAAGTAGTTTCTTCTATCCGATGAGCGGTTTTTTACAGTTTTTGGGCGGGAATAGTCTTTTTAAACTAAAAAATTCAAACTTTAGTTCATATTTTCTACCCAAAAACGTAGAAAAACTCTGTCAATTTCATTCCTATGGCGTCTAATTCCCCTGATAATCCCAGAATGCGAGTTTTCAATCGGCGAAAGTTCTTTAGTGCGGAAGCGCAACGAATCTTCAACAAGTTGCTGATGAAGAAAAGATTAATCAAGGAACGAGGATTCATGAATCGCAGATTGAATAACCCCACGATGGATATTGAAGAAAAAATAGTGCCGCGAAGATGGGAAGTGTTGTGCTACACTACTGCCGCCGTGGTAGTTCCTGTGGTAAAAGAATTTTATGCAAANATCCAATTCCCCTGATAATCCCCGAATGCGAGTTTTCAATCGGTGAAAGTTCATTAGTGCGAAAGTGCAGTGAATCTTCAACAAGTTGCTGATAAAGAAAAGATTAATCAAGGAACGAGGATTCATGAATCACGAATTGAATAATCCCACAATGGATATTGAAGAAACAATAGTGCGACAAAGATGGGAAGTGCTGTGCTACACTACTGCCGCTGTGGTAGTTCTTGTGGTAAAAGAATTTTATGCAAATTTNGTCCTTCAAGAATCAATGAGTTATATATGATAGAGAATGTTCCTGTCTGCTACTATTCCAATTTCGTCTCTAGGACATCCTGACCTTATTCATGCACTTTGCCAACTTTCTAGAGTGGAAGCTGGAGGTGATGAGGAATGGATTTACCCTATGAAACCCATTAGTAAAGCTAATTTGAAAACTTATGAATCCCACAAAAAATGAAGATCTGGAAGTAGGATTCAAGTACCTTCTACTAGTAGAGATGTCCCCTCTACAAGTTATGACCTTCCACCTTCTAGTTCCCCTACTCTNTAAGGGAGATGGATTACTTTCACTCCTTCAAGAATCAACAAGTTATATATGATAGAGAATGTTCATGTCTGCCACTTTTCCAATTTCGTCCCAACGAGAGACCAGATGAATGAAATTTACTGGTATTTGACGGGCGAAACTGATGATTAGGAAATGCAAGAGAACGGGTATGTTATTTTTTCTTCCCCACTTTTGAATCCCGTCTCTAAACACTGACACTTCTTCATTTCTTTGAAAGTGTTACCGACAATGAAGGTTGATAAAGTTTCTAAAGAAAGTGTCATTCTGAATTATTGCATCCAAAGGGGACTACCGATCGATATTGGATCTATAATTGTGAAGTCAGTCTTAGGCCTGATCATTCACATATCAACTTATGGGCTTGGACACCCTTCAACAATTTTCTCACTTTCCAGCCAGTCCCAAGTATCCTATGAAAACTAGGAAAAGGTACTGCTACCTTGGAAACCTTTGGATCGAACTGAAAGATTCCCATCATTTGAAGATGAAAATGACATGGTTATGATAGTTGAACAATCTTCTCAGAATTCTCTGCCAGTACAACCCTTAGTCCCTTATAAGTCTTTGGTGATCCTGCGCTGACTTAAGAAATTGGAAAAGGAGGTACAAAATGTGATGAATACAATTANTATTATGATAGTGAGTACCTTCAAAGGCATTCAAATTTTGAAGTAGCTTATTACAAAGCTCAGGCCCGACACTACAGAGGTGGGTCTGATGTTACTTTCCCAGAGTGCACCCGATACACTCAGTATCAGCCCAATCCACCTGCTCGCTAAGGAGACGAAGACATAGTTTGGGATTTTGATATCTGAATGTAATTGATGTACTTGTACTTTATTTTGTAATCTTTTGTAATAGAAATGGATGTTTGTGTGTATTTGAAATTTCATTTTTATTGTTATGTGTACTTGGATAATTTTTAATTTTTGTTATAAAGTTAGTGAGATAGTTAAAGTTTGCATGTGTAGTATAATGGATGTTGATTAATACTTTGTGAATTGTAATGTGATTTTTATTTTGCATTTTAATTGAAATTGTCTTTTGTTTAGTATTATAGATGTGTTAGTTAATCGTTGTGTTTTTTTAATATTTTAGTTTTGTACTTATTTTAAAATTTCATTACCCAACAATTTCTCTAATGATTTATATGTATAAAAAACTCCTATTGTTACAGACCATGTGAAGTAGAAATTTTGAGAAGGACTACAAAAATTTTAGAATGATGAAAATGCCTAAAATGCTGAGGTATGATTTATATTTAGAGTTTTTCTTTTCACCTGCATTATTTTATATTTAAACATTTAAGTTTGTGGGAGGGAAGAAAAAGATTATCTATTAGATGTCCTCTATTTCAATATTTAAAAAAATTATTAATATGATTTTATGTAGTGAATTTAATTCAGGTAACTATATTTTGCAGCTATTGAAATATTATGGTAGATTTAAAGAAATATTTTTGTAAAGAAAATTAATTTTGTAACTTAAGATAGTTTGTATAAGAGGATACGACTATAGTTAACTATTTAAAGTAAAAGAAACTATATTTTGAAGTATTAAGAATCTGAAAATTCATTTGAGAAGANCGAAATTATATTTTGAAGTATTAAGAATCTGGAAATTCATTTGAGAAGAAAAGATTGGGGCTCGAAAACTATATTTTAAAGTATTAAGAATCTGGAAATTCATTTGAGAAGAAAAGATTGGGGCTCACGATGTAAAAACTATGAAATATTTATAAGGTAAAGGAATGCTTTGAGTTTCAAATTTAGGGAATCTATGAAATATTTATAAGATAAGAAAATACTTTGAGTTTTAAATTTAGGGAAAGAAAGGTGATGTTCAAAATCATTAAAGGCTATCCAGATATAGCANGTCATCACTTGAAAAGGGAAAAAGAAAGAATTGAAAAGAATCCCTGAAAAGAAAAGGAAAATATATAGGATTGAAAGCAATCCAAATGAAAAAAAAAGAAAAAAAAATATTATGGAAGTGAGGAGAAGCTTGAGGATATGCCTAATCAAAAATTGGCTTCACTAGANCAAAATGAAAAAGAAAGGATTGACAATAATTCCTGAAAAGAAAAGAAAAATATATAGGATTGAAAGCAAAGAAAAGAAAGAAAAATATGAAAGTTAGAAGAAGCTTGAGGATATGCCTAATAAAAAATTGGCTTCACTGGACCTACCTTAAAGGAAAATTTAAATACATTCATGAACTTTTTTTTATGGATTAGATCTTATACTAGTATTGTTCTCATAAAGTTCCTATCATTTAAAAATTCTAAGTGACTTAATATTGCAACATATAGTCATTCTTGAAATGAATAGAAAACTAGAACTATGATGACTAGATAATCTTGTAACTACAAAGTTAATTTAATTATTTGAATATTTTCTGAAAATCTCACTATAGTATTTATCTAAATCAAGCTTATAGTATTTCTGAATTAAAACTTTACTACAATAGATCATAACTTTTATGTAGTACTAAAATTACATGAGGACAAGTAATAGTTAAGTTTGGGGGATTTTGACCAAAGGAAAATATGTTGAGATTTTCATACATATTTTGCATTATTTTTTATGATATTGCACTTTAAAGAAAGGTATTTTTTATGTTTTGTTGAAGGAATGATGAATTAGGGTCATTGAAGCAAAAAGATGCAAAAAGGAGTGAATTTGGAGCGAAAAGGACAAAAATGTGTAGATTTGAACTAGGGCGTCAACGACGAGCCCAACGGCGCCGGCAACGAGATTTTCCCGAGACTCCAGAGTTAATTCACTTAGAAGGCCCGCCGACGACGCCCTCAAGGCTACTGACGGTGAGCTCGGCGGTTATGTCCAACTAGACATTGGATGAGGACAAATTTTGGAGGGGTGCTTAGGCTACTCTTGGGAAAACTCATCCACATCTTTAAAGAGAAGACTTTGGCCAAAAATAGAGAGGGGAGACTCAAAATTGAAGTGTGAAAATAGTGTAGAGAGTCTAAATTGTAAGGAATTCTTTCAGACATTGTAAGAGTGGAGGGTAAGTGAGAAATTTCTTCCTTCTTTCCGCTTCGAAGAGGAATTCTGTGTGTTGTAAAGAAAGGAAGAGATTCAGAGGAACTTTGAGGAGTTTTCTTGGGGAGAAGTTAGAGATAAGTTTATTTGTTGTATAGTTTATATGACTTGATTTTATATATGAATTCCGAGTTTTGTTATGTTTTCCGCATGAGATCTGAGTAGTTTTCTCTGTCTTTCTCCTTGTCTTAAGATTTGTGAAATGGTGATTATGAGATCTGAGTAGTTTTCTCTGTCTTTCTCCTTGTCTTGAGATTTGTGAAATGGTGATTTCCCCATGAATTCTGAGTAGTTTTCTCTGTCTTTCTCCTTGTCTCGAGATTTGTGAAATGGTGATTTGAAATTTGAGCCATGAAAATGTTAAAGAAGTTGTGATGATCTTTTCACTTTGATCTTAATTTACTTATGAAGTCATGAAAATGTTTAAGAAATTGTGATGATCTTTTCTCTTTGATCTTAATTTAATTTCACAGCCATGAAATTGTTAAAGAAATTGTGATGATCTTTTCACTTTGATTTTAATTTACTTTCAATCTGGCCAATTGATTTGTTAAAATATGTTGAGTTTTACAACTACTTTGATCTTAATTTACTTTCAATCTAGCCAATTGATTTGTTAAAATATGTTGAGTTTTACAACTAAAGAGAATATTCTTTCAATCTGGCCAATTGATTTCGATCTTAATTTATTTTCAATCTGGCCAATTGATTTGTTAAAATATGTTGAGTTTTACAACTAAAGTGAAGATTACCAATCTGGCCAATTAATTTGTTAAAATATGTTGAGTTTTACAACTAAAGTGAAGATTACACAATCTGGTCAATTGATCTGTTAAAATATGTTGAGTTTTACAACTAAAGTGAAGATTACATCTCAAGATTCTGGGAGGTCAAAGCCCTTGGAAGTTGGGTGCAAATAAATAGGGAAATTCAATCTAGCCAATTGATTTGTTAAAATATGTTGAGTTTTACAACTAAAGTGAAGTTTACCAATCTGGTCAATTGATCTGTTAAAATATGTTGAGTTTTACAACTAAAGTGAAGATTACATCTCAAGAATTGGGAGGTCAAAGCCCTTAGAAATTGGGTGCAAATAAATAGGGAAATGAAATTATCGGGCATAGAATTGGAGATTTTGGAGGTCAAAGCCCTTGGAAGTTGGGTGCAAATAAATAAGGAAATAAAATTATCGGGAGTAGAATTGGAGATATTTGATTTGTTAAAATATGTTGAGTTTTACAACTAAAGTGAATATTACATCCAAGATTCAGGGATAAATTTGTTAAAATATGTTGAGTTTTACAACTAAAGTGAAGATTACATCCAAGATTCAGGGAGTAATTTGTTAAAATATGTTGAGTTTTACAACTAAAGTGAAGATTACATCCAAGATTTAGGGAGGTTAAGCCCTTGGAAGTTGGGTGCAAATAAATAGGGAAATAATATTATCGGGCATAGATTTGGAAACCTTGGAAGTTGGGTGCAAATAAATAGGAAAATAATATTATCGGGCGTAGAATTGGAGATTGCTTTAGAAGTTGGGTGCAAATAAATAGAAATAAAATTATCGGGCGTAGAAATGGAGATTTTAGAGTGACAGACTAAAATCCCAAATTCGGTCCTATCGTTTGGGTGTTGAAGTGTAGATGTTAGCCCTCAGGCGAGGGGAATGTGGGAGCTCCAAAGTGTCCGGTATCCTCCCAGCCTAGCTGTAGATTCAGTAACCAAGCATAGGATTAGTCAATGTTCTTTATTTGGTATCCTCTCAGCTTAGCCGCAGATTCAGTAAACAAGCGTAGGATTAGTCAATGTTCTTTATGCTTGGATCAAAGGGTAAATAATAGATATGCTCCTATTTGGCACAATACAATTTGAACTGATTCACTTTATTCATTCACTATAATTACTTGACAAAGAGAAGGATATTTTCTTATATATTGAATATCACATTAAAAACCTCATTAGAATAATTAGTTATTTAAGAGTTATTGAAAATTACATATTTATTTCAATTGCCTATTAGTGATAGATAAACAAATTGAATTCCATTGTTGCGATTAAAGTATTGCTATTCTAAAATCTTAGTTCATAGTTCTAATATTACTCCCTATGGGATCGATATCTAGGACTCCATTAGAGCCATATATTACTTGAGCAATACGTATACTTGCATTAATAAGTGTGACTTTACAATTATTGAATATTTTATACATCAATCTTTATCAAATCTATAACTGTTATTATGTTTTGGTACAGTCGTTGAGGAATTAAATCTTTTAGCAGCAATATTAATTACTAATATTTTTAAGCATATATAAAGTCACTGTCATAAACTCCTGTTAAAACTTTTGATAATTCAAATTGCTTATCATGAATTTTTTAAAGCGGATAAATAACACTAGAAAAGATTAAATTTAATGAGTTAATAATAAGATTTTAGAACTTAACAACTGCAAAATTTATTCAAAAAGAACCCACAGATTATTAAAATAGTGTGATTTAGATATTGAGTAACCAAAAAAATATATTTAATCTTTCTTAGTCCATTTTAACCAAATTATTGTAATTTTAAGTTTTAATCAAAAGAGATAATTTGGAGGTGGAAAATTAAAAATAACAAGTTTTAGTTTCATTATTTAAGAAATGCTCTCCTTGTTCACATTTAAGAGAACAAAAAAGGAAAAACTGCCAACCAGATATAGTTATTCTCAAGAGAAAAAGAAAAGAAAAGAAAATAAAATAAAGAAAAATGAAAGATAGCTAAAAAGTGAAAAATCCCTGAGAAGAAATTTGAGTATGGCACAATAAAAATTCAAGAAAAGAAAAGAAACAAGAAGAGGGTCTAGTGAGACAGAGATAAAATTTGCCTTGGTTTGTTAATTAAAACCTTGTTAAAAGTTTTTTTCAAGGGAAAGAGTTAAGTAATCATTGAGTTGGCTAAAATCCACTGAAACTGTATAAATTTAAGGTAAGTGAAAGTGACATTAAATAACACCAATTTAAAGATCTATGAGATTTTTTCTTAAGAAAAAAGAAGAAGGGAATTAAGGAAAGGTCAAGTTATTAACTGTTAATTTTATCAAACTAACTGTGTGGTTTTCTCGGACGATTTCTTTTCCTGTATTAGTTTCCTGAGAAATGAAGACCTTTCATTGTTGTGTTAGCCATAAAATTCCATTTACTTCTGATCATATCAATTAGAATGTTAACATATTTCATGATTTGTGATTACTGCTCGTTGCATAGAGGAATAAAATGGTTAACTATAAAATTCAGGTAACAATAGACATATTTTATCTGAGTTTTGCAACCTAAAAAGGAGATAAAAACAAATCTGCATAGTGTCATAGAGATTGAGGAAGCCTCAACTTTTTGGATTCTAGCCTTCTTTTGACCTATACATAGTCATAAGGCAGCTTTCTATTTCTGTTGACAACAATCATGTTAGGGAAAGTCTAGAAAAAGTTTGAATCACCACATTACCTAAATCACAGGGGCGCAAGCCTCACATACCATGAAAAATGGTAAGCTTTGTTTGCTGTTGTTTTTGTCTTTACTGAACACATTATTTTTTATTTTCACTTTTAAGTAGGATTTTAAAAAACCATCTCTTGTTTTTTATCACGCTAAACCATGTTTAAAAGTTTAGTAAACTAGTGATTCACCTATCATAAGAGTTCTTAGCCTTTTCCTCGTGGGATCGATAACTGTTACTCTTTAACCACATTATTACTTGACACACATACTTACTTTGTGCGACTAACTTACTTCACACTAAGTTTTAACAAATCAGTTTACCTTCTGATAGGAACCCAAAAAAATTTTGAAACCCTAAAAATTATCAAAATTGAGCTAAAAAGAAATCATCATTATTAAAATCATTAAAACTTAACCAAAAGGAAATAAAAAAAATCAAAATTAAAAATTAAGA
>JXCR01149145.1:5060-35711 GCA_002079205.1 Phalaenopsis hybrid cultivar
AAAAACTGAAAAACAAAACTTCTCACCCACTCACACACTATGAGACTCTATAGATCCGACCCCCTAGCCTCTTGGAATTAAGCTATATTTATAGAGCTTCAAAAATGGCTGAGTGTTTCTTCAGACATCTCTTCAAAATTTGGCCTCATTCAATGAATCTTCTAGAATATAATTGTGGCGCCCAGGCGTCAAACTGTCATGCATAGGCGTCAGATCCTGGTGCCTAGGCGCTAGTTCGGCTATTTTGATACTTTTATTCAATTTAGCCCATTTTGCTCCATTTTAATATATTTTTGCTCCTTTTTTATGTTTAAACTCTTTCTCTTGCACCTGCAACCAAAAACATAAATACCCTTCATTAAAACATAATATCCTAAAAAATTGAGCATAGAATGCATATAAAAATAGGTAATTTTAAGGTAGATCACTACCCTTCAAGAGGAGTTGACATCCGTCAAGGCGGAGTTAAACGTCGTATGGGAGGAAGTACAGTTTCCTAGCTATACGCTTAGAAGAATAAGTAGACAAGGTTAGGACAGAGGGAGAACTAATGTTTAAGTTGGTATCTCAGTTGAGGTATGCCCCGACTGAGGCCACAATCGATTATTTTGTAATGTTTTTTTTCTTTCCAAATGAGCAACTATAAATGGGTGAAACAATTCTAAATATAATTTATTTCATTAATTAATTAATTTATTAATTAATTAATTAATTATATATATATATATATATATATTGTAGTTCATCGATATGTGTGTTTGATGTAACCCCTTTCACGTGTGTTAATGCAATGAAAATACTATATTGCCCTTGATTGTATCGGCTTTCACTTATGTTATAAGTTTTGTGAAATAAACATTCGGCTCCCCAAGCATCCTCTCTTCTCTTTTGCGTGATTTTATTCTCCCCATTTTTATCATAACTCGGCTCCCAAGTATTCCTTAGAGTTTCTTGGTGTGAACTCGTTAGGAGAGTCGTTGGTTGCTACAGAGAGGCAAGCGGTGAGATTAATTAAGTCGTTTGCCTTTTGGTCGGATATCCTGCTTTGAGCAGCCACAAATGGGGCAAAATCGACTGATGACTACACTTAGTCGTGCATGTCAACCAGTTTAGATATGGATTGAGGATGTCGTTCTACAATGAGATGAGTGTCGGCGCTATTTTGTGTTGGAGAGTTGCCCATAAGAAGCTGTCGGTTACCGGAATCAAAATCTCGTCTCCCGCTTTGAAAGGACGTTTTAATTTACATATATATTTAGTTTTAGAAAAATATGAAATCAAACTGACCCCATATTTTTCCATAGTTTAAATGAAAGAGCGATGTACCTCAAATCATGTATCTATTCCAAAGGATAAACACAAGACTTGAGGATGAGGTTCGATCAAATAAACTACGGAATATATGATTCGTTTAGTCTGCGAAACTTTTGTATTTGCCGACAAGTTCCCCTATTTAATATAAATAATTAAATAGGGTTTATATTAAGTTGGGTTCGGACATGCTTCCTATAAGGGCAAGCCCCTATAGTTAATTACATCTTAAATGACTGAAGTCACCAAAGAAGACTCTCGATAAAAATCAGGAAATATTATCTTCAGGGAATTCAAAATGGTAGAACTTTTCAGTGAGATCGGACGTAGAGGTGTGAAAGGGGATTGGTTTAAATTTGGAATATTTTGTTGTAGAGTCCAAAGGAGGAAGAACTAAGGGAGGTCATGGATCCAAAGGAGAACCCTGGTGACTTCCCAAGCTATCCTAATGTTTGGCTTCATTTCTGAGAAGAAATATTTAGGTGTTTCATCCGGCCAATTTTATTAGCTAGGGCTTACATTCGTGTGAAACAATCACACAAATAGCCTGGAAGATATGAGGATTTAGGTCGTGACAAACGACAACCTCGGAACCCTAAGACGAGTTAGAGCTTATATTGTATAGCAGGGTTATACAAAGGCCTAAAAATAAGGTGAGAATTTACATTGCATAAGCAAGCAACCTCGAAGTCCTATGGATTTGTTGTTTGTTTCTAAGGAAGGAAGATTGGTTTAGCTAGGGAAGATAGGTTTTGTTGTTGAAGATGGTCGTGTTGCCCACCATGCTAGCTCTAAGCTCCTCGCAATGATGAGTTTAAGTTTTCTAGTGTGTCAAGTTATGATGTCAAATCAGGTGGCCCTATGGTTGAAGTTCTTTTAAATTTTATGGAGGCATGTTAAAGTTGATTAGAGTGACACCCGTTAGGATCTCACGGTTCCCTCGTTCTGGCACCACTATTTTCTATTGGATTCACTTAGTCCAAATGAATTTACTAAACTCAACTTAATGAGTTCCATAATTTCATTTAGACCGTGAGAGGCCCCATTAGCAATCGTAGGTTACCTCCTCCGAGGGATTCCCGATCATCTGATAGAGACATCTTAATTCTGTAGGTTACCTCCTCCGAGGGATTCCCGATCATCTGATAGAGACATCTTAATTTAGTTGAAGCCATAGGTTACCTCCTCCGAGGAATTCCCGATCATCCGATAGAGACATCTTAATTTAGTTGAAGTTTTGTTTTGTGATGTTTGTGATTAAATTTTGAGTTGTCTTATATTTTGAATTTTGTGGTGGTGAGTTACCTCCTCCGAGGGATTCCCGATCATCCGATAGAGACATCTTAATTTAGTTGAAGTTGTCAACCGTAGGTTACCTCCTCCGAGGGATTCCCGATCATCCGATAGAGACTTTTTAATGTTTGTGTGATGTTTGTGATTAAATTTTGAGTTGTTTTATATTTTGAATGTTGTGGCGGTGAACCGTGGGAAGCCTCGTTAGCAACCGTAGGTTTCCTCCTCCGAGGGATTCCCGATTATCCAATAGAGACGTCTTAATTTAGTTGAAGTTGTAGTTTTTTGAGGAATTCCCGATCATCCGATAGAGACATCTTAATTTAGTTGAAGTTGTAGTTTTGTGTGATGTGTGTGTCCTTGAGTTGTTTTATATTTTGAATGTTGTGGCGGTGCTGTAGGTTACCTCCTCCGAGGGATTCCCGATCATCTGATAGAGACATCTTAATTTAGTTGAAGCCATAGGTTACCTCCTCCGAGGAATTCCCGATCATCCGATAGAGACATCTTAATTTAGTTGAAGTTTTGTTTTGTGATGTTTGTGATTAAATTTTGAGTTGTCTTATATTTTGAATTTTGTGGTGGTGAGTTACCTCCTCCGAGGGATTCCCGATCATCCGATAGAGACATCTTAATTTAGTTGAAGTTGTCAACCGTAGGTTACCTCCTCCGAGGGATTCCCGATCATCCGATAGAGACTTTTTAATGTTTGTGTGATGTTTGTGATTAAATTTTGAGTTGTTTTATATTTTGAATGTTGTGGCGGTGAACCGTGGGAAGCCTCGTTAGCAACCGTAGGTTTCCTCCTCCGAGGGATTCCCGATTATCCAATAGAGACGTCTTAATTTAGTTGAAGTTGTAGTTTTTGAGGAATTCCCGATCATCCGATAGAGACATCTTAATTTAGTTGAAGTTGTAGTTTTGTGTGACTTTTGTGATTAAATTTTGAGTTGTTTTATATTTTGAATGTTGTGGCGGTGAATTTTATCTTGGTCGATTTTAATTTTTGTTTTGCGGCTATCCTAGTAGTTTTAGTTTTCATGGAGGGTGACATCGTTGTTTAGCATGCAAGTTCGTAGTTTTAATTTTGGTTTTATGGCTATACTGGTAGTTTTTCTTTTAATGCAGGTTGGCATCGTTGTTTAGCATGCAAATTTGCAGGTATAAAAGTACAATATGAAAATACAAGAAAGACAACGCTTAAAACTGTAAAAGCGTACATGGCGAGTCTTCTCGTTCCACCACCTGAAACTTAAAAGGCATGTTAAGGCAGTTTATATGAAAGGGGAAGAAAATTTTGACGACCTACCTAATCCTAGGTCATATCTTGGTGGGTTCTTAGGAGTTTAATTAAGGATGATTTTGTCAAGTCAAACATATTAAGTTTAGTAGATCTCTGAGGTATCCAACAGATCTAGAGAAAGAAACAAATCTGTGCTACTCTCTCACTGCCTGGTGGAAAATCCCGAGTTCTTTTAAACTTATTATGTTGCTTAATAATTCATCATGTAAAACACCCTAATGTTGAGTGAGCATTGATGTCTCAATTATTCCTAAGAGTAAGGTAATTATCATTTGTAATTTAATTTTGAATATTATGTGGGTGAAGACCCTTAAAGAGCAAGTTAGTGTTGTTGGAACACTTAGCCAAATTTTTGTCCTAATTGGGCTTGTAGTGTTTGAAAGATGTTCTAATTTTCAATGATATTTACTTTTATAATCCTTATTTAAATGAAACTTGATTTAACCTAATTCACTACTAAGTCGTTAAGACCTAGGTGAACGTCTTAATTAGTTTTGAAAAGGTTGAGCTTTAGGTGGTCATGATTCATTATTTAAATTTCATATAAAAATTAAATAGGGGTATTAAATTGATTAATTATTGACTTCAAAGGTCATACCCCTAAGTCCTCGGTTCATTTTATTTTAATAAACTTCCAAATTTTAATAATTTAGAAATTTATTAACTTATCTTCTCATTTTATTTTAATAAACTCCCAAATTTTAATAATTTAGAAATTTATTAACTTATCTTTTCAAGGTTGGTTTCTACCAATTAACCCCTTGTGTTTCAAACCTCAAATAAATTGATTAAGATCAGAGGTTACCCATCTATCAATTAACCCCTTATGTTTCAAACATCAAAATTAGGATTAGAAGTTGTCCATTTCCCTCCTTGAATTAAGCCTAAATGTTAATTAAGGCTAAATGTCCAAAAGTACACATTTGCCCTCAATCCTCTAACACTTCATAATTCATCAAATTTAATCCAAATGACTTTGAAATTTTTATCCTACCTCATTCATGGGTCAATTAAGACATTAGAGAAGAAAATGTGATTTTCAAAATTTAATTTAATTTATATAATTATTTTCATGCAAAAAATAGGATTTTTCAAAGAAAATTTCTAACTTGACCAAGGTAAATCCTAATCCCTTGAATTTTTTAGTGGAGGTAGATCTAGAACAGAGAAGCCTTTGGAAATTTCATGATTTTTTTTTAATTTTATTTGAATTTTAAGAATTATTTTAAGTTTTGGGGTATTTATTAAATATAAAATATTTTAAATGGGGAAAATTAAGTTTTGTATTTTTAAAAAATCTTCCTAAAATTAGAGAACCCATAGGAAAAAAATTTTATATTTTTTTGTGTTTTATTTGATTTATTGGAATTATTTTAGTGAAAATCCATTTTCAGCCTTTAAAAAATTAGTTTTAAGCTTTAAAACTCGGTATCTTTATTTAGAAAATCAAGAAAAATATCATAATTTTTTCTAAGTGCTTAGGAAGCAATGTAGAATATTTCCATGAATTTTATTAATTTTGTGATTTTTATGGATTTTTAATTATTTAAATATTTAAAATAGGCTAAAAATAAAATTTTTATTTTAAATACTATTTTATTTTTAGAAATACCCCTGATCACAGAGAACTAAAAAAACTATGTTTTATAATTTTTAAAGTTATATTTTAATTATTAAAAATCATTTAAGCGCCAAAAATGTTAACTAACTTGAAAAATCAATTTGAGATATAAGATGAACTCTAAATGTTTTGAAAATTTTTATGGTGAGCTCTTTGGATCCTCAAAAATAGTGGAGATCAAAAATCAAGTCATTTTGTTGTTTTTATTTTCTAAAATTAATTATCTTAGTGATTTAGGGTTTGTAAAGATTAGGTGTATTTTGAATGACTTGGCTCATGAGAAATTTTTCTAAAGGCTCTCTAGTCATCATAAACCTTCCAAAATTTTCTTGGATTTTTCTAAGCAACATGCTAATTTCCATGATTAATTTAAGCAAATAATGCACAAAGATATGATTCTCTGTCTAGGGACCTCCTCTCACTTTGAAAAAATCAGGGAATGTTCCTTAAGACAGAGGCAACAACATGCTAAAATTTCAAGCCATTGTGATATTACTACATGCATGGAGAATTAAAACATCCAAATCAGTGTTTAATTAATTAAAAATAAAATATACATCAAATGGACTTAATAGTATTTTCACATTATTCTCCTCTGTTCACTGAGCAAGAGGGTATTTTTATTTTTTTTTATGATTTATCTACACCAAGATATGGATTTTTAAAGCTAGGGCAATTTATTTAAGGAAGAGAATCCCTATTTTTTTATTTCAACGCGCGGCGCTGACTATATCCTAGGCAGCTCCGAATTAAGCCTCTTGCTATGGTGAAATGTCTAGACCCAAATTAGACCAAAGCCGATTTCAGGTGTTGATCAAAGTCTATACTAGGGGCTCTATGGAAGGGGGATTTGATGGGGCTTTGGCTTCTTTCAATGTTGTGAAGGTGTGGGTGAGTTTAATTTGAGTTTGGTGGAGTTTAGAGGTGTGGAGAGCTTTGTCCTATCTCCGGCAAGGTTTTGAGCTAAAAAATTGGGCTCCGACAAGGGGATTCAGGGCAATGTGGTGGTTGGGTTGCACTAAGGAGGTCTCAAGGAGGCTTTGGGATCAATTTAGGGAAGTCTCTTAGAGTAATTTTTAGCTCTCTCCCCATGGTCGTGGACGGGTGCAATTTATAAAAATGGTTTTAGGCTTACTGCCATGGCCAATTAGGGGGTGAAATGTGATGCCTAGGTGGAGGGCAGAGAGGCTCTAAGCTTCAATTTGGATGATGTGGCCTCAAGGTTTGAATTAGGTTTAATCTCATGGGGGTGGCTCTTAGTTTGGCCATTTTCCGGTCACTAGGCTGGTTGGCCGGCTAGGGGAGGTGGCTAGGGAGGTCACGTGAGCCAAGGGAATATGTCACAGCAATTTAATGTGTTTAGGCTTTATTTTTGGTAAAATACCTAAGGCTTAAGAAAATATGGCATTAAATCCCTTTATTTAAGGGACCTTTGGTCCATGGCTTAGTTTAGGTGGTTTTAAGAGGTTTAGGCTGGCCACTAGGGTCCAACTAATGGCTGTGGAGTCACTAATTTGGTGACTTAGGGGTAGTTAGGCCATCTTTAGTGCATGGGTTTAATGTGGGTTCAAGTGATCAAAGCTTGGGTTTGGGCTAGGATAGCCATGTCAATTGGCCTAATTGATTGATCAAAATTGTTTAGATGATTTTTATGAAGATTTTTGGTGAAGGGTTGAAGTGATTTTGAGCCAATTGGAGGGTCAATTTGAAGGATTTTTGAAATTTGGTCAATTTGGGCATGTTGGGCTAGACATGGGTCTAGGTTGGGCTAGCCTTGGGATNAAATTGAAGGTCAATTTTGATGTATGGGAATATTATGAAGGGTTTTCAACACAAATTGTGGCAAGTTGAGTAGGCCATGAGTTCAATNCAAATCAAATGAAATTGGGGCTTCATCAAGGCCAATTGAAGGTCAATTTTGATTTATGGGAGTAATATGAATAATTTTCAACACAAATTGTGGCAAATGGAGTAGGTCATAGGTTCAATTTGGTGGAACCAAGTCATAGGGCCAAAATTGGGTTTTTGGTTTAGTTCAAAATTGGGTTCAAATTAGGGACCAATTGGGCTTGGATTTGGTCTATATTAGTCATATCAAGGGTTAAATTGAGTTTAGAATTGAAATTGGAGGAAATTGAGACCAATTGGTTAGACATTTGAGGTAATTTGGGGAAAATATGGGCCTATAAAGGGAAATTTGGGGATTTTGGTCAAAAGTGGTCAAATTGACCAAATTTGGTCATCTCATAGTTGATAAAAATGAAATTGGGAATATTTGGGAGGTTTTGGAATTTTTTGGGATTTTTTGGAATTTTTGAAATTTTGGGCTAAGGAGGGGGCATTTTGGTAATTTGGCCAATTTTGGTGATTTTTGGTAGTTTGGGTGTTTTGGCCAAATTTAGGGTCCCAAAGGTATCTGGGTAATTTGGGGGAGTTTAGAGGCAAAAGGCTAAGTTGGGTATCTTGGTAGAGTTGGAGTGCCAACCACCATCAATAAGACATGGACCAATAGAAACCCCATTTTGGGTCCTCTATGTAGTGGTCTTAGCTAAACCCTAGCCAAGGGCTAATGGATTTATGGGGCCACCTACATGAGTCTCCCAAAAGTATCAAGGGACCAGAGCCAAGAAATTTTGGGTTTAGGGTAGTGAGTGATTGTGAGTGTAAGTGATTCCAAGTGAGTGTCTTGGCCCTAGACCAACACAAAGGGTCAACCCTAAGGTCCAGCAGTCCTAAGGGTGACTCATCTTGAGTTCCCCCATAATGATCCCACATACTAAGTGCTATAGGTTAAGACAAATATGTGGAACTTCAAGTTGAGTAAAGAGGAGTGCAGAATTTCTAATGGTGAGGGTTCCTTGTCTAATTTTCTAAGAATAGTCAATAGGAAAGTCCTAGGGATTTCTAATGGTGAGGGTGCCTTTTCTAGTTTTCTAAGAATAGTCAATAGGAAAGTCCTATGTACCTTAGGCTATTAAAGAAGAAAAACTAAACCTCAACCAAAAGTGAGATCAACAAGGAGTTTTACCATCAGCAGGTATGGTATCATCCCCACGTAGGTCACACCAAACTTAGTCGTCATAATCATGACCTCCATTATCTACCTTTTCCAGGTAGAAATTTCGTGATTGATCGAACTTTTCCCTACCTTTTTGGTTTCAAGGTTAGTCGGTACGGTTATACGGTGTTTTCATCTAGCTCTAGACTTCGGTTGGTAGGAGTCAAGAACAAAGTAAAGAATTGACGTTCAAAGTTCATGATCACCACGCATCATCAAGGTTGAGGGTATTTGTCTGACCCATTACCAAAGAGGTTGTAAGGTTGAAGATCTTACAAGAGCACACCAGCATTTTCGGTGACATGATCGAGGGGAGTAAACTCTCATATTTCAGTTCACAGGGCAAGACATTGTTAATAGAGTCTTATGGCCCGACACTTTTGGTCATATGTCAATGGGGGAGTGACCAATGGAAATATAGTTGTGTAAAATTTATAAAGTTGACTCCGCTTTACAACGGTGCCAAAAACTAGATGTGGTATTTTATAAATAATAACATTAAGCACTTAATGTTGGTATTCTATGCAAGTATATGTATCGTTATCAAGTAATATAAGACTTTCTATTTAAGTCCAAAATATCGATCCCACGAGGAAGGTTTAAATTTGAAATGATAAATTAGCTAAAAAATTCACAGAAATAAAACAAAATTACTGCACTAATTTTGAATGTTTAAGATACTATCATAGCTAAATAATTGTCTACTAGCAAAATTTAAATGCAGAGTTAAAAATAGTAACTACTAAACTATGTTTATGTAATGAAGTTTTCTAATATGAAAAAGCATCTTTCCCACTACAATGAGCTTTTTGGTGAAATGAGATGAGATAAATGGTTTAAATTTGTATTGTGTCAAATAGGAGCAATTTTAATTCTTTACTCTAATTTAGAGTTATAGAAAATCATTAGTTAATCTTGGGTTTAGTCCTTAAATCCGTGGCTAGGCTAGGATGATACTGGCTCCCACTCCAGAGCTCCAACTTCCCTCCCCCTGAAGGCTAACTCTCGCTTTAGTTTTTAAACACTAAGATTGAATTGGGGATTGTTAGTCTATCACCATAGAAATCTCGAATTCTATACCCAACCAAGTATATTTCCCTATTTATTTGCACTTAATCACATGAACGAAATACTCCTTCATGGACTTAAATATGATTCTCACTCTGTTGTAGAACTCATACTCCATTTCCCGAATCATATGTTTCACAACATATTTAAACAAATTTCTCCTTCATGAAATCAAATGTGACCCTCACTCTGTTGTAGAACTCATACTCCATTTCCCGGATCATATGTTTCACAATATATTTTAATTCAATTGGCCAGATCGAAAAGTAAATTAAGAGTGGAGTTGAAAAACCATCACAATTTATTTTAAATTTTAACATTGGCACATTCAAATTATCTCTTCGTTTATTTTAAATTTTAACATTGGCACATCCAAATTATCTCTTCATTTTACAATATCTCAGAGTAGGTAAATTTTAACATTGGTACATCCAGATTATCTCTTCATTTCACCATATCTCAGAGTAGGGAGAAAGATAAAGGAAACTACTCAGACTTTATGAGAAATATACAACAAAACACAAATTTATTATATAAAAATAAGTTCATACAATAATAATAAATAAACAACACTTATTTGAAACTCTTTCTCAAAACAAATCCCTTGTAGTCTCTCTTAGGAAATGTAGGAAGAAGAAATCTCTCACTTTTCTTCCTCTCCAACACTTCTTAGCGGAGAATTCACACTTAAACTTATCACAAAAACTCAAAACTATAAAGAAAATAACTAACTAAAGGTGTGGAATGGTGTGGAATGATGTAAAGTGGCAAGAAGAGATGTGAAGTCATGATGGATGGTTGAGAGGGGAAAAAGAAGCGAAGGAAGGGCCCTTTCTGATCAATTTTGGCTCTAAATAGAGCCTAGGGTCGGTTCTCTAATAGGTGCATTATAAAACTCTTCAAAAAGCATCCAAATTTTTTGAATCTTCTAGAAACACGGCCTGCACCGACACTAGCGCCGTCAATGCCCATTCTAGCATCATCGGTGCCAGAGGCCAATTAATTTAGTTTGTCTTCTCTGTCAAACGGTACCGTCGGCGCTGAACAATTTTTCAAATTCTCCATTTTGATTCTAAATTTCATTTTTTTTGCTTCATTTTTGCTCTAAGTCCTACAAATCAACAACCTGCAATAAAACATAAAAAACAAATTCCATTAAAGTGCAATATCACCAAAAATGAGTATAAAAAATGAGTCTAAAAATACATATATTTTTTGTATATCAAAATCCCCCAAACTTAAACATTACTTGTCCTCAAGTAACTCCTTTAATAAATAAAAATATGACTCATGACAAAGATTTTAACTTCTAGATTTCTATATTTTAGTCCACCAAATACAATAACATAACTTAAGAAAAATGTAAAATAACTCCAGCTAATACTTAAGGTATGAGAATATCTAGCACTCATGTTTAAAATTTTTTATTCTCTATTCTTCTCAAGGAAAATTGAAAATTATTCATATTAAAGCCACTTAGAATATCCATATGAAAAAGAACTTCATGAAACTTTACTAGTAAATATGCTAATAGTGAAATATAAGTTTAGAAAATGCAGTCAAGCCTTCTTTTTTAAGTTGATTCAAGTGAAGCCAATTTTTTATTAGGCATCTCCTCAAGCTTCTTCTCACATCTTTTTCATTTCTTTTTTAGGATCATTTTCAATCCTTTTTTTTTTCTTTTCTTTTCTTTTTCTTTTTCAGGATCATTTTCAATCCTTTTCTCTTTTTTTCTTTCTTCTTCTTTTTTTTTATGTGAGGATTACTATATTTGGATAGCCTTTAATGATTTTGAACTTCACTATCCTCTTCTTAAAGTTAAAAAGTTTTCAAATTCCTTCACTTTATAAATTTATATTAGCTTTAAAGATTTTTCATAAAGTTTTATTTGTTTCTTCTTATATGAATCTCTAAGATTTTTAATACTTCAAAAATACAAATTCCTTTACTTAAAATAGAAAAACATTGTCTTATTCTATCATACCAAATATCTTAATCTCTAAAATTGACCCTTATTATTTAAAAATTTTTACTTAATTTTACTATATATTTAGAAACATAAATATAGTTATCTAAAGTTATCTTCTAATACCAAAGGTCATGTTAAATTTTAAAATATTTTGAAAATATAGTTAATTGAGAACAAATAAAATTAAGTTTCTTTTCTTTAAAAAAGAATTTTTCTCCCCCCCACCCCAAACTTAATTTTTTAAAAGATTTTGCATGAAAAACTAAAAAATAAATGGTGAAAAAAACATTTAATACATACAGAAAAGACATACTTGTTAAAGGTTCTGATTTGAAACTTAACTCTGAAATATTGCAGGTGCTAATATGAAAAACTACAAGACTTAAAACATTAAATAACACATATACATAAAAAAAATTTGTTGAGAAAGAGTTAACTACAAATACATCCAACAAAGTACTAAAAACTAACAACTTCTAACAGTTTCGCAGATTTATTATTCACAACACAATATACAATTAAAATAAAGTATCATAGCCTACAAACAAACAGTCTCAACAATAAAGAATAACTAAACATAAACTAAACAAAAATCTAACTAAAGCATCACTAATCATCTTCTTCTTCTTCTTCTTCTTCCACATTTAAATTTTGCTGCTGATATGGAGTAAAAACAGGGTGTGTAGGAAACTGAACTGAGTGATCACCCCTCATGTATCTCACCTTTGCATCATCATAAGCAGCATCATATTTGAACTTCTGTCTTATCAAATCATCATTGTGAGTATTTTTGGCCTCCATATTTTCCATTCTACTATCCAATCTTAAGATATCTCCCTGTTGGATCATCATCTACTCCATAAGTTCCTGGATAGTAGGGGTACTAGAAGTACTTGAAGTAGAAGGAATATCCCTGGCCCTACTTCCATATCTCCATCCAACATGAGATTTGTAAGTCTTTATATTGTCAATCCCAATAGGTTTTAGAGGTTCAATTCTCTCCACATCTGCTCTAAAATCAACTCCTGCTTGTTCACATAGTGTGAAGATCAATGTTGGGTGTGTTAAACCACCAGTGGTTTCTCTCAAAGCAATAGATCGAGTGTTCCTATAAATAATAAAGCCTACATCTATCCTCATCACCTGTTGGATACAAAAGTTCAAGATGGCTCTATCCTTTATAACTTCACTATGATGATTTATTGGTATCATTCTTCCAGAAATAAAGTAGTGTCAGGCCTTAGATACTACATTTAATATAGAAAGAGGAAAGTTTATCTTAACACGATTCTTCACTTTCTAGTTTCTCTTCCATCAGTAAGAAAAGAAATAACCTCATCCAAGGCCTCATTTGTAGAAGAAAATGATTTGTAATAGCAACTATACACATCTTCTAATTGATAAAATTCATTGATCTTCCTTGGAGTAAACTTCATCATTTTCCCTCGAAAACACATAATCTTCAGAAGTCTCCTTGAAATTGACATACAACTCCATTACTACACCAATAATAGCCTCGGAAGTAAAGTAACAAAAATTCTCCCACTGTCAAGCATTGATTAATCTCTCGACTTCTCATCCCAAATTTTTAAATCCTCGATCTTAAATCACCTTATTAGTTGTAAGTAGACTAATGAAGCAGATGTTGACCTTGTAATTGACAAACTTTTGATCATCAAAATTTACTTTTCTCTTTCCTTTGCTCATTCTAGGTGTCATAGTAAATCTAAGAAAATTTGATAAAATCAAAATAAATTCCAAAAAATTTCAAAAATCACAATGTGGAACGTTTTAAACTTAAATCTACTAAGTAAGAGTTATTCACCAAAGGATTTTCTCAAAATCTTTCAAAAAATTTTCAAAATTTTGGATCTCGATAATAAAAGATAAATCCTTAGTGAAAATTAAAAATTTTGAGTTCAAAGTGTAGCTCTTACCTAAAGAAGATGAAATCTGAACTACGTTTGCCCTAAAATTTCCTTAAATTTGAGCAATAGCAAGCCCTAGGTGCAAAAACTAGAGGTTAAAGGTGACTCAAAGGGTAAGAATGGCATTTTACTGTGCAAATCGTGAATTTTAAGGGTCTTTGGGTCGGTTTGGGATGAGAGCGCTGTCGGCGCCCATGCCGGCATCGTCGACGCTAGTGGCCAAAAATTCATATTTTGATTTTCACAAATTTCAATTTTCTTTCAATTTACTCCAAAGTCTATTTAGTCTTTTTGATCATTAATTTTCATCCTAAAATCATTCACAAACAAGAATTTTCACAAACAACACCAAACTAACTTTTATGTATGAAAATACACTTTTTACAAATATATTTTTCTAATCACACTTCTACGTCTTTAAAGCAAACTAAACTATAAATCAGCGTCGAAATCAAGCCACAACACTAGAACGCTGACACAAAACTATATGCAATCAAAGTCATTAGAGTTCTAAAGTAAAGTAAAGTAAATCAAATCCACACAATTACATTAAAAACATTAGTATTTTAAACTAGTAGAGAGTCTAAATTCTTCAATTATTCTGCATCATCTTTGATACTTTCTCCTCCTCTAATATCTCTCACAGACTGGTAATGGACATACAAAGTATAGAAGGGTCGGTACGGGAATTGATCAATTGAATCTTCATCTATAGATCCATTTTTCCTGAACATCTGCACCAATCCTACTTCAATTGTCCCAATATGATGAAAGTTCTCTTTCATCCTCCAATCTAGGTGATAAAAAAGGTAGTTAAGATTTCCTATTGTATTCGTAATACTCTGAAGTTCTCTTTCTATTTTCTTCATTTTCTTCTCCAAAGCAATTGAACTTCCAACTGTTGGTGGCATCAATGGTGTTGAAGCATGTGATGAATGATCCAAAATAACATCGAATGCTTCATTTCCATTTCCAATATAATTACCATCAATAGGAATCATGGGCTCCCAAGGCAATAAAACTTTCTCCCAACTTTCATATGGAACTTGAGATTGACTGCAAACCAGAAAAATTGTGGAAGGATGCCCCAGTCCATATATTGGCTCATTCATAATAATATTCATAACAGATTTGAAAATAATCGATCCCACATCAATGGGTTTTTCCATTTAAATGCAATAGTTTAAAATGAAACTTTCTCTTGTAACTCTACTAATCTTCATGGTATGGAGTAATTTTGCAGATATGAAGAAATGTCATTGTTTTGATATTGGATTAAGCAGGAAAGTAGAGAAACTAACGTATCCCTCATCTCTGATTTCCCAATTATGATTTTCATCCGTCAGAAAATTATATACATCTTGCATCATATCTCTCGTTGAGATAAAATTTGTATAATGATAGATTGGAACTTTGTCTATCATATACAAATCATTAATTCGAGCCGGAGTAAATGGTACAGCCTTACCTCGAACGAAGATGACTCATTGGGTAATTCCATGTAAGTTAGCATAGAATTCCTTTATTACTGGTACTACAACTGCAGCACTAGTGTAGCACAGAACTTCCCAACATCTTTGCACAATGATTTTCTTCATATGTGAACTTGGATTACTTAATCCATGATTGACAAAGCCTCACTCCTTCATAAGTCTCTTCTTCGTGATGACTTTGTCGTATAATCTTTGCGCGTCAAAACTGATAAACTTTCTTCTATTAAAAACTTCACACCTTGAAGTATTTCTAGAATTGGAAGCTATGGAATTAAAAATTAGAAAGTTTCTGAAAGTCCAAGACAGTTTTTATGACTTAAAAACACCTCTCGGCGGTTATTGAGGAGCGAAATCTCGCTAAAGTCCGTTGAATTTGCTCTGCACGTGCAAAACTGCTCGGGACGTCGTCAGTGCTCCCGATGGCGCTGTCGGCGCCATGTTCAATTAAGCGGGCGTCGTCGGCGCCAGAGACCAAAATTGTGTCTTTTATCTTTTTTTTTCAATTTGATTCCAAATTTTCCTCCAATAACAATATTTGTCTTAATTTATGATATATAAAATTGTATAGGATTCAAAAATACTATTATTTCCTAATACATAAATACACTTATTAAACAACATAGTAATTGTTGACCTCATTTTTGGTTGAGGTCTAGTCTTTTCTCTTTAATAGCTTAGGACCTAGCCATAGGACTTTCTTGTTGACTATTCCTAGAGGACTAGAAAAGGGACCCTCACCAATAGAAATTCTAAACCCTTCTTTGCTCAACTCAAAGTTTCACATATTGGTCCTAACCTCTAGCACTTAGTAGGTGTGGTCAGCATGAAGGAGCTCAAGGGGAGTCCCCCATAGGATGGTCAGACCTTAGGACTAGCCCTGGGTGGTCTGGTTTTGGTGGGGCTAACTTGCATACACTATAATTTTTCACTTACCTTGAAGCCTAGGACCCCTTAGGTTGGTCTCCTGACTCCTTTTGAATAGCTCATATGGATGACCCTATACCCCTAGTCTTTGGCTAAGAGGGTTAGAACTAACATATTAAGCATTCAAAATGAGTCCTTACATGGCTCTTATTGGTTTGGTATGGCTTCATGGCTTGTTGGCCCATTTTGGCCCAAATCACCAAATTACCAAAAGACCCCTACAACCTTAATTTTTGCCTAAAATCCCAAATTACCCAAAATACGTAAATTTATCCAAAAATCATCTTAAACCCCTCACCACTACTTAAATTGACCAAAATTTACCAAATTTTCAAAATATACCCAAAAATTGCCGAAATTAGCAAAGTGCCCTTCATGACCGAAAAATTCCCAAAAATTCCAAAATAATTCCAGATATCCCCAATTTCAATTTTTTATCATCAATTTGACCAGATTTGACCATTTTTACCCAATTTGACCAAAAGCCCCAATTTGCCTTTTAAAGCTCAAATTAACTTCAATCTTGGCCCAATTGACCCCAATTTTGCCCAATTTCAATTCTAAACCAAAATTCAGCATACCCAATTCTATTCTAAACAAAATTCAAGCCCAATTTGATTCAATTACAAGCCCAATTTCATTCCAATCAAAAAGGCCCACTTTTGACCATATGCCCAAATTCACCAAATTGGCCCACCAATTCAACTCAAAATCACTTGAAACTTTGCCAAATCCCTCATGACATATTCCTAAACTAAATTCAACATTCAATTAGCCCAAATTTATAGACCAAATTCAATTTCAAATTCAAAAGCCCAAGCCCACTACACTTAAACTCAAAAGCCCAAGTCCAAAGCCCACATGACAATTCTTTCTCCTCATCATTCATTCAATTAAAATCATTCCTAAAGTTTTAAATTCATGATCAATTTTTTCCAAATCAAGCATTATGCCAAATTCCACCAAAATATTTCAAAATTCCAAAAATCTCTTCTCATGAAAATTAGCCAAGCCACTTGTAAGCCGTGAAGCCACTCCCAAGCCATAAGTAAGTCATGTGAGCGTTGCCACATCACCAAGCTATTAGTGGAAAGAGGCCAAGCCACTTTTAAGCCTCTTTAAAAAGGTTTTTAACCCTTTTTATGAATCACTTAAACCCATGATTAACCAATTCCCTTTGTATGGGGACTTCTCCACACCACTTTAGATGACCCATCTGATCCTCTTCAGCCCAAGGCTAACCTTGGTGCCTGAACCCAACCCAAACCATGCATTGACCCAATTTAGCCCAAAATGACCATTTTCCCATACTATTTCAATCTCATATCTTTACACATGGCCAACCTCAATTGACTTCACCAAGACCAAGCCCTAGCCTCCCTGAGTGGGATGGTGACCCCTCCCTGGCCAGCCAACCACCTTGGTGGTCGTAAAACCCAATTTCAAAAGCACCACCTAGGCCAAAACTCAAAATTAAACCCATCCAAGGTGTCTCATCCCAATTGAATTTTTGCATCTTGTTGGAATCCACATAAGCAACCTAGGACACCCACCAATTACCCCTGGTGGCCTCTCCAAACCCCTCTATTTAAACCCCCCTCCATGGCCAAAGGAGGAGAGATTGAAATTCCTTGTAGTGACTCTGTTAAATTGCTTCCAAAGCTTCTTTGAGACCTCTTGAGCTTAACCCAACCATCCTTAGCCACTCAAATCCACTACTCGAGCTCAATTTTGGAGCTCAATCCCTAGGCCAAAACAGGAAACCCCTCAAACCTCCACCAAATTTAAATTAATTGCACTCACACCATCCCCACAGCAAGAGAAGAAGATCCCCCACAAAAGCCCCATCACCATAGCACCCTAAAGTGGACTTTGATCAAACCCCTAATTTGGCCTTGGTTGAAATCATATTTAGGTGATTCACCACGACTTGATGCTCCATCCCTAAGCTCTTAGAACCCCCACAAAGCTTCCACGAGCATCCAATCCAAGATTCCCCTCTTAGACTAAGGTATTGAAAGTTAACCCTAAATCAAGCATCATTTCACTCTCCATTCTCATAGAGTTAATTTAAGGGCCGATCAACCATATAGATGTGTTCTCCTAGTCAAGACGAGTAATTCAAAAAAAACTGCACTTGATTTGGTTGAGAATCAAGTGAGATATTAGCATTTAAAAATGGACGGTTTTCGGGGCTAGGGCATCAGGGACAACGACCACGCGTCGTTCGATCTTCCGTGTATTACTTGGAAGGCCCTGATTGCGGTCAGACAACATCGCGGTTCGAAAAGAGCATGATGACTCGGATGGCAAAGCTTAGTCCCGCGGCGACACATATCTTTTCAACGCGTGTGAGGATGACGCGGATAAGTAGGAAATTAGGAGCTTTTTTCTGTTTATTTAATTCCCAAAACTTTAAAAATCCATAACTTTGTGTAGAAAAATTATAAAAATAAAATAAAAATACTCTGTTGCTCAGTGAAGAGAGGAGAACAATGTGGAAACATTTTCAAATTTATTTGATCCATATATTATTTTTAATTAATTAAATGGTGTTTTCCGTATTTTAATTCTCGATTTGCATAGACATTTCACCATGAATTTATCTTTAGGACTTTTATTCCACATGTTATTAGGATTCTTTTCATGATTTTTCTAAGGTAAGGGGAGACCTCTAGGCATAGATATCTATTTTTCAAGTTAATGGTCTCTATTTTGGTTTAAAAATTATAATAATTAAAATACTCATCAGAAAAATACAAAACTTATTTTCGTAAGTTCACTATGGTTAGAGGACCTTAGGAAAAATATAAACTTGATTTTACTCATTAAAAATAATCTTAATTGTCACCAACCCTAAAAAAATAAAATTAAATTAATTTGAAGTAATTATGAATGTAAGTGGCATAAAAACTACTTCATACTGTAATTTAATGTTATGGGAGCTTCCCATAAAAATTTTAAGTCAATTGGAGTTAATTTGGTCACTTAAATGGATTAATCAAGTGAAATGGCATTCTTGACATTAAAATAATTATAATAATTAAAACACAATTCAAAAAATTATCTAAGTTAGTTTTTATAACCATAGGAACCCAATAAAAATAAATCTTAAATAAAAATAGACACTTCATTTTTTAGCTATTTTTAAGCCTTTAAATAATTAAAAATTAATTAAAAAATCATAAAAATTGCAAAATTGTAAAAACACACTAAAATGTCACATTTGACTTCTTGATCACTTCAAACCAATTAAAATAATTTTTCCAATTTTCTAAGTCAAGATATTAATTTTAAAAGGCTTAAAAATGGATTTTCTCTAATTTTTCACTAAAATAATTCTAATAATTAAAATATATGTCACAATAATATGAAATTTATTTCTTTGGGTTTCTTGGACTCAGAGGGATTTAATAAAAATATAAAACTTAATTTTTCATCTAAAAATTATTTTATATTGAATTATTACTCAACAAAAATAAATAATTCTAAAAATTAAATTAAACCCTTAAAAATCATTAAAATTGGTCCAATCGGTCCTCTGGCTTAGATGAACTTTATATTTTTCTTAAGGACAAAAATTTTGTTTTGATGGAGTTATTAAATTTTCATTGAAAATCCCTATTTTTGCATTAAAAATAATTATAAAAATTAAATAAACTTGGAAAAATTGCATTTTCTCCTCTAATATTTTAATTAACCCATCAATGAGGTAAAATAAAATTTTCAAGTCATTTGAGTCTAATTTAATGAAATATAGGGTGTTAAGGCCTTACGGGCAAAAGTGTAATTTTGGAATTTAAAGCTTAATTAATATTTAGGTCTGATCAAGAGAGTGAATGGGTAATAAGTGATCTTAAAATAACATATCTTGATGATTGAAACATAAAAGGAATAATTGGTAGAAACCAACCTCACATTGAATCTCATAAAGGATAAATCTATAATTTTTCAAGTTAATGAAATTCAGAAGAATAATTAAATAGGAAGATATTAAGGTGAGGGGTTTGATTTTAGAAGATTATAACTCACTAATTTTAACCCTCAACCAATGGTTTTAAAATGATTTATAATTCATGATAAGGATTAAGAATATAAAAATTAAAAAATCTTTTTTTTGCAAACCCACCCATTAAATCTTAAGGGCTTAGTAGTGAACTAGGCTTAATCAAAATTTTATCTAATGAGTTTTAGAAAATAACTTATAATTAATTTAAAACCTTTCATAACACCACAAGCTCATTCTTTAAAAATTAAATTAATTAAATTCCTTAATTAAGTTGAGTTGCCCCCAAAGGTCTTTACTTATATAATCCTTAAGTGACATATCAAGTGATGGTTACCCTACTTAAGAGATAATCAAACCATCATAATTCACTGAGCATAAGGGTATTAATTAGATGAACTATATAGTAAACATAATAAGACCAAAATGAACTCTAGATAATTCCAAGGACCATGAAATGTCTAAGGTATTACCCAAAACTTCTTCATGATCCTTTGAAAATGTTGAAGGACATGTGAGCTTATTATAATTTGTTTAATGGAATCATCCTTAAAATTTAAATACACCAAGATATGACATAGGATTTGGTAGGCACATTTTAAGTTTGTACTTCCTACTTTTCTACAAGCATGTTTTAATTCTTACAAAATTATACATATATATGTTTTGCAAGTATTGAAGTTTTAGGTGGATGAATGAGAAGACTCACCAGATATGCTTTTATAGTTTACAGTGCTTTCTTTTCTTGTATTTTCTACACTGTACTTTTACGTTCATAGACTTGCGTGCTAAACAACGATGTCACCCTGCATAAAAACTAAAACTTTTAGGATAGCCACAAAATTGAAACAAAAAATAAAAATAAAAATCAATCAAGATAAAATTTAGCATCAAAACATTCAAAATATAAGACAACTCAAAATTTAAACACAAACTTCACAAAACAAAAATTGCAACTAAATTAAGACGTCTCTATCGGATGATCGGGAATCCCCCAGACGAGGTAACTTATGGTTGCTAACGAGATTTCCCATGGTCTGAATGAAAGTATGGAGCTCATTGAGTTGAGTTTAATAAATTCATTTGGACTAAGTGAATCTGAAAGAAAATAGTGGTGTCAGAATGAGGGAACCGTAGGATCCTAACCGGTGTCGTTCTAATCAACTTTAATATGCCCCATAATATTTAAATGACCATAATCATATGGACATCTGATTTGACATCATAATCTGACACATTAGAAAACTTAAACCTGCTACTTAATCCAGGAGCTTGGAGCTTTCCCGTGTGCAGCATTCTACAACAGCATATCTCCTCTTAGCATTAAACAACAAATCCATAGGACTTCGAGGTTGTTTGCTTCTGCAACATAAATCCTCAACTAGTCTTTAAGCCTTTGTATAGCTCTGTTGTATAATATAAGCCCAAACTCAGCTTTAGGATTCTGGGGTTGTCGTTTGTCGTGACCTAAATCCTCATATCTTTTAGGCTATTTGTGTGATCTTTTCACATGAATATAAGCCCTAATTAATAAAATTTGCAAGATGAAATATTCAATAAATACTAATCTCCAAAATTGAAGCCAAAAAATAGGATAGACTGGGAAGTCACCGAGGTTCTCATCCGGATCTATGACATCCCCTAGTTCTTTCTCCTTCGGATCCTACAATAAATGTTCCAAATTTGAATCATTCCCCATTCACACTTCTTTGTCTGATTTCATTGAAAAGTCCTAATCCTTTGACCTCTTTGAAGATAATATCCCCTGATTTTTATCGATAGTTTTCTTAGGTGAATTTGGTTATCTAAGATGTAATTAACTATAAAGGCTTGCCCTTATAGGAAGCTTTTCCAAACCCAGCTTAATATAAATCCTATTTAATTCTTCGTATTAAATAGGGGAACTTGTCGGCAAATGGTTTCGCAGAATAAACATATATCATATAGTTCTTAGTTTATTTGATTGAGCCTCACCCTCAGATCTTGTGTTTATCTTTTGGGATAAATACTGTGTTTGAGGTATAGTGCTCTTTCATTTAAACTATGAAAAATATGGGATCACTTTGATTTCATATTTTTCTAAATTTATATACATATGTAAATTAAAACGTCCTTTCGAAGCGGGCAACAGGATTTCAATTATGGTGACCGGCAGCTTCCAACGGGCAACTCCTCAACCAAAAATAGTGCTGGCAGTAATATATAAATATATAGATTTATATATATGGGTTGCCTCCCACAAAGCACTTGGTTTAACGTCGTCAGCCCGACGTACCATTATTTAATCGGGATGACTTAATATTAAAACTTATTTAAATTGTGATATATGTCCTTCATAATAATGTTTCAATCGATGCCCATTAACTTTAAATATCTTTCCAATTTTAGGATCTTTAATAACAATAATTTCATAATGATAGACTTTAATAACTTTAAATGGTTCTAACCATCTGGATTTCAGTTTTCTTAGAAATAATCTTAATCTTGTATTATATAATAGAACTTCTTGTTCAGGTTCAAATTTCTTCTTAATAAACTTCCTATCATGCCATATTTTTATTTTCTCTTTATAGATTTTTGCATTATCATATGCTTCATTTCTAATCTCCTCAATTCATTGAGTTGCAATAATCTTTTCGCGCTATTATCTTTTAGATGAAAATTAAATTCTTTAATAGCCCAAATGGTTTATGCTCCAATTCTACTAGTAAGTGACATGTTTTACCAAAAATAAGTCTATATGGGGACATTCCTATAGGAGTCTTATAAGCAGTTATGTATGCTCATAATGCAATATCTATTCTAGCAAACCAATCTAATTTATAGGGATTTACAGATTTTTCTAAAATTCATTTTATTTCACGATTTGATATTTCTGCTAGATCGCTAGTCTAAGGCAGTAGAGAATTTATGCATTATATCAAATTTTTTTATTAATTTCTTGATTCTCTTATTCCTAAAATGGGATCCTCCATCAACAATAATTACTCTCAGCATTTAATATCTTGTAAAAATATTTTTATTTAAACATTTAAAAACACTTCGAGCATTACATTTAGGTACATCACCAATTTCAATTCATTTAGACGTATAATCAACAGCAAGTAATATATATATATATATTTCCACATTAAGGCATAAATGGTCTCATAAAATATAATCCCCACACATCAAAAATTTCTACTTCTAATGTGTAATTTTTAGGCATTTCATTTCTTCTAGAAATATTTCCTGCTCGCTGACATCTATCGCATGTTTTAATATATTCATTAACATCTCTAAAAAGAGTAGGCCAATAAAATCCAGCTTGCAAAATTTTATTTGCAGTTCTAGTTGTTCTAAAATGTCCTCCAAATTTAGAATCATGACATCTTTTAATTATTTGTTGAGTTTCTTCATAAGGCACACACCCTCCAATAATTAGATTTTTACATTGTTTATATAAATATGGGTCATCCCAAAAATAGAATTTTGAATCATATATAAATTTTATTAATTGTTGATTCTTAATATCTGGTAGTAGATTATCACTTACAATATAATTTATTATATCGTTTAACTGTTGTTTCTAAATATATGGTGGTAGAATATCACTTACAATATAATTTAGTATATCGGCATACCACGGTATATTTATTTCATCAATATTATATAATTGTTCATCAGAGAAATTTTCTAAAATTTCATTTGCAAAATTAGCTAATATTTTTTTTTTAGTCTAGACAAATGATCAGCTATTTGATTATCATTTCTCTTTCTATCAACTACAGTAAAATCAAACTCTTGCAATAGAAGTATCAATCTAATCAATCTTGGTTTAGCATTCTTCTTTTGCATCAAGTATTTGATAGCAGAATGATTTGTATGCACTATACATTTGGTTCCAATTAAGTAAGGACTAAGTTTATCGAAGGCATAGACAATAACTAATAACTCTTTTTCAGTAGTAGTGTAATTAATTTGAGCATCATTTAGAGTTTTAATAGCATAATATATTACTTTAAAAGCTTTGTTGTGCCTATGTCCTAAAACAGCTCCAATAGCATAATCACTAGCATCGCACATTATTTCATATGGTTTCTCCCCATTATGTGAGAATATTATAAGTGCAGTGATTAATTTTTCTTTCAATAGTTCAAATGCTTTTATGCATTCCACATTAAAATCAAATTTTGTATCTTTTTGTAAAAGTTGGCATAATGGCTTAGTTATTTTTGAAAAAAAAATTTATGTAACTCCTGTAGAAACCAACATGTCCTAGAAAACTTCTTACCCCTCTAATTGTAGTCGGTGGTGATGATTTTTCAATAACTTGAACTTTTGCAGGATCTACTTTCATGCCTTTTTTAGAAATTTTATGCCCAAGTACAAATCCTCCTGCAACCATAAATTGACATTTTTCCTAATTTAATACTATGTTGATTTTTTCACATAATTCTAGAACTTTTTCTAAATTATTTAAACATAATTCAAATGAAGTCCTGAACACAGAAAAATCATCCATAAATACTTCAATTTCATGTTCAATCAAATTACTAAATAATGACATCATACATGTTTGAAATGTTGCATGAGCATTGCATAGTCCAAAAGGCACTCTACGAAAAGCAAATGTTCCATAGCGGTCTGTAAATGTTGTCTTCTCTTGATCCTCAAGAGCAATTGAAATTTGATGATAAATGGTATATCCATCTAAAAAGCAGTATTATTTGTTTCTAGCCAATCTATCCAACATTTGGTCTATAAAGGGTAAAGGAAAGTGATATTTTCTGGTGGTCATGTTTAATTTTTTATATTCTATACAAATTCGTCAACCAGTAACTTGTCTTATTGAAATTAATTTATTTTTCTCATTTGCTTCAATGGTCACTCCTCCTTTCTTTGGAACACAGTGAATTGGGCTTACCGAAGCACTATCTGAAATAGGATATATAATTCCAACATCTAACCATTTTAAAATTTCTTTTTTAACAACTTCTTTCATTATTAGATTTAATATCCTCTGAGGATCAGCTTTAGGTTTATACTATTCATCTAATAGAATTCTATGCATACAAATTGAAGAATTGATTCCTCTAATATCTATCAAAGTCCATCCAAAAGTCTTTTTATATCTTTTTCACATTTATATTAATTTTTGTTCTTCAATTTCAATTAACTCAGAAGATACAATAACAGGCAATGTAGATGAATCTCTTAAAAACACATATTTTAAATGGGTAGGTAATACTTTCGATTCAAATTCAGATGGTCTAATACTTAAAGGAATAAGATTATTATTATCATTTTCCAACAAATCTAAAGTTTCAAATTTGTCCTGAATATAATCTAAAATTTCTTCTTTTATTTCATTCTCATTTTTACTAAATTCTTCTTGTCTTAATTTTTCTTCACACTCTTTCTTAAATTGCTCATTACTTAGATAATCAGTAACTTTCATCCTAAAACATTCATTATCTTTTTCTATTGCAGGATATTTCATAGCTTTTGTAATATTAAATGTCTTCTTTGATATTAACCTCTTATTAATTCACCTTTTTGTACATCTGCTTTTGTAATATTAAATTTTACTTCTTGATCATTAACTCTCATTATTAATTCTCCTTTTTGTACATCTATTACAGCTCTCCCTATTTCAAGAAATGGTCTCCCTAAAATAATAGGAATCTCTTTATCTTCCTCCATATCTAAGAGCTCTCTCTATTGCAAGAAATTGTCTCCCCAAAATAATAGGAATCTCTTTATCTTCCTCCATATCTAATACTATAAAGTCTACAGAGAAAATAAATTTATCCACTTTTACTAATACATCTTCTATAACTCCTTTATGATAGGTTATTGCATCCTCTATAACTAATTTAGGATAAGTTATTGATCGATCAACTAACTGAAGAGTTACAGTAGTAGGGGAAATCTCTCCTAAAATAAGTAATTGATTGATCAGCTAACTGAAGAATTACAGTAGTAGGGGACATCTCTCCTAAATCTAAATGTTTAAAATTTGATAGAGGCATAAGATTGATACTCGCTCTTAAATCACATAAGGCTTTTCCATAAAACTTTTCACCAATTGCACAAGGTATAGTAAAACTACCAGAATCTTTTAAATTTTCATGGAATTTTTTCTAAATAATAGCGCTACTCTCTTCACTGAGTGCAACGGTCTCATGATCTATAAACTTCCTTTTCTTGTTTAGTATATCTTTCATAAATTTCACATAACTTGGCATTTGTTCTAAAGCCTTAATGAAGGAATGTTTATCATTAACTTTTTAAGGATTTTCAAAAATTTTATAAAATTTTTGTCCTTACTCTTCTGCTTGAGTCATTGAGGAAATGGAGGTAATGGTTTTACTATGGGAACTTGTGTTTGTTCATTTTCATTTTGGTCACTTTCATCTCTTCCTTCTCCCCATCAACTTCAGTTTCTCTTTGGATTCTTGTTTCAATTTCTTCTCCACTTCGTAATTAAATAGCTTTAATTTGCTCTCTATTTTGATCTTTGGGATTAACTTCCTCAGTACTCAGAAGATTTCCTGAAGGTCTGTTACTAAGTGCAGTAGCAATATGTCCTAATTAATTTTCAATATTTCTAATAGCAGCCCCTTGATTTTGTATTTGATTTCCCATATTCAACATTACTTCTTTCATCGTCAATTTCTTTTCCTTAACTTGTGGGTTAGTGTTAGAGTTAAATCCAAGAGGATAATAAGGTCGATAATTAGGATTTCCTTGATTGTTTAAAATTCCTGAGGGGTCATTGAATTGTTATAATTATTCCAACTAAAATTAGAGTGATTTTTCCATCCAAAGTTGTAATAATTAGAATAGGGATTATTATTTCAATTATTAATAGCATTCAAAGTTTCATAAGATGATTGAGTATCAATTATCTGTCCTAGCAAATTTTCCTCTAATATTGGTGGTATTTGAGAATAGTTTACTCCAATTTGATCAATCTTTTTTGATATAGCAAAAATTTGAGATGCCAAAATAGACATTGCATCAGATTAATGAATACTAGATACTCTCTTAGGATTTACTCGTTCAGAGGGCCATGGAAAATTGTTAGTAGTAATTTCTTCTATTAAAGAATATGCTTCATCAAAAGGTTTTGACATTAAAGATCCTCCTGTAGCCGCATCTATAATATATCTTAGTGATCCTACTAATCCATTGTTAAAAGTTTGAATTATTAACCAATCTGGTAAAGCATGGTGTGCACATTTTTTAAAGAGATCCTTAAATCTTTCCCAAGCTTCATATATTGATTCCCCTTCAAACTGATAAAAAAATGTAATATCATTTTTAAGCTTAGCGGTTTTTTAGCGTGGAAAATATTTAGCCAAGAATTTTTATGATAGTTCTCCCCAATTTCTAATAGATCCAGGTGCTAATGAATTTAACTATGCTTTAGTTTTTTCCCTTAATGAAAAAGGAAAAATTCTTAGCCTAACAGCATCATTAGACACTTCGTCATATTTAAAAGTAGCATAAATTTTAAGAAAACTAGTAAGATGTAAGTTAGTATCTTCAGTAGGTGTTCCTCCAAACTGATTATTTTGTATCATTTGGATAATAGCATGTTTAAGCTCAAATGAATTAGCAGCAACATCAGGGTTTTAAATAGTTAAGTGAAGTTCATCTGTTGTTATATTAGCATAATTTTTTAAAGGTCTTTGACGATTTTCATTTATTTGATTATCTAAGTTATTCGTCATTTCGTTCAAATGTTTAATTTCTTTTTGTTGTTTTCGAATTTTTCTAATAGTACGTTTTAATTCTGAATGGTAAGGTATTAAACCTTCAAATCCAATATTTCGCATAAACAAATATAATAAGCAAAGAAAATTTTCTTAAAAATATTCTTANTGGGGTACCGCAGACCCTTCATACACAGTTACTAGGACCCTAAGTCTATTTGATTGTGAAGGTAGTCGATCCAACACATCTTGAGATCCCCGGTCAGTAATTCGTGGATTGTGTCGTCCATGAGAACCTCAATATCCCTAAGGTCAAGAGAAGGAAAATCTATCCTATTACTATCGGCTAAAGCTCCAAAAGATGGGACTTATACATGCTGAAGTGGCAAGGATGCCTCAGGAAAGAAGAGAAAGGGAGGTTCAGCTATAAAGTTGGAAACACTCCAAACAAAAGGACTTAAACCCCATAAAGGTCGGGGAGCCTTTTAACACCCTAGGCGCACCAGTCAACCACCTATGTAAATGTATGCTAGGCCAGTCATGTTGAACAAGCACGGGGGATTCTTCTCAAGACATGCAAATATGAATACAATTGTCTAGAGCAGTCTTTAAGGCCCCGTTTGGGACAGCTTATAAGTACATGCGACATTTTCAAAACTCTGCCTTTCTGTTTGGTTAGTGCTTTTAGACTGCATTTTGAAAATGTAGTATTTTATTTATTAATAAACGTCAACCGCGGGATCAACCCTGTGGCCTGCATTTTTGTTCGCGACTTTACCCGGCTGCCCTCGTCTCATCTTTTCGTATCTTCTCCCTAGCGGCCAAAATCAACTTCGAGGTCCCNAACATTTTCAAAACTCTGCCTTTCTGTTTGGTTAGTGCTTTTAGACTGGATTTTGAAAATGTAGTATTTTATTTATTAATAAACATCAACCGCGGGATCAACCCTGTGGCCTGCATTTTTGTTCGCAACTTTACCCGGCTGCCCTCGTCTCATCTTTTCGTATCTTCTCCCTAGCGGCCAAAATCAACTTCGAGGTCCCCCAGCTTCACTTCACCAGAGGAGTACACGGGGAGCTCGTTGTTACCCATATTTGATGACCTCCTTGAGAACTGCCACCATTCGTTGTTACCCATATCTGCCATCGTCGGTATCAAAGCTAGATGGGAAGGCAACGACGGGATCATTGTGTACGAAGATGTCTAAAACTCTCATATTTCTCTTCCCTCCACTCCGCTTCTACTCAAAACCAAGGAAGGTAACTGGTACGCCTAAAATATATAGTGTTTTTAGACACATTTTTATACCTATTTTTGAGATATTGCGCTTTAATGGAAATATTTTTGTGCAAACTGATACACCTAAATTATATTATGTTTTAGACACATTTTTATACCTATTTTTGAGATATTGCGCTTTAATGGAAGATATTTGTGTGTTTTTTAGGTACATGTAAAAATGTGAAAAATGCTTAAAGGAGTGAAAAAGGATCAAATTTGGAGCAAATAGGTGAAAAATGTGCAAAAGTGTTTTGGCGCAAAAGCGTCAGATTCGGTGCTTAAGCGCCGGTTAAATAGAGAAGACCACGCCTAAGCGCCAGAGGCCCCGTGCTTAAGCGCCAGTGGCAGTTATTGGATGAGTAAATTCAAATTTTTATGAATTTTGAAGAGAGTTTTGAGGCACCTATTGGCTTAATAGGTGGTTACAACCACCATGGATGAAAATTATTGCGAAAGGATGCATCTCTTGATGAAATACATCAAAATAAAACTCATTTTCAAGAGATACCAAGGCACCTCTTGGAAAATTATAAAAGAAGGAAGAGAAAACTTCAAGAAGAGTCCTGAAAAATTCTGAAAAGGTGTGGGGTCCTAAAAGTACTGGGAAAGTTTTGAAAGTTCTAAATTGGGGAGTTAATTGGAGAGATTTTCAGGCACCACATATTTATCCTTTTATTTTAGTTTTATATTGAGAGAGTTGTAAAATAGAAGAGATTCAAAGGAACTTCAAGAGTTTGGTGGAAGACTTGAGATAAGTTTTTATCTTTTATTTTAGACTNTTCTTAAATATATAGTTATATATTTTTTTTGAATTTTTAATTTTATAATTTCTTTTTAATTTTTTCTATTTTGTATAATTTTATCTCTAAATTTCCTAATTTACTAAATCTATTTAATTTACTGTTACCTTTCCCTAGCAATGGCACCAAAAACTTGACCAACAGAAATATAGTTGATTATAAAAGGGAAGAGATTCAAAGGAACTTCAAAAATTTGGTGGATGACTTGAGATAAGTTTTTATCTTTTTGTTTTAGACTACTTTTGGTTTTAATCGAGACTTGTNGGAGTATTGATCTTTAATGTTGGAAGAAGTTGTGATGATTTAAATCCATGTACTTCATCTACTTCTTGATTTGGCCAATCCAAATGTTAAAATTTGTTATGAGAACATGTAAGAACTGGGCTGGTATTATCTTAGTCAACAATTGGAAAGAATCACATGAAATTCTTGTCATGAATCAGTAATAAGCATAGGAATTTTGTTGTGGAAGTATGCAAATTGTGTTGTGTNTTACGTAATTAAGTTTTGGATGGAAGTTGTGGAGATTATTGATCTTTAATGATGAAAGAAGTTGCGATGATTTAAATCCATGCACTTCATTTACTTCTTGATTTGGCCAATCTATATGTTAAAATTTGTTATGAGAACATGTAAAAACCGGGCTGGTATTGTCTCAGTCAACAATTGAAAGGAATCACATGAGGTTGTATGAATGAGAATGTAGTTCATATAATTGAGTGCAAATAAATAGATAAATATTCATTGATGGGTGTAGAGTTAGAGGGCTTTAAAGTGACAGGTTAAAGCCCCCAACTTGGTTTATTATTTTAGGTTATGATACGAGAATGTTAGCCCCCAGGTGGAGGGAATCGAGGGAACTCTAGAGTGAGAGCTAGTATCTTCCCTGCCTA